>CM040188.1:32354624-32362124 GCA_022606455.1 Callitettix versicolor | reverse complement strand
AATTAATTTAATATGAGGCTTACGACTCGCCAAATACATTGTTACGAGGCGCCAAATCCAACATCACAACTGGCCCTAAAACATAATACATGTTAAAAACTTTTGATCAGATTTTCTGAAAAACACCTTTAAAGATTTTGCTCAAATGTAATCCATACGTACACAACAAAACGTCACTATGGCCAAAAACGTTCAGAGATGACAGCAATCGAAAAAAAAACTGAAAAATGTATCGGTTCTTTGGATTTGGCTCAAATTTGTTTCATATAATATAATTATAAATAGTTCAAACCAGTGGAGTGAACATGATATGAATCAAATTTACAGTTCTGAAGTAAATAAAAATAGTAAAGATAAATAGTGAAGGTTTGGTTTGTTTATAGAGAATTTTCATTGGAAAAATGATCTATTAGAGCAGCCATCATGGTAAGACCTAGACTCGGAACTATGAAATGAGCACGATCCTGACCTCCAGATCATTATTACATATATATAATATATAATATTATATATACATATAACCTCCAGTCATTATATATGTATATATATATATATATATATATATATATATATATATATATATATATATATAAAATCGCGTGCCTAGCTTTTGCAGATAACCTGGCCATACACACAGATAATGAAACAACAGCGATTAAACAGATAGAAGTGCTAAAGGAATGTGCAGAGAGGGTCGGTCTACAGATCTCGTTTAAAAAAACCGAATTCTTCTGTACAAAATTAAATATTCAAGAACTAAACACAAAATATGGTAAGATAAACAGAGTCAAGATAAAAAGAGTCTGGGAGAAATTCTTGAACCCACAGGTGGCGAGAAGGCTTCGCAAAAGGTTCGGCTACTGATAATGAAGAGGGCTCTTGGTATAACGCGTGATATCTACAATAAGAGATGTATGTCGACTCACACAAAAATCAGACACTACAACACAGTCATAAAACCGGAGGTATTATATGCAAACGAGACGCTAGCACTCCACACAAAAGCTACCATGGAGGGTATTTTGAAGGAAGAACGCAAAATCTTGAAGAAGATCCTTGGTTTGAGATTAACAGAAGACGGATACAGGTTGCACTCCCGGAAGACCACAGAGAAGATATCGAACCTGGCAGCAGATATCAGAAGAAGGAGGCTTCGGTTCTATGGACACATCAGTAGACTCCCAACAACGAGACTTGCCAACAGAATTCTTAAGTATATACAAAGTGTCAAATCAACAACGTCGTGGATCGCAGAAGTCAGAATAGACCTACATGACGCAGAAATAGACTCAACAGACGTTGAAGATAGGCACGCATATAGGAGAAAGATGCTCGGTTGGAAGGTCCCAGAGAATGAAATCCCAAAGAGAGCAAGGGTAAAATGGACGGAGGAGCGGAAGAGGATCCATGGGGACAGGATGAGAGAGGTGTTGAAGATTAGAAGGAGCAAGACATGAGTCGGAGTGCTTTGCGTGATCCAACAGGGTCTATGCACAGATAATAATTATAATAATATATATATATATATATATATATATATATATATATATATATATAATTGTCTTACTATTTTAAGATAAAAAATTTTTTGAATTTTGAAGATTGAAACCATTGAACAAATTATGCTGGTTAACGAACTCGTCCAAGCTATACCGTAATCATTTTTGTGCCAAGTTTAATCAAATGAAATCAGACCAAAAATGCACACACACGCTCGCGCGCAAGCACTGCAAATTCCACGCTATTTATAAATTGAATACTTTAATAATTAATTCAAACTCGTGGATGTATGAATTTAATTTGGTTACCATGGTTGGCAGGATCCTTGCAGGTCAAGCGATAATAGCTGGTCCCAAAATAAAAAACTGATATAATTTTCAATAAACTTTTCTACCAATTTTTTACATTTCTTGAATCTATTGTGCGATTTTAGTTTTAAATTAATTTACTTGAAGTGTTTTTCTGAGCACGTACGATTCAAAATCCCATGCACGATGGTTTGATTTACATCCAATCGTACGAATTATAATCCTACGTTTTATGGTTCGGGAGATATGCTAATTTAGGCGTTCTCTATTGTTTATAATTTTAATTATTTAATATGTTTGACCGAATTCGTTCATTTCCTAAGTTTCCGATAGCAACTGTTTGTAGACTTCAGATGTAAATTTTTCTTTTTAAGAAATTCGAATTTAACATTCAAATAATATTAAATTTATTTAATAATAATAGCCTATATATAATTTTATGTAATTAGTATTATATTATAATATAATTAATATATAATATAATAATAATAATATATAATAAATACTCTAACATACTTTATGTAATGTTAAATTATTTTATTTAATATTATATAATTTCTTGAAATTATAAATTTTTACTAAACACTTTGTTTTTATTATCTTTAATTATCTGGGTGTATCTCTGTGGATATATTTGGTAAATAATCAAAATAAATGTGGGAAATGTGTGCAACGTGTTTGCACTATGTATATAATTCTATATTTTATAATTTGAATTATTATATTTCAATTTTTTAAATGAAATTTCGTTATTTATTACTTACAATTTTGTCGCCCTACGTGAACTATTTATACACTTATATCTTTAACTCATAAATACTTATCAATAGATAAAAATGTTAAAGAGAGAAATAATGCTTTTATCAGAAGGAAATAATTTGTATTGTTAAATGTTATGAACAAAGAATACCACAGTATTAATTTTATAACAGTATTTGTTTTTTTTAATTTACTTTAATCAAGTTGTACAAGTTTTATCAAAATCTGTAGTGATGTTTTTGCCACAGCCTGGTGCATTTGGTACAACCATTTCTTTTAATAATTAAAAAGTATTCTGACTTAATTATTTGATAATTTATGATAGTATTTTTTATATTTCAATAAATTATTCTTATTTAAGAAAACTATTTTTTTAATTTACAACATCTACATACAAGTAGATCAAAGATATGTAGTTTAGTAACGATTTTAAATATTGTTCTAAATTTTAGCAGTTATGTCTTTTTAATTATCAGTTTTATTGAAATTTTGCCTCCTTAAAATCATTTGTTAATTATAAAACTTCTTCAAATCCACTTTTTCTTCTTTTTTCACAAGTTTTCATATTAGTGCTTTTGGTGAAATTTTTGTAGGTTTTTATAAATCCATACAATACTATTTTGAACCACTTAAAACTCTACGAACCAATTTGTTCTTGTTTTATTAACAAACCGGATTGTTGTGTTTGCCTTAGCCTACTAATAACTTTGAAGAAACTCTAATTCGGATTCAAAATCTAATGTAATCATTTGTTTATTATTTTTAATATACATTTGAGGCGAAATTTTATGGTATTAATTTAAACAGAAATTTTTTACCCCATAACACACAAACACAGGATAATATGTACTTGTATTTTAAAAATCGATCTATCGCTAAAGAACTGCGCTTATTTCAAGGTCGTGGAATTCAGTGTTACCACAATATCCGCTCTAAATTCCCATGAAAATCCGCTAATAACAATGTTCAATTTTCCAAATATAGAAATAGTTTCCCTTGCAATGCATGTACTCTGGGGTGGAAGTAAAATACAATTAATTACGTAATAAATAATTTAATGATCTTGTTGAGTATAATAGCAGCTCTCGTAAACCTTAGCAGTAAATTAATTTTATTACATTTATAACTGCCGTCAACAGCATAAATTTATACCGTTTGGATCAATTTAACTAAAGCTATACTCTTTGTACTTTTCTGCTTCAATGTGACCAGTACCAAGATACAAGTTTATGAAAACAAACTTATACAAACTGTCGATTACATTAATCAGAACATAAGGTGATATGAATATACGCCACCTAATTTTCTAATGGATATTCGCTATCCATAATAATAAAAATAATAAATAAATTTTGAAATTACTTTTATCAGGTATTTTTTGGTAGTAACTGAATATATTAAAATATATTTTAAATGGTTGACATTTTAAAACTGTTGATCAGATTTTGCTAAGTAAGGCACCAGCTGTTACGAATCAATTTTTGTGGCTTTATATATAGCGAAATCCGAATTACATAACTATTATTTAGAAATGTTGATATTGATATGGAGAATAAAAGTTTATTCTTTACGTAAAATATAATCTATCAAATTAGTTTAAATTATTTTCGAAAGTAATGTAAGAGAAGCAAGTTGGTCAAACATTTTTTTAAACTTTAATCAGTACGCTATTTTGGATAGAGGCCAGGTATCGATTATCAGCTTGCATGCTATATCTTAATTCATCGCGACTTTGCAACAAGCGGTCAGGTTTTTTACCCTTTTATTTTAAAATCAGGGTTGCTTCGAGCGGTTAGTCTCTTTCACACTCCGAACATTATTTGTCCGAAGCACTGCATGGTGAGAACAACTCGGGCATTTATTTTCTGCTTTTAATTTGAAATATGTTTTATGAAAGGAAAGTTTACTTCAAAGTATTCCAGTATAAACATTTATTTCAATCTAAAAAAACAACCAAACTGACGAATGTGTTTATAAATGTGATTTTATTGTGACGTTTATTTTTAATATAAAGAAGGCCGTTTTTTGAACATTGTTAAATGTTTAAAAAAACTACCTTTTGAAAAAATTATGTATTTCTATTTTATATGTTAGATTATATTTTGCATATTTAATTAAGTTTGAACTTGATGTTTTAAATATTGTAATATATAACAATTATTCCATTGTGTCTTGCCAAAATTCGACAGAAATGCAAGAATGCTAAGTAGTCTGGTTTCGTTTCAGAGGCCAATTTCATGTATGATCAAGTGACTACTCATGAGTGTTTTTAAAATTAAAAAAAAATATATATAACTGAAGGATCAATGTACTTTTCTCGTTTCAGTAAAGCAAAACAATGTTTATTGACTTCCAGGAATAATTGAAAATTTTTTAAAATATGTTATCGTTAACACTTGATATATAATAAATTGGATATTTGAAATGATACTCACAAATAACTGTTGGGCTTGTTACCTGCCTTTAATGCAAAAACAAAGGAAAATAGAGATATCATATAAAAAAAGACAAAAGAGGAGTCACTTGTTAAAGGCATATTGGTGCTAAGAATATTGTGAAACGTTATAAACAGAAGCTTGTAAACACACGCAAAAATAATGTATCACGTTATAAATAGAAGGTTGCAAACATAAAGAAAATATTGTGTAACATTGTAAATAGAAGGTTGCAAACATAAAGAAAATATTGTGTAACATTTTAAATAAAAAGTTGCAAACATAAAGAAAATATTGTGTAACATTGTAAATAGAAAGTTTTAGACTTAAACAAAATATTATGTAATATTGTAAATAGAATGTTACAAACATAAAGAAAATATTGTGTAACATTGTAAATAGAAAGTTGTAGACGTAAACAAAATATTGTGTAACATTGTAAATAGAAGGTTGCAAACATAAAGAAAATATTGTGTAACATTGTAAATAAAAAGTTGCAAACATAAAGAAAATATTGTGTAACATTGTAAATAGAAGGTTGCAAACATAAAGAAAATATTGTGTAACATTGTAAATAGAAGGTTGCAAACATAAAGAAAATATTGTGTAACATTTTAAATAAAAAGTTGCAAACATAAAGAAAATATTGTGTAACATTGTAAATAGAAAGTTTTAGACTTAAACAAAATATTATGTAATATTGTAAATAGAATGTTACAAACATAAAGAAAATATTGTGTAACATTGTAAATAGAAAGTTGTAGACGTAAACAAAATATTGTGTAACATTGTAAATAGAAGGTTGCAAACATAAAGAAAATATTGTGTAACTTTGTAAATAAAAAGTTGTAAAAATAAACAAAATATTATGTAACATTGTAAATAGAAAGTTGTAGACGTAAACAAAATATTATGTAATATTGTAAATAGAATGTTACAAACATAAAGAAAATATTGTGTAACATTGTAAATAGAAAGTTGTAGACGTAAACAAAATATTGTGTAACATTGTAAATAGAAGGTTGCAAATATAAAGAAAATATTGTGTAACTTTGTAAATAAAAAGTTGTAAAAATAAACAAAATATTGTGTAACGTTGTAAATTGGAACGTGTAACGTCGTAACAAATTGTAAAGTTGTAAATTAAATATTGTGTAACTTTGTAACAAGTTCGTAAACACACAAAAATATTGTGCAACGTTGTAAATAGAAAGTTGTAAACACAAACAAAATATTTCATAATTTATGTTCATAAAGTTGTTTGGTATCAAACGTAAAATTTGTGTTAGTAAGTAAATGTTAATTGACATTGACAATTATTTTTTTATTAGGAGTAATATGTAAAGAGTTTTATTTACGTTTCAATATGTTGAAGTGGTCTGGAATTCCGTCGATTTAGGTCTTGTTAGGTCTGTAGCAGTTCTGTTTAAATAATTCAGCAACGCATCATCTACTCTTCTGTTTGGGAAGTCAGGTGCAGATCGCCATAATGACCTTTCTTTGATTTCAGTGGCAACAAATGTCCACCGTACTACCTGAGGCTACAGCAGAATGCTTAACCTACCGTACGGTAAAGTACCTCCTCAATACTAAATTATTTTTAATTGTTATTCCAACCTAACGCACGGACTATTTTGTTAACTCTCTAAAGTGGTTAGACAAGATTTTGCAGCAAATAACATTGAAATTCTTCAAGAGGACAATCAATTTTAAACAACTACAGGAACCAACTGTGACAAGACTCCAATGATTGGACGAGAGGACATCCCATTTATAATGAAAATAAATAGCATAAACAGTGAGAAAACAAATTTTGAGCACATTTTGAGAAATTCTTGTAGCATTTGTATTTAAATAGAAAAATAATTAAGTAAATACGGAATATATATTCAACGTATTTAGTAAACTCACTCAAAAGAATGTATCAGGGACGAAGATGTAATTAGAAGGTATTTTAAAAATCTATGATTAAAACAGGCTAACCGCGATAAAAGCATACTCTACTAATTCAGTATATATATATATATATATATATATATATATATATATATATATATATATATATATATATATTTATTTTATTTTATTTTATTTTTTTTTTTTTTTTAACGTCCGATTATTGTGCACACTTGGGCTAATGCAGACGATGGGATGATGTATAGCGTATGAAAATGCCAAGCCCTCGCCGGGAATCGAACCCGGGTCCTCGGTATATATATATATATATATGTGTGTGTGTGTGTGTGTGCGCGCATGCGTGCGTGCGTGTGTGTGTGCGTGTGTGTGTGTGCGCGCGTGCGTGCGTGCGTGTGCGTGCGTGTGTGCGTGTGTGTGTGTGTGTGTGTGCGTGCGTGCGTGTTTGTGTGTGTGTGTGTGTGTGTGTGTGTGCGTGCGTGTGTGTGTGTGTGTGTGTGTGTGTGTGTGTGTGTGTGCGTGCGTGTGTGTGTGCGTGTGTGTGTGTGCGTGCGTGCGTGTGTGTGTGTGTGTGTGTGTTAACC
>CM040188.1:32317124-32347124 GCA_022606455.1 Callitettix versicolor | reverse complement strand
TATGTCGACGCACACAAAAATCAGACACTACAACACAGTCATAAAACCGGAGGTATGATATGCAGTCGAGACGCTAGCACTCCACACAAAAGCTACCATGGAGGATATTTTGAAGGAAGAACGCAAAATCTTGAGGAAGATCCTTGGCCCGAGATTAACAGAAGATGGATACAGGTTGCACTCCCGGAAGACCACAGTGAAGATATCGAACCTGGCAGCAGATATCAGAAGAAAGAGGTTTCGGTTCTATGGACACGTCAGTAGACTCCCAACAACGAGACTTGTCAACAGAATCCTTAAGTACATACAAGGAGTAAAATCGACAACGTCGTGGATCGCACAAGTCAGAATAGACCACATGACGCAGAAATAGACTCAACAGACGTTGAAGACAGGAACGTATACAGGAGAAATATGCTCGGTTGGAAGGTCCCAGAGAATGAAATTCCGTAAGAGCGTAAGAGGATCCATGGGGGATGAGGGAGGTGTGAAGGATTAGAAGAAACAAGACATGAGTTGGAGTGCTTTGCGTGATCCAACAAGGTCTATACGCAAATAATAATAATGATATATATATATATATATATATATATATATATATATATATATATATATATTACACTGCAAAACAAAATGACTTTATAAGAATAGGTAGAGTAAGAAACCAAAGAAACATTGCTAGAGATAAGAAAAAAAATGGATGTGGAAGTCAATGTTCTTTAAGTTTTGTAGCACCATTACGTAAGGCGACGTCATCAAGAAGGTCATGCAATTTTTACCAAATGCATTGGCCGATTGTTTTAGAATTTAGTAAGAAGGTACCTTATACAAGTCTAAGAGAGGTGTGTGTAAGATTTTCCCCATTCACTTACATTTCAAGAGTGCCGTTGGTGATTGTTTCCTGTAATACTGGCCGAACAGCAAAATATTTCATAATTTTAACCGTTTCATGCAAAAAAAAGCATGAAATGCCAATTAAGTTGGTTCCGTAAATGTTACCGATTAAATTGGCTGAATAATTTACGAACCTCTCTACATTAACAATATGCTGCGACCTAATACATAATTGTTATTTAATTATTCTTTTATTACATACAGTGAAATAGTTACAAACATTTAAAAAACCCTCTAAGTATAATACCACTATGAATTGTGTTGCCATTAAAGAGCAGTACGTTATGCACGTTTAAGAGGTATTAGATTGGTCCTCATACCCTACAATATAATGTAAAGAAAGCAAATAACTTCTTCATACAATATACCACTGGGTATATAAAAGCTTTCATATCGTTATACAGCCATTCCTTGCCACTTTGTAACACGTAAGAGGCTTCTTGTGGACTTATAGTTAGCCCTTTGTTGAATGAAAGCTTTATCCAATGGATCAAATACTTGTTGTGCGTTGCTATTATAATAAGTATGGAGTGTCCTTTAAACATACAACGGGGAAAATCCAACAATTTACAACTGATCCGTATTCAATGTTGTTCAGTGTTTTCATTTTTGTTTGTATCCGTTTGCAGTCCAACGTCTTTAATTGTATGAGTAGATCCTTGTTGGTAATAGGAATCAGGTTATTTTCAATGTTTATGGTGCAAAAATACACAATAAACATTAAACACACCTGATATATGTTTAATACATTAAAAACATATTATTATGATTACTTTAAAATTTGTTCCACAACGGTGCCTTCAGGCTTAGACGATGTGATTGAGAAGTGGAATATACGTTAAGGAAACGGAAATAAATCTATCTATATTTGGTATTGAAGTGCCTGTATGCAATTTTATTACTTTGACAAATATTAGGTTAGCTCTAAGGGATGTTCTACGATCATCGACGTTTGACTGTTCGTACGTTTCCATCTCTTCCGAAAGATCATTATTTTAATAATGTATTTTGTGTTTAGAATTGTAACACATTTATAAACCGATTTTTATTTGTGAATTTATAAACTATTACTAACAAAAACAAACATATATCGAAAAAGATAAAATTTAATTGTAACATTTAGATAAATATTAAAGCATCTTTTACACAAGTGAGATAAACATAAATATTCAGAATAACAACTACAATTTTGTTTTAAAACAATAATGAAAAATAACTTTAGTAAAACGTTTTAGAACAGAATGGACGTAGGAAATAAATTTTTGATTTGGATTAGGAATTTATAAGAGAATAGGAATTTATTCTGTTTTTATAGTAAGCCGCCTCGATGGTCTAGTGGATAGCGTACTAGACTTTCACCCCGAGGATCCGGGTTCAATTCCCGGCGAGGGCTTGGCATTTTCATACGCTATAAATCATCCCACCGTCTGCATTAGCCCAAGTGTGCACAATAGTCGGACGTTAAACAAAAAAAAAAAAAAAAAAAATGTTATTATAGTAATAAATACGAATCTTGTGAAATAAGGCAGCGTTTTTTTTAAAATCGAAATGAACAAAACCATAGAAGCAGTTAGTAGGATAATTAAAAGATTTCAAAACACTAATGCCTGTTATGATATAATTTATGTAGTTTAAAATGTAGTTTAAAGATTAATTTTGAAAACAGTGTAGTTATTTAATTCAAGAGGGAAGAAACAAAAATGAAAGAAGTGACTGACGATTTGAAGAAACTGTATGAGTGTAATTGTTTCGGTAGTGAAGCGGATTGGAAATAAAGTTCAACGAAACGAAATACAAGTACAAACACATACTGTTAGAAAGTTATACAACATACTTTAAGACATTGTACGTATTGAAGTAATAAACAACGAGACATTCAAAGATAATAATTTATAAATGCACTTTGTTCCAAAAATAATTTATGATACGAAAACGTGGTTGATACATGAGAGAGAAACAACAAACATTATGAGGTATTTAAAGAATTAGAAAAATAAAACGACAGGTGAAAAATTAAAAAAAATAAAGGATCGGGCTTTACAATTAACGTTGAAGAAAAAGTATCTGTAATGGTGTGCAAAAAAACTTAGTGCGGAACTGGCCTTCAGAATCCACTACTTATTTTGCCATACCTGACTGTATACTTTTTCACTATAATGATGTAATTATTTTTATACAAATTTATATGCATGGAAGAAAGGGCATCTATTAAAAATTATTTTTGTATTAAATTTCGCGCGCGCCATTATACTACTTACCCAGTCAAACGTAATAATTTAGTATTTAGTTTTGTGATATATGTTAACTGTACAACAATGACATTTTAATAATATTTTATACTTCTTAATACAATATTATAAATCTGAAAGCTTGTGTGTGTGTGTGTAGGTAGGTAGGTAGGTAGGTAGGTACACAAATTAAACATTAACTGAAAGTATCACAGACTATGAATTACAGTTAATTAAACTGTATAATGGACTTAAATAATTAATCAGTTTAAAACCCTAATTTTCACACTTAAATATGACAGTTATACAGTCTAAGTATAATAATAAATATAATATTTGTGATTCTGGCATTCAAAAATTGATATAGATCATATACATTAAATAATGTAATTACACAAATGTAGAAAATACACATTTTTAAAATTAACAAGGACAATAAACATAACCTCAATTGAAATAATATTGAAGCTATTGTGCAAAATCAGCTGTTTAGAAGCAGTCACTTCCAGTCTAGATATATACAAGAACAATAATGTTGTGATGTATGCATTACGGATTCAGGCGTGACGCGAAAGCAAATGTTTCTACCCATGTTTTGTCAACCGCCATCATACAAGTTTTTTCACTTCAAAAATATATTTTATTAATCACTAAACAAAAAAATAATACTTTGTTGTAATAATATTTTTAATAATAATGTTCACTAGAGTGCGCGTATGGATGTGTTAGAGCGTTCCGTGACGGCAAACTGAATTTTTCCCCGTACAAAACATACATCCGTACCCCGCGTAAGAAATAGTTACTTCAGAAATATTTTTTTTAGATTAGCCTAATCGATTGTAATATATTTTAAGAGAACTTTTGTAAATTTAACACGAAATCATCTATTTTCAAATAAATTCATTTCTTAAAATATATTATTTGCCCTTTCATGAAGCACATAAAGTAGAAATAGCACATCACTTGTTTGGATAAAAACTATCTACACAATAATAGAAAACATATACTTTTTCGATTTAAACACAATCTTTAAAATTCGAATTATGTTATTACACCTCATAATTATTATTTCTGCTTTGTATAATGTTAAACTCAGTTTTAATCAAAACCTTTGAACTGTGTTTGAAGTGTACTTCGACGTACGAACAATGTATTTTTTTAATGTTGGAAAACGTAATTAATTTACATTAAAATTAACTTGACGTATAAGGTTTACGAAATGTTACATAACGTGTTTGTATCCTTACTGCAACTTTGCTTTATAGGCTTCTATTTCCAATGTAAACAAATTAATTAATTATTGGTAATACTAAAACAAGTCAAACTGGATATTTGGGAAAAATAGTAAATTTAATTTCATGGAATCAAAATAAAATGTGCAAAATTTATTTACCATGAAATGTGTATTTAATGGCTGCAGTTTAGAGCTAAAACTAATCTACAAAAATTGGCGGTAATCAATATAAAGATTTCATTCTTAAAACAATTAATTAAAAGCTTTCAACAATATTACATTATTACTACCAAAAAACTAAACAAAGAAAGAATTTGTTTAAATAATTACTAAATTTTCAATGTACATACTTATACAAGTTTATAAATGTGTAGACAATATCGGTTAGAGTTTTAGTTTCAGTAATTGTATTATTTATATATTTTAAAAATAAAGTCGTATTTACTCTTTTTAATTCTGAAATATCACGACATAGCTGTCTGATTGAAATGATAGAAGCAAATTTCCAAATTTATTTTTGTTTATCTTGCACCCTTTTTGAAACTCTTATTTCACCATCATACCATCACAACTTGAAAATCTGCAAATAGTAGCATTTAAAACTTTCAAATTACAATAAATTGAACCTGACCTCTCTCAGATTAAATCTCTTTTTATCATCGAATTTCCAAAATTCAAAAGCCTAATTTACGCAGTTATGAACGCTGATAAAATTGGTGGGATAATATTTTCAAAAATATTGAGGCCAAAAATTTGATTTCTTAAATATCTGAAAGGCCTAGTGAAACTGTTTAACGAATTTTGCTTGATAACAAACTTATTCAAGATATCAAAATTGATTTTCGTGTCAAGTTCGAAACGCGAACGTGCTAAAATACACACATGTTCAGACCAGGATACGATAGGGAATTTAAAGGAAACGTTATCTCCATCAGGATCGGCATTCCTTTAAAGGTCTAGCCATGTTGACCTCTTCAATAGCTTAATTTTCAATTTAAATTCCGTAACAATAGCGTTAACGGATTTTAATTACTTTGGAACTCATTAATTGTTTTTTTTTATTTTATTTTTATTTTATATTAATTACAACTGAGGCGTGCCCCATCTAGTAATTTTTCTTTATCATTGTGTTCACTGTGCGCTGGGGTGCAGTCCGACGGCTGGTCCCAATGTGTTTACGGCCTGGAGAGGTCAATTGGCTTGGTCCTCTTCAGCCTTCTTGTGATGTCACTGCGGCATAATAGTTGGACAATCTCTGTATTATTATGCTGTTCTAACCTGCAATAATGCTTAACCGAGAGCTTTTTAATGACTTCCTGAACAGATTCAACACCTAGGTCCTTATGTATGTTTTCATTTCTCACATACCAAGGGGCGTTGACAATCGTTCTCAATACTTTATTTTGAAAAACTTGAATAATTTTACTATTGCTTTTTCTTGTACATCCCCAGAGTGGTGCACCATAGGTCCATATTGGTCTTAGAACTTGCTTGTATAGCAGTATCTTGTTGGCTATCGAAAGTTCTGAATTTCTTCCAATAAGCCAAAACATTTTATTGAATTTGAGCTGTAGCTCCTCTTTTTTCTTTTTTACATGCACCTTCCATCGGAGCTTTGCATTGAGTGTCATTCCTAGATATTTAGCACTGTTTGCATATGTTATACTCCTTTCGTTTAATATTATTGGTAATGGTTCATATTTTCTATTCGTAAAATTAATGTGTACAGTTTTTGCTTCATTAAGCTTTACTCTCCATTTTTTTGTCCATTAATTGTGAATTTTTTACAGGAACAAAATTTTACCGCAAAAATTTCAAATTTTCTCTACAGTTTAACTCAAAAGAAACTCACCGTGTCAGTATTACTTAGTTTGTTAATGGAGTTAATTTTAAAAAAATATTTAACGAAGTTAAAATAGGCGCTAAATAACGTGATTGCTAGTTTGACCAACAAGATTATAAAGCCAACACAGTCTTTTCACATCGACAACAATTACGTTTCCTGTTTCTCGTCGCACACGTTTTATTCATTCATCCACATTTACATTTGAATGTAAACCCGCAACCTAAACCCAAAACCTTAACCGGATTGAATGTCAGATCAGATCAGATTTTTTTATTAAAATAAACTTAGCATCAAAATCCAGTTTATAAATCAATCGAATTTACCATCCCTCTTTGGATACACAATGTAACACTGATAAGCACTTTGCAGTTACAATCGATCTCGTTAGTCGAAGTGAAGTTGCCAAATTAACACTAAGACCTTCCAAAACCTTCCTCTAGCGACAAATCTAACAGTTTCAATAAATTTAACTAATGAAGGACGAATTACTTATTCCTAAAAATAACTGTGTTTGGGATAATAAATAAATATCCTAATATATAAAGCTGAAAATCCGTTTATTTGGATTAGCGGAAAGTTTAACAAGTTGAAGATACCGAACAACCGTAAATCATGCAATCGTTTCGTTGAGATGCTTTCAAATACGTTCGAAAAACTGACAGAGCTTTACCGGATTTGTCTGAAATTGTGTAAATGTTATCCAAATGTGAAAACATATTGTTCCGTTTTTCCATCAGTACTGGCTAATCATTTGCTCCTACTTATGTTTTGATTAAAAATCGTTAGTCAAAAATTACATTTTTATACACTTTATAACTTATAATTTTTTGTACCTGTTACAATTTCCAGCGGAGGCAGCTGAAGTGAACAGCTGATGGATTTAGTTACCCCACCTTAAATCAATCAGTGTAAAGCTCCCTGTGCTGACAGAGAATGACACTGGCCTAATGGTGAATCAAATGGAGCTCTGAGATACCCGGCAACCTTTCAGTGTATCACAGCCTTACTCATACATGCGGGGCTCTGTCCCGAGCTACTGATGGGAAAGCGTGAATAAGAATGTAAATTAATTAGGGGAATCTTACTGCACAACAAAAAGCTAGCCAAATAACGAGCAAGTTTAGTGATAAAAGTCACGAATAAAGAAAAAAATTGGAAATGCAGAACACCTGCACTGCAAGCACCACAATAACGAATTGGGAAGTCACCAGTTAGAAGTAGATTTGTTACTGCATTGAATAATCTTCAAAACATAGGTTTTATGAAAGAAATTGTCCGTTGGAGAAGGCCTTGTAACTGAGCAACTCAGAATTTAGAAAGGTGCAGCACTTAGATCTAGAAAGCTCGCGATCATTAATCTTTTACTCTCTTAATATAAAATTCCCAAAACATTACACCGTAGAAAATTATGTTTTTTCTTTTAGTGTTCAACGTCCGACTATTGTGCACACTTGGGCTAATGCAGACGATGGGATGATTTATAGCGTATGAAAATGCCAAGCTCTAGCCGGGAATCGAACCCGGGTCCTCGGGGTGAAAGTACAGAACGCTATCAACTAGGCCACCGAGGCGGCTTAGAAAATTATGGCTCAATTAGTATATACTAATATTTTGCCTATATTATTAATAATAGAACAATTAAAATCACAAAATAACATCAAAGTTTTGTATGCGCTTTTATGGTACAAATTATACGTGTAAAACAACCTCGATTAATTAAAATTTAATTGTTTATAATTATTTCTGTAATAATATTATTATTATCTGCGCATAGACCCTGTTGGATCACGCAAAGCACTCCGACTCATGTCTTGTTCCTTCTAATCCTCCACACCTCCCTCATCCTGTCCCCATGGATCTTCTTCCGCTCCTCCGTCCATTTTACCCCTGCTCTCTTTGGGATTTCATTCTCTGGGACCTTCCAACCGAGGATCTTTCTCCTGTATGCGTGCCTGTCTTCAACATCTGTTGAGTCTATTCCTGCGTCATGTAGGTCTATTCTGACTTGTGCGATCCACGACGTTGTTGATTTGACAACTTGTATATACTTAAGGATTCTGTTGGCAAGTCTCGTTGTTCGGAGTCTACTGATGTGTCCATAGAACCGAAGCCTCCTTCTTCTGATATCTGCTTCCAGGTTCGATATCTTCTCTGTGGTTTATCATTACTTGCATGAATCATAGTTGCTTGTAATCTTGAAGGTCCAGTGTTTCCACTGGGATTTTTAGAACCAGGGATTGTTAGTTCCTGAAGCGTTACGTACAGCCGCATCCTCTGGATGAACAGACGCTGACCAGGTTGCCGGTGGTTGCCACTACAGACGCACCCCGGATTTTGGTGTTCTTGGTTCCTCCGCCCTCTTTGCCGTTGAAAAATACATCTTCATCCGCCATTGAGGTCGTTGACCACTTCACTGATTTTTGTCCACCCTGGGTATTTTATTTCCCCAGTACCCTCCAACCGAAATTGGCGAGCATCCTCATCGCCAAGGGCGGCCCCCGATAGCAGATCAGCAACTGCCACGGGTATATATATATATATATATATATATATATATATATAAAGTTTATATTTAAATAATCATAGTTGTTTAAACAATCAATTGATTTTATTATTCAGGTGCAATGGGATTGTTTTCCAAATGTGTCGTTAGGTTAATGTTTAATTTTCAACCACTCCGATATCACTAATATTTGAAGCCGTTTAAAAGGTGTTTTACTCGATAATATTAAATTTGTGCGGATTCTATATCCCCTTAATTAAACAAAAAAAATTATTTTGTCACAAAAATTAATTTGTAATCAATTTGCATTAATTGTAATTTGTAATTGTAATTAAATCAAATTTGTAATTGTAATTATATCAAATGCAAATTAAATTTGAATTCCATATTTGAAATTTAAAATATTCACGGTTCTGGAACAGATAAAAAATTAAAACTAACTAAATTAAATTTGTTTTCCTCTTCGGTTTACTCTCATTTAGTAAACTGTTCTATTTCAAACCAGCTGTTTACCTATACTTATCTACTGTATTTTTTAGGCAATAAAAATTACAGCTGATTAATTCAAAAGTTGACAAAACATTTTGTTTTATTTTGAACTATAGTATGTTCGTTTTGGGAGAGAAGTACAAAAGCTTATTAAAATAAGAAATATTGTTTGGCCAAAACCCTAAATACCCACCACCACTATTTGTCATATATATATATATATATATATATATATATATATATATATATATATATATATATATATGTATATATATACATATATATACAGACATGTCTATATATATATATATATATATATATATATATATGTATATATATACATATATATATACAGACATGTCTGTATATATATATATATATATATATATATATATATATATATATATACAGACACCCCGTTTACCTTCTAGAGCTCGTAAAGAAACACCGTTTTAAAATAAAGTATTTTTAATAACAACCATTTTGTTTAGAAATGTGTAGCCCTTTACGGTAGCCTAAAATCTGCTAACAATTTGTTTAATAAACGCAGAGATTTTCTTTGAAATTTGTCAAGCCACATCGTGTTCCAGTTAAAAGTACTATAGGTTTTTTATCAAAACAGGCAACAAGACATTTTCATTGCCCGAAATTTTATTTCAGATAGGCTTGTCGCAGTTTAAAATTCATTATAACCTAGCTACATTTATAATTAACAACGAAAAAAATACTTTAATCTCTACTCTAGTGAAAATCGGAGAGTTATTACACAAACAAAACTTAGATTTACATGTTCTAAAATCACTTTTTAAACTAATTGAAAAATTATTTTCTTATACCAGTCTCATTGCATATCTACACCATAAGAGGAACCAACATGCAAAATTTCGTCTTTGTATATCTTGTTGTACTTGTACAGAAATCATTGAATGAGTTGAGTGAGTGATTTTCGCCTTTAATATACGTAAATTTTGCTCACTGTCTTCAGTTACAGATCTTCTTATATTATCAAAATATTTTCAAAATGTGACCAACAAATTTCGCTAAATTTTCGATTTTAATTTGAGGATAGCTGCCAAACGTAATATTTTGGGGAAATATTTGTAACTTGAGAAGGTTTGTATAATTGGGGCTTCCCCCGACTTAATTCATTCCATTATATGCTACTCCTCCCACAGTTTTAAGCCGATGTCAATGAAATTTGAAATATATATTTTTCTAGGTCTCAGGGGTGCATACTTCGAATTTTTTCAAAAAATTTTGAAAAACAACCGAGTTATTGATGAAAAACCCTCCCATTTGTTTTGTGTGTGTAAGACAGACAGTAACATGTCATTTGAAATATGTATTCTTCTAGGTCTCAGGGGTGCATACTTCGACTTTTGTCAAAAAATTTTGAAAAACAACCGAGTTATTGATGAAAAAGCCACCCATTTGTTTTGTGTGTGTAAGACAGAGACAGTAACTGTTTGCTAGACGAAGATAACGTCCATCGCCGCTGCGGTATACGTCACTACTTACGTACGCGAGCAAACTCATCAAAATTACCTGAAACAATGAGTCAGGTAGGAGGGGTTCGGGCTCAGGTTTGGGTTTGGCGAAGTGATAAGTCAGAAGTTTTCCGGTTGCGGGTCGTGAACATGCCACGTCCAAGAGGCAGAGGTAGAACTTCAATCGGTCGTTTGACGATAGATCAGCGAAACTATCGCAATCGATTCGCAAATATAAACAATGATGATAATCAACCTGGACGTGTTAATTTTCAAAATAACACGCAGTTCAGACATTTGCAAATTGATTTCGAGAATGCTTTGCAAACCCTACAGTTATTTGAGTGCAATAATTGTTCTAGAGTTTTGATTAAAAACAAAGTATTTGATGCGTGCTCACAGTGTAAAAAAAATCAAAGCAAATACACATCGGCCAATAATATGAATCCTGGAGTTATTCCAAGTGAACTCGAAAATTTAACTTTTATTGAGCAGTTACTTATTGCGAGAGTGCAGCCTGTGATGCGCGTATACAGAGTCAAAACGCGCGGAATGCCGGGACAGTTTGCATATAAAGGCAATATAATTAATAGTGGTCAAAATATCGATGAAGTAGTACGATTATTGCCCCGAACTGCATCGAATTTGGATGTGCTTATTGTAAGAAGAGATGGTGTGGATCAACATAGGGATTTTCGCGTCAGGCGACAGAAAATAATTGATGCACATTACCGAATGTTTAATTATTTATTTGTGTAAAAAAATTATTCTTATACTTTTTATTATTCGTAATCATAATAAATCATTGCTTCGCCCCAATTGTCCCGGGGGGATTCCTAGTATATATGTAATGTATAAGTATATTTGTATGTAGGTGCATATATATATATATATATATATATATATATATATATATATAAATTTTAATTACTCCTCAAAAAGTACGTTAGAGGTCATGATCTCTTTTCAAGGCACCGGGTCTAGACATTACCATGATGGCCCCTCCAATAGCATATTTTCCGAATGAAATTTGAAGCCATTACACTACGTACTCTCAGCCCAGGTAGCCAAAATAACAGTTAAATAAATATTACATATTGTTTATTCAAGATTATTTTTTAATGTATTGTATACAATCATTGCATTAATAAAAACATAATAATAAACGCCAGTATATGTTACATATTTTTTTATGAAAAAGATGATTAGCTCAAACACTACATTGTTAGAACCTTAGATATGTTGTGTCAATATTAATGTGTTTATTTCTTTGTGAAGCTTTTAATGAAAAAACTTTATTTAAAGTTTTTAAACGATATTAAAATAAGTTTTTAATTAAAGAATATTAACTAAAGAGCCACCCTCATTAGTTCAAAATTTCACTTTTGTTTGCCGTCTCGTTACGGTGAACTTTTTCATACTGAAATTCAAATCCAATCGCCTTATCGTCATTGCGTTTTATTCTGAACTCTTTCATCCTCTAATACGCGTAATCGAGATATGCCCAAATTGACAGCCTCAATAAAAATATATATTGGGATCTTTCTACGCAGCCAATAAGAAACTTATTGATGAAAGACAATTCGACGGAAACGGTCCTTTTTATGTTAGGTGACGAGATTACTTAAATCAGGACAATGGCGGGTTTTGTTGGCAACGTAATCAATCGTAACCGAGAAGGAAGAACGAAAAGGATTATCGTGTACGAAAATAATAAGGCAGTGAATGTATTTATGTGCTACATAAAATGTGCTTTAGAGAATTATAAATTTTAAATCTTAATTTTCGCGAAGAGCTTCAAATGAACCAAACTTTTATCAGTTTTGTACAGAAATGTACAGAGTTTAAACCGTTTCAAACGTTCCTGTTTTTACACGTATAAAATATTATTAAACATTTTAATTGAAATTCAATTTTAATTAACTAACATAGGAAATATCAAACCTAACACTGAAACAAAATCTTGTGATTTTCTAAAAAGCTTCTTTATTCTTATGAATAATACCATTTATTTTAGCTGTAATTCTATGGTTTAAAAATAAATATACATTTTCCCATTATTTAAGTCCAAAACATGGTATAATCACAGTAAATAGCATGGGCTCTGTAAATTAGACTTTGAAAAAATATGTTATGCTGACATATTTAAAAAACTGCAGAAACTGTAACAAATTTTGCTACCGAAAAGTTATTTTAAAGTGGTATTTTGGAGATGTACAAATAAATTTAATGTTAAACTGGGTCATGAAAATAAAAAAATTGTACTTTAATTGTATTCGATAGATTTTAAAACAATTTTTACTCTGTTTTACTATATTTTGACACTATTCAAGACTGGAATATGTGCATTATTGAAGATTTGGTTTAGTATATATTATTATTCAAAAAAAACTTTTTTTGTTTTACACCGAAATTAACGAATGGCTCTTGTTTAGAACCACAAACATCTTGAATTTCTTTGAATCTATTAAGAATGATTAATAGAAGCAATTTCGTGTAATTTATCTTGTTTTAAAAGAATTTCTCGCCGCCGGTTCACTTTTTATTAAATCTTGAGAAATTACGCAGCTGTGGCCTGTAATGAAATTTTGAAAATAACTGTATTTTTACGTTCAGTTTTTGCATTAGGAAATCAATAATTGTTCAACGCATAATTTACTTTAAAAAATATTTCAAAAAAATTTTATTCACCTCGGTGGCCTAGTTGATATCGTACTGGGCTTTCACCCCGAGGACCCGGGTTCGATTCCCGGCCAGGGCTTTTCATTTTCATACGCTATAAATCATCCCATCGTCTGCATTAGCCCAAGTGTGCGCAATAGTCGAACGTTAAACACAAAAAAAATCAAAAAAATTGTTTAAAAAATTTTTTTAAACTTTTTATACTGCAAAAAGAATGTGTGCTTCTTCGATATTTAAACTTTCTTGTCAGCCATATTCTTGAACAATTAGTTAATTTTCTTTAAACATTAACATTTAAATTATTTGAACTATATCATCTAATTTTAGTTTTCACGTGTCCAATGTTTATTCTTTTCTTCTGCTTTTTCTGAGATATAGGTTAGGAAAAACTAATTTATGAATGAAACTCAAGAAAGTATGTTTTTACCGTATTCAAAGTTATTAAAGATCTTTTTCAAATGACTAAATGTGGATTTTTCATCACGAAGTGGTTTTACGAGAGATTTTCATTTATTGTTAGTGAAACTTACTTTTTTAACACTTTTACTAACTTTGTTTTTATTTAAAATTTTTCAAAATTTACTATACGTAGTTGTAACAAACAAGTGAAAACAGAACTTTTATCGTCCGTACAATTTATAAATTTTGGATTTTTAACTTGTTTAAACGGTTTTTAATATCTATACAAAAGTCAAAATCGATTCTGTATTTCTGTTTGTAGACGAGTCGATATTCAAGAAGAAAAAGAAAAGATGGCTTGTCTACAAAAGTACAATTGTTGTATTCATGGTTTCGCTAAACTGTCTTCTGAAGTTTTTTCATCTTCTTTTGACGTCCTTTGTGATG
Organism: Callitettix versicolor; assembly: GCA_022606455.1. Classification (NCBI taxonomy): domain Eukaryota; kingdom Metazoa; phylum Arthropoda; class Insecta; order Hemiptera; family Cercopidae; genus Callitettix; species Callitettix versicolor. Next base: position 32,332,915 of record CM040188.1, on the reverse strand, counting down.
TCTGTAGAAACAATGCATATAGATTTGTTTTGTATTAAAATTGTGCGCCCATGAAATCCATGGTAGAAATGTTTTAACTTTTAACTAAAAAAATTGACAAGTCTACATTTTAACAAATAATTTGTATCGTTCTTTATTAGTTGGGGTCTGTAAAAATACCTTTGACTTATTAAGTTAATTATTATCGTGTAAAACAAATTTTTCCATTTTATAATTCACGTTTTCAAAAAAACCGATTATTTCACGACAAGTTGTTATTTATGAGAAAAAATTATGTCTGTTTGAAACAAAAATACCAACGGAAAATAAACAACGCCGAACGTATTTTGTGTGTAAAACTGCACTTTGCAAAACTGCAATTTAAGTCTGACTCATTTGCGGATTATTCATATTTCATGAACGTTGAAAATAATTGCTTCCAATGTTCATACGTTTGTTAAATCGAAGAATTATTCAGCAAGGGCATTCAGTCTTCCGTTGCAAAACGTTAAATAATTAAAAATATTTTTTGTGTACATGTTTTATCGCAGTTCTAATGGATTAACTTCATTGTTGCAATGAATGTGTTTATAAATAATGTGAAGCAGTTATTGTATAAGTAAATATTTACACTACAGTTCGAAGTTGCAGTGATATTTTGCTTTTATATAGAGTACGATTTGAGCAACGAATATAATAGAACCTACACTGCTCACCTTAAAATGTGCACCGATTCTGACACGTAAAACAAGTGATTGATGGGAGATCACTAAAATATCTAAATTCCAATTTATTTATTTTTACTATTACAATGGCATTTGCAATTTCGGTCCGATTTTAGTCTAACTGCGCAAAAAACATTTATTTCAACCATTTAAAAAATGTGGATCAAAATCGTAAAAGCATAACTTCAACATACTTTTTATAAAACAAATTTTACCTTCGTAATCAACGTTCAAATCTCATTTTATTAACGAATCAATTAAGTTAATCAGATGATTAAAAATGTCATAACGTACGCCTGTTGTATTAATTAAAATAATTACTTATAAATAAGTTTAACAGAATATTTTTTTAAGTTTAAATGCATTCTCAATTAATTAATAGTTCATTGGCGAAATTTTTAAAATTAAATTGACTAATTTAATTGATAATATATACCGATTTTAACTATGATTACCATTGATAAATCGGAAAAAATTTTAAATTTAAAGTAAAAAAGTTACGCATTAAACCGTATTCATGGTTCACATTCTTTTATTTAAAAAATAAATTTCATTCATGAATTTCGACAAATGAATTAACGTTTGTCATCACAATTTTTCACAAAACCTTAATTTTAAGATTTACTAGCAACGCGTGCAATCAGTATTGTGTTTTTAACTTAAAATATCGTTTACAAGAGGAACTGCCGAGTGAAAGAATGGCACCGGAAAGTCACAAAAACAGGAAGCTCTGTGAAGAACACAAAGCATTACCTCTCTTGAATCCAACACTCGTAGACTTTTTTGTTCCGGGCTTACAATTTAAGCGAAACTTTTTATTCGCTGTCTCGCCAAAATATATCTCCTCTCGTTTATTTGAAAGCAAAAAACCATTTTAAAATATATTTTTTAGAAAAATTTGTAAGAATCTGTGCGCGAATCGTCAGCGTGATGCGAATATTTTCATTGGTTCCGGAACACAAAATTAAGGAAAAGTTATGATTTTTTTTTAAGGATACAACGACACATGCATTTAATTTGGGGTATTTGAGCAAAATTTTATAAGAATTGTTAGTAGAGCCGATATGATATTTGGTAGTTTTTTAGACTTCTTTGCCTAATTGAAAGCTTAAAACAAACAGTTCTTAGAACAACATAAGTGATATTTAGATATATGCAAATAGAAACAAAATTTTATCGAAATCGTTCTATACGCTTTGTCTTCATCAACTTACGGACGGATCTGGATATCAAAGTAAAACATTTTTTTGGATTCAAAGTAAATGAAAAGAATTGTATTTCCATCTGAATAACAAGATATTTTTTTCAATTCGCAGACTTTTTTTCTAATTTGTAAAGTTGAAAGTAAAAACACAGATTAGGAATTATCAATGCGTAATTTACATTTGTTGCAGTTACCCTAATTGAAAGGCAAATTATAAAACAACATTTTTTGTTTACGTTTTTAAACTGTTCTGTTCATACCAATTAATTAATCGGCATCAATTAATATTCTTTTAAAATTTATATTACCACTTTTGTTAATAATTATCAAAACAAGTCAGTTTCTGTAATGGCGGCGTTGATGTAATTGCATATAAAATAACAATTCTAAACTAAATTTAATGAAGTACTATTTCACGAACTAAACAAACAAATCCTTAAGTTGGAATCGTTGTTTACCTGTATCAGCTAAAGTTACTGAATAGCAGACAATAAAGGCCGAGTTATAAATCGAAGCGACAGAAGCAGCTTATTTGACAAAGTTTTAGTACGTATCAATACATTACAAAGGAGTATGTTTATTATAAAATAGTTTTGATTATTTTCTCCTATAAAAAGTAAAGAAAGTATGGTGAAGGTGATTAGAATCGATATTTTAATCTAATTTTACGTTTTAAAGTCCTCTGAATACAGGAGTGTCCTTCTCTCTCTCTCTCTCTCTCTCTCTCTCTCTCTCTCTCTCTCTCTCTCTCTCTCTCTCTCTCTCTCTCTCTCTCTGTCTCTCTCTCTCTCTTTTTCTTTCTTTATCTTTCCGTCTATCCGTCTAGTCTATCTCAGTGTGTGTGTGTTTTAGGTTTGACTAATTAAAGAAACAATTTAAAAACATCCGTTATAAGTACCACAAACAAAATATATATTTCTAAAATTCCAGTTCAAAAGCAATTGAAAAACCTTAATAACTATCCCACTTTGTCACCAGTCGGTAACTGAAGACAGTGTACGAATTTCAAACAATAATATCAAGGTACATGTTTTTTTTGTGTTTAATGTCCGACTATTGTGCACACTTGGGCTAATGCAGACGATGGGATGATTTATAGCTTATGAAAATGCTAAGCCCTGGCCGGGAATCGAACCCGGGTCGTCGGGGTGAAAGCTCAGTACGCTATCAAGTAGAACCGAGGCGGTTTATGAGTTAATTTTTTAAAAAACACCATTATTTGATTCTTCTGATTTACTCTTTAGCCCTAATCGTTTTATATTTCAAATTTGGTATACTGTCTTTAATTACGAATCTTCATAGTTAATGAATATGAAAAAAATCTTATTTTGTAATTTTACAACATCCAAGTAAAACCCACTTTTTGAACTTTAAGTGACAGAAAACCTGTAGACCAATTAAATTAAAATCTCTAGATAATTTTTCCGTCAACATACTTTCTACATATTGTTTATATTTACACAATCTTATAGTGAAAAAGCAAAATTAGAAAATTACTACACACAGCTTTCTCGCTGACGTGATCGAATCAAATTTCTAATGAAATACATGAAAGTGTTTTACATACGTGAGACTTCAGTGACACTGATTAGTCTGCTGAATCTCTAAACTGCGCATCTCAAGGTCTTAAATACAGGACTGGTGTTCCCGCCGTAAGCTTTATCCTTTACGGTAACTGTGACCTCTCGTCATGTTAAATCTAAGTGGCACAAAGTATGAATGTTATGAACAAGTTTATATCAGCGAATTTTCATTGAAAAATGGACTATAGGAGTGGGATATCAGAGTAATAACATGGGTCTTCATAGGAGCACTGATTCTGACCTTTAGAACATTTTTGAGAGATCGTTAAATATATATATATATATATATATATATATATATATATATATATAGACCTATGTATGTGTTAGCTCTCTTAAGTTCTTAATTTTTGTATGGTTTCGTTTAAATGTGGCATAAAAATCGATTTTGCTGACAAGTTTGTTACTGAGGAAAATGAGTTAAAAAGTTAAAACATCTACCAATATTCGTAAGTTTTTTTATTTCACTGTCTTTTAAAATTTTGAAAATTCAATCTCTATCAGCAGTAGAATAAATGTAAATTAGCGTTTTGAATTTGTAAATTTCATTGAAAATAAGAAAATGAATCTGATGGCGGTCATGGTTCATTTTTGTACTTTCAATGTTTAATTATTACAATAAGTAATGCCATTTTCACGTTCAATTTTCTCGAAAACCGGTAACGATATTAGTTTGGAATTATTCATTATCCAGCAAAATCTGTCCAGTTTAGGTTTTAATATTGAATAGTGTTATTATTGCCACAAATTCTTTTCAAATGGGCGACACATCCGCTTCAATTAACAATTAAAAATTGTCAATTCTTTATTTTCTATTCATAATTATTTTAATTACATTCTATTATTTTGTTATAAAATACTAACGCTATAATAACCATTATTTGTGTACTGTACTAAGTTTTAATATAAATATTTTTTTTTAATTTATTTAATTACACTTTAACTATTTACTATAAAATGTTTTTTCACTTACTAAAAATAACTAAACAACTGAATGAAATAATCATTTTATTAAGAATAGATATTTCGCAAAGAAAATCATATATCTATATATATAAAAGGCAATGTCCTGACTGACTGATCAACGTACAGCCCAAACTATAAAACCTAGGGACTTGAAATTTTGAGGATACCTTCGTTTTAATATGTAAGCGCGTACTGAGAAAGAATTTTGCAAAAAATTGATTTTAACTCCATTAAACTACTTACCCAGTCCAAATTTAATAAACAACGTACGTCCAATACTATTATAGCTAGAGACTTGAAATTTTCAAGTCTTCTTCTTCTTCAACAATGGCAACATTCTTACAACAATGGCAAGGTGCACTAATAAAGGATTTTGCAAAAATATGATTTTGACGCCATTAAACTACTTACCCAGTCCAAATTTAATAATCAACGTACAGCCAATACTGTTATAGCTAGAGACTTGAAATTTTCAGGTTAGCTTCTTACAACATTGTCGAGTTGCACTGAAAAAGGGGTTCACTGAAAAACGATTTTCCAGTATGCAACCCCTAAAGAGGTAAACATGAGGTAAAACAATTTTTATTGGAAAAAATATGTTTTTCATCTGACCTTCTTAAAACGTAACATAGTCACTCTTACGTTTATATATTAGTAAAAAAAATATATTTTTCACCTTTTTCCCAAAACGCATCCCCTAAAGAGATTGAAAGGAGGTATAAAATATAAAAAGAAGGTACAATTTTGTATTGAAAAAATATTTTTTTTATCTTATATTCTAGAAATATGCTATGACGCGACGGGTAATGCTAATATATATATGCCTGTATGTGTTTGTGTTTGCGCGTGCGTGCGCGTTGAAAAAGGCGGTGTCTGAATCATAAAAGTATAATCTAATTACTATTCACGTTTTATCGTGTTACAGCGCAGCTTCCCAATTTAACTGTGTGTACATTTCACTTCTCGCTCAGAAATCAGGAGCCATGACGCCAGTTTCCTCGCCGTATGCAATCTGCATAACAAAGAACTTTGAAATTCCATTCTCTTCTTTTAATGAAAATATCCGACACTTTACGAGTACAAGAGAATAGTGTATACGTTTTTTATTGCATTGCTGATTTCGTAGCGGCCATTATGGTAAGACCCAGACCAGATAATTTGAAATGAGCACCGATCCCTGATGTGTAGGTCGCTTTTTAGTGGTCGTTAGAACATGTGTGCGCGCGCTGTGCTAAGAACTGTGGCTGTGCTAAGCGATTCACACAGTCAGACTAAAGAGCCTGATTTAGTTGTGTAAACGTCCAACTTTACTGTCTTGTAAAGCGTGTAGTATCACTCGAAACTGCAGGGCTACATTCGTACGTATGTTTTAGGAGTCCCACGTTCGCAATTTTAGTACGAATCGATTTAAACTTGGCACACAAATCGACTATAGTAATAGTTTAAAGAATTTCGTTAACCATCACAATTCATACAACAGTTTCAAAATGGCGGACATTTTTCTTCAAATGTGTATTTCTTTTACACAAAATCTTTTTAAAAATCTTAATATTAGCATTTAAAAATTTCAAAATCTGTTGAAAGTAAGACATTTATTTACGGCGGCCAGGGTTCATTTTTTCTTATTTTCAGTGTAATGTGAAAGATTAAAGTGGCAGTGTAGGCAATGCTTTAATCAGCAGTCATGCTGAATATGACGGTGAAATCGGAATCTACTTAAAAAGAATTAGTTAAAGAAAAATCTTTTGAAAATTCGTTTCATTTTTAATAAGCTTATTTTTAAATAAGGTAAACTTTTAGTAAAAAAGTTTACTTGTAGGTTAACGTAAAGATTAACTAATATTATATAATATGTTCGGTATTATATCAAAACATTTGATCTACCATACATCAAGTTAAAAGACTACTCAAGCCATTTGCTTAAGTCTGCAATTAATTTCTTTGCCCTAAGTGAGGTTAGTCTCGTTACATTTCTCATATTCGTGTGTAATTACGTACATACCCTCTTATTTCCCTCAGCGCGAGGAGCGTACGAGTTGCACTCGACAAGATTAAAGTCAGTAATGGTTAAATTGATTCATAATTTCATAAAGGCCAATTCCATTCGTATTATTAATGGAATTCCAAAAGTTGGAATAATTAATGACTTTCTGAATGAAATACGTACTTTATGAAATTCCAGTTCGTGCTGAGTTACGTTCAAAGCTCCTACATTCGTAAATTTAAAATAAAAATGTTATAAAAAAATAATAAATTTTAAATTGTAATATATTTATTAGTGTCATATTACTTTAGAATGACTGAACTACTAGCTTGGAACTGCAGACAAATCGATCGAACTAAGAGTGTGGGAGCTACTCGCGCAGTTATAGCACGGCCTGCTAATTCTGTTATAAAGGTCAAACTTGAATGCTTAGTTAATGGTTTTAATTTTAGTTTACTCGGGTTCGATTCCTGGCCAGGACTTGGCATTTTCATACGCTATAAATCATCCCATCGTCTGCATTAACCAAAGTGTGCACAATAGTCAAACGTTAAACGCAAAAAACAAATAAATGCTTAGTTTTAAATCAAACGACAATTTGTATCAATTTCCTTTCTAGTTACCTGAAGCAGTAAATTTTTACTTTATAAATATAAACACTTAACGGCTAAAATGTAAAACAAAATTGTATTTGTCACGTGATGCTGGGTGTGGAGGTAATGTTTAGTAATAAACATCATAATCAGGCATTGAAACGAATACCGATCCCAACCTCTAACTTTTTGAAAGGGCGTTTATATATTTGTTATTATAAGGCGAAAAGCGCATTGAGGCTATTATCGCCTACCTAAATGTAAGTGTTCGTAAAGTGTTAAAGTCATAAGTGTAGTGTTTTAAGTGTAAGTTTGTGTTATACTCGGGTACCGAGAGGGACGTCTAAATCCTCTCAATAGGTCCAGCTAATCTGCACCCCTCTGCGGGCTATATATATAAATATATATATATATAATATCGGCTTGACCAAAATTGTGTAGCTATAATGGTAAACACACACACACACACACACACACACACACACACACACACACACACACACACACACACACACACACACACACACACACACACACACACACACACACACACACATATATATATATATATATATATATATATATATATATATATATATATATGTGTGTGTGTGTGTGTGTGTGTGTGTGTGTGTTTCTTTATTATAGCTTACACAATTTTGGTCAAGCCGAAATGTAGCAAACAATCGATTTTCGTAATAATTTGGTTAAGTTCACTACTCCAGTTAGTTAATACTCCTAGATACTCCAGGATAAGTTGAATAAAATCCATTCAACAGTGTATTTCAAAATGGTCATTCTAAAACAAAACAGTCAAATTTAATTATCCATTGTTTCGAAAATTCCATTTAAAAAACGAGAAAAAACTCCTCTGAGGTGTCAATGTATTTTCAATTTATTATGAAAGATTTTTTTTAATTCCAAATTTGAACACTGATTACAATAATAAAAGTGAATTTGCAAAAAATGTAAAATAAATCAAACACTCTTTGAAATTTCTTTCAATGAATCGAGTGTGTTATAATTATACATTATTTTAAAAAGATAACCTATTTTGTTAATGTTTTATTTTATCGATCTTATTGCATTTTGTTTTAGTTCGAAATAATTTCAATTAATTTTCATGTACACTATATATTCTGTTATTGTATTGAATTATAAAGTCCATTGTTTCTACATTCAAATGAACCAATACAGATTTTTTTCTAATAACTTTTTTCAGCAAGATTGTTTATAAAATTTTAATTTCATTTTCTCGTTAAATATAAGTATGAATTATAATTCGTGCAAGGTACAAGACACTGAAATGTAATTGGTTAAATATTGAGGAGAATATTTTGGAATAAATTTACATTCCTAATGAAGCTTCATTTATAACGCTGAACCTGGAATATTACTATTCATGGATTCGGGAACCACAACGAGTAAAAATCTCTAAACACCTGAAAAGTAATTTTAAATTAAATGTATTTCGCAAAACATTTTTAAATAAAGGGTGAAGTGCTTTTTATTTTGTATTGTCTGAACCGAAAACATCCGTTTCTGAGCTCGTCTGTGGACAAAATTACTGGATGTATTACGCTTACCAAAAACATTACGTGATTAATTTTTTCAAACTATCCAGATTGTTGAGCTAAATTTAATATAAAATTAATTTATAATCAAACAGTAAATTAAACTATTTTATAACCTGATCAGGTATTTTTTGATTTACTCGATAAATGTGATTTTCTTTAAACGTTATTTGTTTCCAATATAGTCGAAATTTTAGCAAATATTGTAAAAATATTTTGTGTTTATTGCGTTTAACCAAGATTTTTTGAGAGCTTAATCCTCTTTTTGAGGCAATTTTTTAAACCATACAAATAAAACAAAAGGTAAGTGCAAGGTCTTGCAATTTTAAATCTTGAATTTGAGAAACTACCCCTCTTGAATTTTCCCACTTTCCTAAGTTTCCATTTTTTTAAATTTATTTTTTTTTTATTTTTTATTTATTTATTTTGCCACTTTACTATTCAACTTTTCATTAGTTGTTGAGATAGCTTTGTTTAATGGTATATTAAAATGAAGAGAATACATGTTTATACTTATGTTAATGTGGGTGTAAATATTTAACTCTTTTAAGTTTATGTTTTTTTTAGATTGAAAAATTTAGCCTGAATTTTTTATAGTATAACAAGTTTCATTGTTAGTGGTAATTTATGAATCACTTCAAACGAATTATATTCAAAAGTTCGATTATTTTTGTTAATTTAGTAGTGCATATTGGTTATTTTACCCAAAACAAACTCATTTATTAATAGCTTTTTTTTGGTGTTTAACGTCCGACTATTGTGCACACTTGGGCTAATGCAGACGATGGGATAATTTATGATGGGCTAATGAAAATACCAAGCCCTGGCCGGGAATCGAACCCGAGTCCTCGGGGTGAAAGCCTAGTACGCTATCCACTAGGCCACCGAGGCGGCTAGTGATAGCATTTTAGTATGGCCGGGAATCGTGGCGTATTCCTGTAATCCTGCTACAAGGAGGCCGGATGGTTGGATTCTTCTGTCGCCCAGTTTGATCCTTATTTACATATAATTGACAATTATCAATCCGCATGTCAAGTAATATGTAAAATAAAGTAAAAAATATATCTTAACTGACTTTGTTGGTACCCATAATAAAATAATCAATGATAGCATTTTAGCTATTGTTGTATTTGATAATGGTGTATTAGTGTAGCTTTTTGTGTTACAAATAAATTTACTTCGAAATAGAAACATTTAAAAATACAATTAAATCAAACAGTTTTTTTTATTAAAACGCGTTCAGTCCCTTGATGTGTGGTTTCAGAACGCTTTTTTAGATTTTTGTATGAATATTACGAAAAACAATAATCGGTTTGGAGTACCCATTATTTGAAAAGTAATGCATATCAATGTGTCTGTTTTGATAGTGGTGTTTCTATAGTTTACATGATTATATTGTCAACGCTTTCAATACAATGAGCTCAATGGAACTGCATACCAGCAAGGATAACCAACAAAGGAAACTATCTATAATAATACAATAACGGTATTTAGGTTACTGTTAACGGACAGAGAAGTATTTATATCAGTGAATTACTTACTGATTATATATTTCAGTTCAATAATGATATTGAAAACCAATAAAACTAACTTTTATTAAGGACTAATTACAAAGAACTTAATGGTAAAGTCACTACATTAGAAAAGCTACAATTCTATGATTAAAATTAAACTAGTTAATGTATGTTTTAACCAAATATTGTTTTCATTCCAAACCTAAACTGTCGAGAATAACTGTAATTCTTACTGTGCGAAATAATTGTATTTATCAAGTGCCATCTTTTCAAACACGCTCTATAATGCATAATATTTTATGAAAAACTGTTAAAGAATTAGTTGTATATTATGCTTTCAGAATCATAGATTTGTCAACATATTCTAACATTATTTCCTTTTTTTATATTTTATTATAGTTGTTTTTCGAGAACATTGTGTAAGTGTGTCATGTGCCTACGTGATGGCACCAAATGCAGCAATGATTATCAATCCAAATTTTGGGTTACAGCTCCTAGGATATGCCCCCTCCTGGAATAATTATTAGAAATAATTTATACTTGATGACGTTGTTTCTTTTGTTGAAATTGTAACTGGAACTTGATACCGGGGAGAAAATTATTTTTTAATTCATATTTCGTATAAATAAAATTTTGTAAATGCCAACCTTATGGCAACAGGAAGGAAAAAAGCTCTCTCTCTCTCTCTCCCTCTCTCCCTATATATATATATATAGTCAAGCACTTCAAATATGTGGAAGAAATTCTTGAACCCACGGGTGGCGAGAAGGCTGCGCAAAGGGTTCGGCTACTGAGAATGAAGACGGCTCTTGGTATAACGCGCGATATCTACATTAAGAGATGTATGTCGACGCACACAAAAATCAGACACTACAACACAGTCATAAAACCGGAGGTATTATATGCAAGCGAGACGCTAGCACTCCACACAAAAGCTACCATGGAGGATATTTTGAAGGAAGAACGCAAAATCTTGAGGAAGATCCTTGGTTTGAGATTAACAGAAGACGGATACAGGTTGCACTCCCGGAAGACCACAGAGAAGATATCGAACCTGGCAGCAGATATCAGAAGAAGGAGGCTTCGGTTCTATGGACACATCAGTAGACTCCCAACAACGAGACTTGCCAACAGAATTCTTAAGTATATACAAAGTGTCAAATCAACAACGTAGTGGATCGCAGAAGTCAGAATAGACCTACATGACGCAGAAATAGACTCAACAGACGTTGAAGACAGGAACGCATAGTGAAGAAAAATGCTCGGTTGGAAGGTCCCAGAGAATGAAATCCCAAAGAGAGCGGGGGTAAAATGGACGGAGGAGCGGAAGAGGATCCATGGGGACAGGATGGAGGTGTGGAGGATTAGAAGGAGCAAGACATGAGACTGAGTACTTTGAGTGATCCAACAGGGTCTACACGCAAATAATAATAATAAAAAAATATATATATATATATATATATATATATATATATATATATTCCTAAACTGTAGTTTTTAACAAATACATAATGTAATAACAGTTTAATATAAATGTTCGTTATTTTATCACAAATTGTTGAAATTTATTTTCGTAAAATAATGTTAAATGTAAAGCATTCGACATTTATGCTTGAGAAATCAGTGATTCCTGAAGTGGAACATAATTACGGTGATTGGAACGCGTCCATCGTTATTCAATAATTTCATCGCTAACATTCCGTCCCGCCATTGTTAACAGTTTTGCAGGCCAAATAGAATAACTCCAGTTTGTAATACTTCCGACAACAAAGCGATCTTCCACTTTGTATGATTCAGTGGAATTATTGTCGACAATAATTTACACATGATGGCGTTAATTTGTTTGTTGGAACTTGATACCGGAGGTGTTGTTAGACTGTTTGCGAAGCAGTGTTTATGTTCATATTTCCAACTTTGTTGTCGATATCTTTATTTTCAAATACTGATTCCCGTGCACTTTATTGACATCGACATGTTCATTCATTAGGGTAAGAAATTATAATCTTAATACTACAAATATTTTTTTGTTTTTGTTTTTTAACGTTCGACTATTGTGCACATTTGGGCTAATGCAGACGATGGGATGATTTATAGCGTATGAAAATGCCAAGCCCTGGCCGGGAATCGAGCCCGGGTCCTGCAGGTGAAAGCCTAGTACGCTATCAACTAGGCCACCGAGGCGGCTACTACAAATAAAAAGTTACAAAACCTTTAGAATAACATTTCACTGCGCTGCTATAATGCCTTAAAAACATACAGCATAGTTTTTATACATATTACCTCCTTCTATATTAAAAAAAAATATTTTTTTATTTTATTTAAATCAATTGAATTTTAATGAACACCACTTGATTCTATCTCCTAATTTTTACTTCACAAGCTTAAGAAAATATTTATTCGTTTTTCTTAAATATCTTAAATTGTTTAGAAATACAAATAAAATTGTTTAGTTTTTATAAATACAAAACTTAATATTATTACACATAACTTCTAAACGATTGATGACTTATCAAATTTGGAATATTTGCAGTCACGTTACAGCAAAACAAGCTTTGCTTGTCTTGGGACTGTTATAATACGGGATTTATTCCAATATGCGAGTGACCCATGAACTAGTTGCCCTCGTTTCAATGTTATCACACAACTGCAGTTTAAGCTGTGCTGAGCAGCTTATAACAATACACGATACAGGAGCGTTCAGTTATCTGAAATTACCAAGGTACGCGATAATTACAGTCGCTGTATTTCAATTATCCGGTGATTGTGTGGTGGAAATATCAGTTAGTGGTATTTGGATTTATGAAAATTTAAAATTATTGGGTTTTTTAGTAAAAAGATTTACAAAAATTCTATATACATACTAACGAACCGCCGCCATTGTCCTCAGCTATTCCTCTTCATCATCCTTCTCCTCCTACTCTTACCATCATCATCCCCTTCTTCCCTTTCCTGCATGTTCTTCCGCCTTATCCTTATTCTCCAGAAGCTCATTCTCCCTTTATCCTATTCTTCTGTATATACCTCCTTTCCTTCTCTTGCACTTCCTCCCCCTTTTGTCCTTCCTCTCCTCTACATCATCATTCTCCTTCTAATTCCTCTTACCCCTTTTTCTTGAAGCCCGTCCTGTTTTGCGTTTTGTTGAACTTTAATATTAATAATGCTATCCTTCCTTGGAATACTCTACATTCCGTGGTCAATAGAGGAGTTATATTTCTTCTTCTAGTAATTCTTACTTTCTGTACGCATTCGTTCTGTTAACCTTTCTTCCTTTCTTTACTTTACTTTCTTCCTTCTTTACCTCCTGTTTCCATCTGCACGGTCAACATTATTTTCTACTTTTACAGTCAGTCATTATTATTTCATTTTTCTCTTTTCCTGGTGTAGTTTTCTAAAAAAAACAAACCGCAAAATATTTTAATTTTTAATAGTTTTGTTAATTATTCAACTTCCGTAGTCATTATCAGTATATATATATATATATATATATATATATATATATATATATATATATATATGATAAAATTTCAAGTTTATAAAAAAAAGTCATTTTTTTTAAACGTAATTATTTCCTTGTCATTCAACCAGTCCTCTTCCATCTCAGTGCAACTGCTAATTATTTTTAACTACTTGCTGTTTAACTTCTTTTTATATTTCTCCTTCCACGATTACAAAACCTTACATGTTTTAATGTAAATGGTATTTTAAACATTTCGAAAAGCACTCGAGTTTTTTAAGCGGCGTCATGTATGTAGACTTTTTAGCTGCTCTATTAAACAGGCGTACCAAACGCTGAAAGTCTACTTTGTGTTTGCTAATAAAACAGTATTGCCAACGAAACAAAGTATTGCCACGAATTTTAATTTCCGGTTTATACTGTTGCTAATTTCGTTCACGTTCAAACTGAAGTAATGCAGTAATGAATCTCCATTTACTAAAATCCATTAGCGCTGGCTTACCATATTCAATAAATGTTACTAGTGCTTGGTTTTTGTTACGAATGTTGTAGACGTGCAGAACGATTATATATATAACAATCAGCACTCCACTCAAAGCTGAAAGTACCTTTGAAGACAAAGTGAAACTATTTAATATGACCTACAATACACAAGGGACTTATTCACAGTTGACAAATCAAAGTGTTTGGATAAAGAAACGATTGACTGTTGCAGCCATTTTACACGCAACTTTATATTCCGTCAGCTGAAATATGCTCAAGGGAATGTGTAAAATAATGGAAATACACGCGAAGTTCGAAATTGTCAAAGAATTTAGGAAAGGCGTCTTGTACATATACTGAGTGAAAAGTCAGAATTTGGACGTTTGGTACATTTTAGAGAGGTGATTTATCATAATCTCCATTGTTTAAATCTCCATTGTTAAATATATTTATTATCCTCGTCATCATCATCACAATCATCGTCGTCGTCGTTCTCATCATAATAATCATCATTATTATTATTATTCTTTCATCCGGATCACCCACTTTGGGGTACGCCAAATCAATTACTTTGATGTGCGTTAGCTGCCCTCCGCTGTATCCAATACTGCTTCATTCTATCCGAGGCTGCCTTCCTTCTTTCATCCGAGACTGCCCCGCCCCTTTTAGATGTTGGTTTTTCTTGGAACCTTAGGTTTTCATTATGTAAAAGTTTTCGCAGTTTAAGTACATCGTCAATTATCTCATCTGATATCGCCAGCTCAGTTAAGTCTTCCTGGACCCGCCTGAACCAATTACTCTTCGTTTTCCGATCTCTGAAGAAAGCAAAGATCCGCCTAGTAAGTCTACTGCTGTTCATCCTACTAATATGGCCATAAAAACTAAGTCGTCTTTTCCTCATGCTATCTGAGAGTCTCTCAATTTTGAGATACAGGTTTTTATTAGAACTCAACTTTACTTCATTATTTCTAAAGTTTTAGGCCAATATCTTCCTTATTAACTTTCTTTCCTTCTTCTCCAGGTTGTCCAGTAATCCCTTATTATTGAGTGTAAGAGTTTCAGATGCATATAAAGTCTCTGGTTTGATCACAGTTTTATAATGCTTAAGTTTGGAATTCCAGGATAACGATTTCTTGTTATACACCTCTTTGGTTAATTGAAAGGCCAATTCCATTTTACACATCCTGGATTCCAATGTTCTCTTTTCTAAGGCGTTCCAGCTGATCCATTCACCCAGATATTTGAAGTGGTCAACTCTCTCGATTTTATGACTACCGACTCCCAGATGTCGTGGTGCATTTTTAATATTCGTTAGTATTTTGGTTTTCTCAAATGAGATTCGGAGACCTACTTTAATGGCTTGCTTCTGCAACTCTTTAATTTGTAATTCTGCCTCGGACCAGTCCTTGGCTATGAGAGCCAGATCATCCGCAAAAGCCAGGCAGTTACACTTCAGTCCTTTGGTCCCCATTTTGATTCCACTGCCTTCCTTCAGATTTTGATTCCACTCTCTAACCACCTTCTCCAGCACACAATTAAATAATAGCGGTGATAAACCATCACCTTGTCTGACTCCAGTTCTGATCAGAAATGGTTCTGACACTTGTCCCATAAATTTCACTTTAGAATATGTGTCTGTTAAGGTGGACTTAATTATATTCGTAGTTTTGTTATCCAGGCCTAATTCCCTTAATATTCATATGAGTGAAGTCCTATCAATGGAGTCATATGC
>CM040188.1:32262124-32312124 GCA_022606455.1 Callitettix versicolor | reverse complement strand
ACTCATTTCACTTTATAATTCAGAATTTATAATTTTAAATTGATTTTTCACAAAACACGAATAACGAATGTTTAAAAATATTAACAGTCATTTTCCTGATATCAGGTGAAAATAACCGCGTAATAATTTATTTTTATAGTTTCAATGAAATTTAAATATTTAAAGTACTAATTTGTGTTTCGAAAAGACCGCTATAAAGAAACCATTACATGGATTTGACTGGATTTTGAACTCGTTTTAGCTATTACTATAATCGATTTTTTAAACAATAAGTTTTAACGATTGTAACGATAAGTTTAAATAAATCATGATTAACAATTATTAGTGTATCGATCTTTACATATTATTGAAGAATACAGAAATGTACGCGGATCACCGATAAAAGAACACTTTCTTAATTTCAATGTATTTGAAAGTTTAAAGCGTTAATTTATCAAAATTGTAAACACTAATTACGATAGTGAAATGAGGTTTTCAATGCAAAAAAAGTATAAAAAACTTTTTAATTTTGTAAGATTTGAAATGGCCGTCATTTTTAAACTCTTGCTCGGTAACGAAATTTTCAAAACTATTACTAAAAGCTATTTTTGTGCCAAGTTTGGATCAAATATTTTAAATTTTGAACGTGAATGCGCTAAAACACACACACACACGCGCGCGCGCGCACGCACGCACGCACACACACGCGCGCGCGCACACACACACACACAAGCACACAAGCGCACGCGCGCGCACTCGCACAAACACACACACACAAACACACACCCACATCCACACACACACACCCACGCACGCACACACATACACACACACAACCACACACCCACACCCACACCCACACACACACAAACACACATCCATCCACACACACAAACACACACACACACACACACACACACACACACACACACACACACACACACACACACACACACACACACACACACACACACACACACACACACACACGCGCACGCACACACGCACGCACACACAAACACACACAAACACACACACACACACACACACACACACACACACACACACACACACACACACACACACACACAAAACACATATACGCATTATATATATATATATATATATTTGTATTGAAATGTATTTACTACAATGACTCGTAAATTTGTGATTATTATTACAATAATAATCGCGATCGCTTTTCCACTTATTTTTTAAACATGTCTTCCTTTTCTTCTAACTATCGCTCTCATCCCAACGACTACTCTTACTCAATTTGTTTTTTGTTTTTTGTTTGTTTGTTTTTAACGTCCGCCTATTGTGCACACTTGGGCTAATGCAGACGATGGGATGATTTATAGCGTATGAAAATTCCAAGCCCTGGCCGGGAATCGAAACCGGGTCCTCGGGGTGAAAGCCTAGTACGCTATCAACTAGGCCACCGAGGCGGCTACTCTTATTCAAAAGGCTGTGTTTACTTAAAACTTTCATAGTGCGAAATTTTGCACTGGCCCTTCTGGTCTTTATTATTATTGTTAATATTATTTTCATATGTAATGATAGTCTTGTCGACAATTCTTCAAACGAAATATCTCTTGTTCAAATAGCCGATGTTTTGAAAAAAAGTTTTAAATTTTGTAAGCGTGAAATTGCATGTTTCTAAATTACAATTTTAAAAATGCTTATCGTATGAGTTTGGAATCTGCTTTATGACTAGATTATTTTTATTGAAAGCGCCTAAAATTCCACAATACATTTTACTTGATACTGCAACATTACTGTATAACATTTCAACAAGTCAAGTTCTATATTAAAGTTTTACATTTTACAAAATTTTAAATCGACATCAGAAAAGTAAAATGGTACCAAGATGTTATATTATTTAAATCAGTCGACTTGCTGACATATTATCGCAGAACATACCAAATTTAGCAAAGTAGGGGTGGCGGTAGGGAAGCAGAGCGTACACGGATACACCGTTAATCACATACCGGAAGTCCGGGGAGGAACTACATTGGGCGGAAGACGTTGACTGAGCGTTCTGCACCGGAAATTGTACAAATGACGCGAAATCTAGAATTTCAAAAGATTACACCTTTTAAGAGATATTATTTAATTAAGAGTGTGTAATCATTGTATTGAAACAATAATAAAATATACTACTATTTGTAGGTGTAAGGTTGTACCTTTATAAAATATGGTAAAAAGTTGTTTTAATTTAAGATTTAAAATTGCTGCCACTTTTTAAAATTTGAATGTTTTTTTACACAACATCAGCACTACATTAGTTTTTGAGCCAGATTTGAATATATTCTGACCAAAATTGCAAACACTTTCGCGACAAGGCGATACCAAGTCTCGGTACTAGGGAATTAATATGTTTTTTTTTCAAATTATGAAAATAAATTCATTTTTATTAAACAAATTCGAAGATAAAAGAAGAACAGTGCATATTTTCAATTTTATATTTATGATTTGAATTTTGTTATAGGTTTTTTCCTTTTTGAGGATTGACAGCGGCTCTGTGACCCCCGACACGTCAGCTTAAGAGCTTTTTGTGTACCACTATCACGTCACTTTAAACCGACTCCAGTGCCCTTAACGAGCTCCAGAATCTTGTGTAGGATGTCCTGGTTGAACTCCTGATCTGATTGCTGAATCCTCGCAATCAAGCAAGAAGTATGTGTTCACGGTTTCAACACCCTGTCTGCGCACAAACGACACTCTGACGAGATTTATAGCAATCCCACCTTATGTAGATGATTCCGGATATGGCCGTGAACGGCGATCATGACAAAGAACTGCCTTAGTGACCTAATGTTAACCAGAACAAGTATCCTTATCAGTACAGGGTCTGGTCCTAAAAGAAGGCGTTTCCCCAATCTTTAGCCAGGGAATTGTTTGCATCATTTGATGTGCTCATCCTTAGCACATTTTCTTACTGTTCCTCTCGCAGTTGTGCGAGTAATGGCGCACGCCGGTGTCCCAGGCAAACTTTACCCCCAGGCAAAGTGTACCCCCCACGGTACAAAAAGCCTAGGCGAATTGTACCCCCGGTAAGAAAAGCCTAGGCATAGTGTACCCCTTTGACGTTTTAATATGCCGATATATAGTAGATCTTATGGGGGGGTAAGAAAAACCTAGGCACCGTGTACCCTCTTTGATGTTGTAATATGCCGATATATAGTAGATCTCATGGAGGGTAAGAAAAGCTTAGGCACCGTGTACCCTCTTTGATGTTTTAATATGCCGATATGTAGTAGATCTCATGGAGGGTAAGAAAAGCCTAGGCACCGTGTACCCTCTTTGATGTTTTAATATGCCAATTTATAGTAGATCTCATGGAGAGTAAGAAAAGCCTAGGCACCGTGTACCCTCTTTGATGTTTTAATATGCCAATTTATAGTAGATCTCATGGAGGGTAAGAAAAGCCTAGGCACCGTGTACCCTCTTTGATGTTGTAATATGCCGATATATAGTAGATCTCATGGAGGGTAAGAAAAGCCTAGGCACCGTGTACCCTCTTTGATGTTTTAATATGCCGAAATGTAGTAGATCTCATGGAGGGTAAGAAAAGCCTAGGCACCGTGTACCCTCTTTGATGTTTTAATATGCCGATATGTAGTAGATCTCAGGGTGGGTAAGAAAAGCCTAGGCACCGTGTACCCTCTTTGATGTTTTAATATGCCGATATGTAGTAGATCTCATGGAGGGTAAGAAAAGCCTAGGCACCGTGTACCCTCTTTGATGTTTTAATATGCCGATATGTAGTAGATCTCATGGAGGGTAAGAAAAGCCTAGGCACCGTGTACCCTCTTTGATGTTGTAATATGCCGATATATAGTAGATCTCATGGAGGGTAAGAAAAGCCTAGGCACCGTGTACCCTCTTTGATGTTTTAATATGCCGAAATGTAGTAGATCTCATGGAGGGTAAGAAAAGCCTAGGCACCGTGTACCCTCTTTGATGTTTTAATATGCCGATATGTAGTAGATCTCAGGGTGGGTAAGAAAAGCCTAGGCACCGTGTACCCTCTTTGATGTTTTAATATGCCGATATATAGTAGATCTCATGGAGGGTAAGAAAAGCCTAGGCACCGTGTACTTCTTTGATGTTTTAATATGCCGATATGTAGTAGATCTCATGGAGGGTAAGAAAAGCCTAGGCACTGTGTATCCTCTTTGATGTTGTAATATGCCGATATATAGTAGATCTCATGGAGGGTAAGAAAAACCTAGGCACAGTTTACCCCTCTTTGACATTCTAATATGCCGATATCTAGTAGATCTCATGGGGGGTAAGAATAACCTAGGCACAGTGTATCCCCGGTATTCTAAACCTGATTTTCAGGGTTTTTTTACCCCCGGTACGTATGGACTAGTCTTTTTATACCGGAGGTACAATTCGACTATGCTTTTTGTACCGGGGGGTACACTTTGCCTGAGGTTAAGAAAAACCTGTTACATCGACTCTGGTCCCACTAGTCGATCAGCAGCTCCTTTCTTGGCCATCATGTCTGCTCGCTCAATCCCGCAATGCCGAGGTACCGATTCTAATGCACCATATTAGCATTTATCTGGACGCAGAGGGAATAGAAAGAATCCCATACTTGGATGCGATATGTTATAGGATAATAGTTGTGATTATACGATTTGTAATTAGTTGTTTATTTTGTTTTTGATTCTTCTAATTTTTTTTTTAATTCTTAAAATTGTGATTGTTTTACACATACAGTAAATGTTTCCGAGGTAATTTACACGAGTACAAAACATTACTCACAAGTGTATTATTTTCATTTTTTTTTTTTTTTTTTGGTTAATAAAAGGATTCTTATAACATGGCCTTACTAGCTGAGACATTGGAAGAATCTAAGGAACAGACTCTTGAACTCCAGAAGCAAGCGTTAAAAAAAGGAATTAAAATTTCATTTGAAAAGACTAAAATATTGACAAACATACAAAAACCACCAAAAAGCTTCAAGTGGGAGAACAATACATTGAGATAGTGAAAGAATACAAATATCTTGGGGAATGGATCAGCTGGAATGCTCTAGAGAAAAAAGCTATGGAATCTAGGAGAAATAAAGTTGAATTAGCCTTCCAACTTACCAAGGACACATACAACAAGAAGTCCCTCTCCTGGAATACAAAGATAAGGCATTATCATACGGTAATTAAACCAGAAGCCTTATATGCAGCTGAAACATTATCTCTCACAACCCAGGGCCCACTTGAAAGGCTGGAGATCAAAGAAAGAAAGATATTACGAAAAATCTTACGCCCCAAATTCCGTAACAACCAATTACTCCACATCAGTAATGAAACTCTTTACCAAAAAACTGAAACACTATCAGATACAATAAGAAAAATGAGAATTGATTTTTATGGGCACATACTCCGAATGGACAAAAATAGACTAACCAAAAAAATATTTGACTACTTTCGCAGTAGAAGAGCCAAACCACATTGGTTTAGAGAAACGGAGAAAGACATAACAGAACTGCAAATCACTGACACTATGCTCATGGACAGAACAGCCAAAACAATAACCAAGGACAAGAAGCAACGGTTCCAAGGCAAAGTCAAATGCAAGCGAACGATCCAAATCTCTGACGAAGAAAGAAAAGCAAGATCACAACGAATGAAGCAATACTGGGCTACGAGGAAGGCATAGAACATTAAAAAGTGGTTGATTTAGTGTACCCCAAAGTTGGGTGAAACAAATAAAGAGTTAAAGGATTCTTGTTAATTAATACACTAAAATGATTATCATAATGATTGTTAAAATCATTTTATCTCATTTTAACTTATTTTATCCACTCTATACTGCGAGATTTTATAAATTACACTTGTAGAGTTCATAAAGTTTATTGTTAGTTTTTTACATTTCATTCGTGAACATCCTCATCAAAAACAGAACCATTTTCCTCTACCTTTTGAGTGATCTTAAAATATGCGCTAGTCTTTAGCTACATAAATAAGGATAAACGTAATAATAATCTTGTACAATTTATGTTTAGATTTGCAAAAAATGTTTTTACAAAGTGGTGTTAGTGGCCACACATTCAAGCCCCAACCTAGAGGACAAAGGACTGACTTCTTTTAGGGTTACCATCGTAGCCGAGTTGTTCCAGTTTTGAATTGTAGGAGATTATTTTTTTACCATATATTTATATTTTTTTATCACGGAGTTTAGACGGAATCTAGTAAAGAACAGAATTAAAATGTACAGGCTATGTCTATAGATGATTTACTATAAATTATAATTAAAAATATTGTAATGCAAACGATCCAATAATAACAAAATAAAATAGCTCATATTGTTTTAAATTTTATAAGCGTTTAAAAAAAAAGTTACGTTTAAAATTTCTGTAAGAAAGTATTATTGATTTCGAGTACTATCAGTACCTTTCAGAATAAATACATATATGAAATTAAAAAATAAAATTATTGCAGAAAATATATTTCTTGTAAATGCATATTTTATAAATCCTTCTTTCCACTTAAACGAAACGTTTATAGCCTACTGTATAATGCGTACAATTTAATCACACAATTATATACTTAATTTACCAAATGAAATAATATAAAACGTTAACGTTAAACAGTAGGATTACATAAATG
This sequence comes from Callitettix versicolor, assembly GCA_022606455.1. NCBI lineage: Eukaryota > Metazoa > Arthropoda > Insecta > Hemiptera > Cercopidae > Callitettix > Callitettix versicolor. The sequence goes on along the minus strand of CM040188.1, from coordinate 32,305,522 downwards.
ACAAATGAATTGTATCTATTCAAATCATAAGTCCTTGATGTCTTTTTCACTTTGTTAGGATTACAAAACACGTCGAAGCCCCGCTAAGTACAACCTGTGGCATACAGATATCATATCTCTGTTTTCCACGCAATAGGCAACACAAAAAGTTTGCTTTATACATTTTTGTTATTTAGTGGCATTTATTTTTTATAAATTAATAATACTTCAGAGTTACGTTAAACTTAACTTCTTTCTTAAACACTTATAAAACTTAACAATACAATAACTGTTGTATTTTTTATTTATATTGAATTTGTATTACATGTGTGCAATTATTATTTATAAAACATTAAATGCACAGTATATGCATATTATTATTTACTAGATTTTTCCTAAGTTCCGTATTAAAAAAGAAATAGAATTATTGACAGTTCATGAATCTGAAGATGATTTGCAGGTTATTCCATTTTTTTTTCTTTTTGAGGAAAAGAAAACCATCCGTTTCCCGTGGACCACTCTGTATCTACTTACACAGGAAAAGATACATATAAATTATCAAACTTTTTAGAAAAATATGTTGTAGGTATTGAGATTCTTACTAATAATACCTTACGAAATAAATTAACGGGCAATGATGAAAATAAAAATAAATTTAATAAAAACACGTTTTACAAAATACAGTATAAATGCAAAACAACGTACGAAGGAAAATCGGGACGAAAATTTAAAACCAGATATAACGAACATGTAAGGTAATTTAAATATGAAAAGAACGACTAAAATTACGATACATATTGGATTAGAGAAGGACATACGCCAGAAGAAATCAATACAAATACAAATACAAATACAAATATTTTATTATGAAGATAAGGAAAGGCGGTTAAATATTTTGGATTTTGTTGTTGTTGATATTTTAAGGAGAAAAGCACATTGATGCTATTATCGCCTCCTTTAAATGTAAGTGTAAGTGTAAAGTGTTAAAGTCGTAAGTGTAGTGTCGTAAGTGTGTTTGTTAGGTTCGGGTACCGCGAGGGACGTCTACATCCTCTCAATAGTCGCAGCTAGTCTGCACCTCTGCTGATTATTCCATGCAAAGTAAAGAGATAATCACGTATATCTTCAAACTGAAATAACTCCGCTAAGAAAAGTACTTAAGTCCTAAAAGACGAGAACTTTGTCCCCCAGGTAGGGTTTGGGCGTCTGGCTGCTGGAATCATTTTGTAAGAAACTTTTTGGCAAATCTAAACCTAAATTTTACAAGATTATTCATGAGCCAATTCTTATTCATATGATTAAAGTATGAACTTTCACTGTGTCTATAACACACACTTGAAAATTGCTAGCCGTCTCGGTGGCCTAGTTGATAGCGTACTAGGCTTTCACCCCGAGGACCCGGGTTCGATTCCCGGCCAGGATTTGGCATTTTCATACGCTGTAAATCATCCTATTGTCTGCATTAGGCCAAGTGTGCACAACAGTAAGACGTTAAACAGAAAAAAAATTGAAAATTGCTTGAAAGGAAGAGGACAGAAGAAAATGGTTCTGCGATAGATGATGACGTCATGACTGAAATGAAAAAAACAACAGTAAACTTTATAAACTGCATAGAGTGAGTAAAATATGTGTTAAGAATGACAAGAAATTATTAAAACAATTACTTTTCAAAGTAAAATTTACACAAAGAGAGACCACGTAATAGCAGAACGTGAAGTAAGACTTGTCAAGGATAAAGGAGACAAATTGTAGAGAGAAAGCGAAACAGCAGTTCAAGGAGATTTGTTGTATAGAAAACCAAGGTCCATTCCGAATTGAATTGCTACCGCATATACATATCTACACAATAACTAAATAAAATATTAAGTACAACATGAACAGGAAAAATCTTTCAATATAGTGGAAAGTTAAAGGTTCACCTAAACAGATGATTTTAAACCACAGCTGTTCCTTTGATAACACCATTTCCATTGAAGTTCATTGCCACTTTTTACGATAGAAGCAAGTTGTAACTAGTAAATCTTTATGAATTTCACTTAAAATCTAATTCTGAATTATCGTAACTGATTATGAGAAATGTAAGTTGCATTTAAAAATGTATTGCATTTAAAAAAAATGTTCGGTAACTATATTATTTAAGCATACAGAGTGTTGCGAGTTCTTCAAGACTTTTACAGTTAGAATGTAATTTGTATGATTACAGTCGGAAATTGTTTATTTAAAGGCGAGGAAACGGCTGATGAACGGAACTGGCTGCGAAGCCCGCAGGGGAACAAACCTTAGAGACTTAATAAAACGTACGTATAAAATGTATTTTTGAAAGATTTTATTGTGATACCTGAAAGCTAGCTAGTTATTTGTAAATGGAGTTACAGCATACTGTATTAATATTATTCATTACAAATTTACCTAAGTCCAACAGTTAGACTGTGCTTGTAGTTACAAATCTAAGCAATATTATTAATTCCCACAAAGTTAATAAAGAAGTAGCATTTTAGGTAACTAAGGGGAGTCAGAACAACAAGTTGGAACTGTAAGATTTCCAATGTTCGGCAAACTATTTTTCTGCTTATGAAATTGTATTTTTGCGTAAAACAGATCGATGATGTGACATTTGCTGTCGGTGATGGGGAAATTGAAATGAGATATAACAGAGTTTGTCACGTGCAGTACGTGGCGGGTGATCAGGCCAATTTATGTGGCACCGAAGCGTCAGAATAGAAAGAAAAATATTCTGCCATTTTGTGCGATACAATGCGGCTCAATTTCATCGGCTTTGAGTTATGTGGCTGACGTGTCAGTTGCTGTTTAAACGCTTGGAATGGAATTTTTTCCAGTTTAATAGTGTACTGCACAAATACACGACGGGAGTCAAAATTCAGTATTGACTAAATATTCTACCGTATAAAGACACGACAACGATCAAAATTCAGTATTGATTAAATAATGTACTACACAAAAATGTAAAGACAATCAAAATTCATTATTGATTAAATAGTGTACTACACAAAGACCGTACGACAATCAAAATTCATTATTGATTAAATAGTGTACTACACAAAGACCGTACGACAATCAAAATTCATTATTGATTAAATAGTGTACTACACAAAGACCGTACGACAATCAAAATTCATTATTGATTAAATAGTGTACTACACAAAGACCGTACGACAATCAAAATTCATTATTGATTAAATAGTGTACTACACAAAGACCGAACGACAATCAAAATTCATTATTGATTAAATAGTGTACTACACAAAAACTCAACGATAATCAAAATAATTTTTGAATAAATAGTGTACTACACAAAGACCGGACGACAATTAAAATTCATTAGTGATTAAATAGTGTACTACACAAAGACCGAACGACAATCAATATTCGGTATTTGTTAAATAGTGTACTACACAAAAACTCAACGATAATCAAAATTAATTTTTGATTAAATAGTGTACTACACAAAGACCGGACGACAATTAAAATTCATTATTGATTAAATAGTGTACTACACAAAGACCGGACGACAATTAAAATTTATTATTGATTAAATAGTGTACTACACAAAGACCGAACGACAATCAATATTCGGTATTTGTTAAATAGTGTACTACACAAAAACTCAACGATAATCAAAATTAATTTTTGATTAAATAGTGTACTACACAAAGACCGGACGACAATTAAAATTCATTATTGATTAAATAGTGTACTACACAAAGACCGGACGACAATTAAAATTCATTATTGATTAAATAGTGTACTACACAAAGACCGGATGACAATTAAAATTCATTATTGATTAAATAGTGTACTACACAAAGACCGGACGACATTTAAAATTAATTTTTGATTAATTGTCTACTACACAAATACACAAAAACAATAAAAATTCATTATTGATTAAATAGTGTACTACACAAAAACAGTCACAATTCCGTATTGATTGTAGTTCACAAAGACGCGACGAGAGTAAAAATTCATATTCGTATTTCAATAAGATTTATTTTTCCCATTAGACTAATGAGAATAGGGGATCCTCATTAACGGAAAGTCTAGAACGTACGAACTTCAAGTGAGCAAGTTCAGAGGCGCAGTAGACTGTTAGCTATAAAAATTAATTTGAAAATTATTAACCCTAACATATGCAGATTTCAACGTTGTTTAATTTTATGAAATCAAAATTTCAATTATTTAATTAACAAAACAATTTTCAGTTAAATGATATTTTCTTCGTTTTGAACATCGGATGTGTATGTTTCGAAAATGTTTGCTTATTAATTTTTTTCGAATTCTATCATTATAGCAGACAGCTGCATACTAGGATTGTTATTACTTTAGTGAATTCCCCTTAGAAAATAAATTATTGAAACAGCCATTGAATGACCGCAGATCCTGACTTATATTTATATATTCATAACTTTTTGTCCTTCATAATTTTGCAAAGCAGATTTAACCACTATAATCAGATTAAAAAACTACACGCAAAGGCATTTTAAGTTTTAAAAATCCGTTGACACTAAACGTTTAATTTGACGGCGATCAGGGTTCATTTTTGTATTTTCATTGTTAATATTTAAAATGCTAATATACAGATTTTGTGGTTGTGAAATCATAGTTTTAAGAAAGAGGTTAGGTTTTAAAAAAATAATTTTGAAAATTCGCTTTCACGGACGCTTTACAAGACAGTTGCGTGCCGCAATTGTATTACGTTTAACTGAAATAACCTCAAAATAAAGTAATTCTCCTCCAGCCTTAACTCGTACATTTGGGTTATTTTGTATATAAACTTAAATACGGTTTATTTTTTAAGAAACCTATGATTCTGAATTTATTTCTGATATTTATTTGACACCGTACGTGGCGTGTACTTAGAGCGTTATCTCTAGCTAAGCTTAGGAGGGTGGTGTCAGGATAGCATTGATGCATTAGCCCACTTCTGCTCCATTTAAACCACAAAACAACTTTAAAATAATGTGAGAAATACACACACTTCTATGAAATAAGTACACTTCCTAATTAATTATATTTCAATTCTGTTTTATAAATATATCACAAAAAACATATAAATCACATTATTATCTAAGAAAAAAAAGATGTAATTTTCTCACAACTGTAGGCTGATATTAATTTTAAACAAATTACTCCCATACCTCATATTGCAACAGGCTTAAGAACTAAGTTAATTTTATGCAGACGGCTTCTTCATTAACAGTATAAATTTATGAAGGAAGGAGCCTGAAACAAAAAGTAAGTGATTTACAATCTGAAATAAAAATTATGCAAAATAAAAAATTAAATACTTATCCTACAAACTTAACAAAATGACATATAATCTTTTTTATAAAAAAAAGAAATCCTCATCATGGCCGCATTATGTTGTGTTGCTCTAAATAGCACTGCTTCAGTAATGGCCCATGGGGTCATCTGGGCTAACTGCAAACTTTTTTTAAAGCTAAAATCTTTACATCAGACATCAAAAAAGGTTAGATGTTTCAAATTTTAAAAACTACAACAGATAAAAGTATAAAATGTTCAGAAACTCAGGAGTTTTTTACAACCTTAAAACATTTTAATATTAGTTCTATTTGTTGTCCTGCACACATGTGATTGATTACATTGGCTTTAGTCATTAAATCAAAATTTTAGCATAATGTGGTGAATTAATAATTTTGAGAAATCGGACTGAATTTTCATTTGTATAGATTATCAGTTATAAAAAAAAATCATAAAAAGCTTCAAAGCCCTTTTTTAAGAACAATTTAAAAAAATGATCTTGAGATACGAGCCCAAAGATCTTGAGATCTCGTATATAAGCCCAAACATATTCTATAGTCAGCTGTGATGTGCGAAAAACTATGCTAAACCGCCTAAAATATTTAGTAATACTTTGTTTGATGTCAAACAATCACATTTCAACCACTGCGCGATAAATGGTTTCCCAGTTTTGATAAGATGGAAGGAAAGCAATACATTTTGCTTATCGTTATCCACAGTATGACGGCCACGGAATGATAATGTATTGCAAAGTCGGGCTGGGAAACATTGCAAGGTATTTGTGAAGCTCCGACGTCCTGGCGGAAACAACTCTTGAGTGCAACTCAATTTGTGAGACAACGTTCGTTGTGTAAACGAATTTGCTTTCTTTACAGAAATACGAACTAGAAATGAATTTTCAAAACGTTTTGTTTACTATAAAAATAGACATATTTATTTTATATTTGCCTTAGAATTCAACTGAAAATACATGTTAACTATTTTGATATTGTACAAAGGCTGATTTTTTTTTTTGTTAGAATATCGCTTTAAATGTCACTAAGAACTGGATAATGTTTAGCCTAAGTGTTTAATTTAAAAAAAGTGCTCTAAGTAATGTAACCGAATGATTTAATTATTATGTAATACTTATTAGAAAATTAAATATTAAAATATTTTGCAAGCATGTATCTGAACTTATATTTTATACTTTTTAATATTTGTTTATTTAATTATATTTAACTTTTTTTTACCAATTAAAATTAAATTAATAATAAAAATTTGCAAAAATTAAGTGGACTTTATTTTCTCATTATTCAATGACAATGTTTCGTTCTTTTTTACATTTTAAAGTGAAAATCATTCTATGTTTGATGCAAAAATACAAACGTGCGATAGCATGTGAAAACATCAAACTTGCGTACACATATTATTATTGTTATTATTATTATTATTATTATTATTATTATTATTATTATTATTATTTAAAATTACTTTAAAACTACCAGTGAGCTAATTGTATCGATGTGCATTGTGATTTATGCTTACAAAACTAAGTAGGTGAGTTGGCCGGATTTGCTATCAACAGATGAATACACAAGCAACACCAGGCAAGATAGGACAACCTTCATGGGTATTCCAATTTAAGTGGCTCTTAAGAAACGTCCCTGATGGAGAACTTAGAGAGGCGTCTTGGGCAGAACACAACTCAGGAAAACCATTGGGCTTATCACAGGGCACTGTCGCCTGTGGGTAAATAGGATAGGAATGTACTACGGAGAAAACGTGTGTAGGAGAAGAAACACACGTTCCTCCGCTTTAAGTTCGAAAGAGGAGGAAACTGCAGACCACGTAATACATGATTGTGAAGCTCTGCTAGCAGGAGGCTAAGCGTTTTTGGGTTGCAGAATCATGGGGACCTATAGCAGGATAATCCTCAACGGATTGCTAGAACTTATTAAGAGCACCGTCTACTGAACTAAATAGATCGCAGTGCCTGGGGTTGTTATAATCTCTCCCTCTACATTCTAATCTAATCTAATCTAAGATAAGTGAATTCAAAACCTGTTGCTGACGTTTAATATTTAATACTTATTTATTTAAAATTAAATATATGTATAATGGATATTAAAATTGCAATAAATCCATTATACTACATAACCAGAACATTCAGCACAAAGTTGTTTACAGTTAAATATACCATGCACATAGTAAATCAATAACTTCAGTAAAAAATATTAAAATGTTTTACGAAGGCCTTCGTACTTCATGTCTAGATTAGCCATCACAATGATTAGAGAGCTAACTTTTGGATGTATAAGATTGATATTTTTTATATTTTATATTTGAATATGAAGTATATAAGTGTCCATTTTCTTTAATAATAATGCAAAACGTATAATATTAATTTAGCAATAAGGTTAGTAATAAAATTTCACCAATACAAACTACGAGGTTTGATCAAATATAAACGAGACTGACTTTCTAAAAACTTTTCCGTTGGACATTGAACTCTAAAGGGTGGGGTTTCAGGTAGCCTGGGAGGTTTGGGACGGGCGTAGACGGGCAACATTTCCGTTCGGACCCTTCAGTGTAAAACTATACAATGAGTAAGAGTGAAGTGCACGTTTCCGTGGAGCAGAGAATTATTATTAAGTTTTTGGCCAAGGAGGGGGTCAATCCGACTGAAATCTTTCGTAGATTGACGGCTCAATACGGGGACAGGACCCTGTCAAGAGCTCGCGTTTTTGCTTGGCACAAGGAATTCGCCGAAGGACGGGAAGCAGTAGAAAACCTCAGCCATGATCACGATCGTCGGCCGGGAAGGTAATGGCCACTGTATTTTTCGACAATCAAGGCGCCTTTCACGTCGATTTCCTCCATCAACGACGCACAATAAATGCACAATATTATTGCGATGTTTTAGAGGCCGCAAAACAGTCTTTTCGTAGGAAAAGGAAATCTAAACCGGCGAGAAACGTCATTCTTCTTCACGATAATGCCCGACCACATTCGGCGAACGCTACGATTCTTAAACTCGATCAAATTGGCTGGGAACCAATGGAACATCCCCCATACAGTCCAGACTTATCACCCTGCGACTATCACCTGTTTGGGCAACTCAAAGAGGCGCTTGGAGGCCAGCGTTTCGAAGACGATTCTGCGGTGGAGACCTTCGTGCTCCAATGGCTCAATGAACGCCCGAGAACTTTTTACGAAGATGGAATTAAAAAACTTCCAATCCGGTGTGAAAAATGTGTTACTCGTGCGGGAGACTATGTAGAAAAATAAGTTGTATCAAGAATAATTTGTAAGTAAGCAATAAATTTTTTTAAAAATCAGTCTCGTTTATATTTGATCAACCCTCGTAACAATGTTTTGACCATTTCACGTTCCGACATTGATTTTAAACTGAAATTTATTCAATCCAGATCTTACTCTGAATTGCTTTTCCTTTGTAAAGTTTCTAGATTTAATCGATTTGTGTAAATTGATGTCTTGCCAACATCGATATAATCCCCAACATCTGCCTTTGATATGACGTCACGATCGTGTGACATCTGCCATAATTGGTTTTCACTTTCAAGATCTCAACCAAGACGTAAATATTGTGCACTGTATACAACCTAAGGTTCTTCCTTATCAGTAAGATTCCTTAGGCCCTGTACACAATGTAGTAGCTGAATTATCTCTTAATAAATTTATTGACAAAAATTGTTTTTTTACTGCTACTGCACGTCTACAGTACAAAATTAAAAAAATAATCTGTACTTAAATAAAAATCTTTGTAACTAACTAAAACACAGGAAAAAAGGCACAACTGCATACGAATCTTCAATTAATTAAAGTAAAAATTAGTTTATAATTAAATAAAAAATATCTTTTAAACAATTTATTTTTACAACGTTATATTGATAAAAACATTTTGTTCTGTTTTGTAACACATATAAATACATTGACCTATAATAAGGCCCAGACCCGAGATTAAGAAATGAACACGATCGAGAAACATAGAACATATATTTAGTAGTCATTACAAATACGTAAATATTAATAAATAAATAATGTTTTTGCGTTCTAGCATTCGAAAAATTATCCGATTTGATTCAAACTTGTCAAAAAAAATCACTTTTATTAATAGCAGTATTATTAGTAATAGCTTGAACAAATTTATTCCACAAAGAAATCAGTTTGACAGTTTCAGATAGCTGAAGTTTCAAAAATGCCAAAAATATTTTATGGTTTTTTAATATTTTTTTCCGGCGAAAAACCGTTAAGGTTATCATCGCCGTTTTTTATAAGTCATGTTACCATCGTAATTAGCATTACAATTTACATAAATAAAATTATCCAGTTAACAATTAACAGTGCTAATTTATATAGATATTCAACAGTTTTGGTTAAGACCAATTTTCAAAAAGAAGAGATAAGACAAATATTATTTTCTATAATTTTGTTGTTGTTCGATTGTACCATATCAAGTAGACAGGTCGGGGGCGCTTTGGTTTAATACCATGTGTATAAAAGCCGTATTCCTTATTGGCCAATGTGTTCTGCTGTAACAACTAACTAATCTGAAAGCAGATTATATTCAAATCAAGCTGTAATATTTCAAACTTGCCTGAGAGGATGTCATCTCTGAAACCAGGGGTGTTAAGAATGCATTAAAATATACTTTGTGTGGTAACGCTCAGCTATACCTACAAAAATGTTTCCTCCCTTCTCTAAATACACATTTCTCCTTTTTAAGTTAGGGTCTTCTTAATTTATTTTATAAAATGTATTATAATACAAATGTACTTTTTACTTTTTCACTAAACGAATTATAAAAAATATGTTGACAATTTCGATAGTGATGTGACGATTTTCAAGTTTCGACAGTCTTACTCGATTTCAGGTCATCTCAGTTCAAAAATACGTAGTTCGTCTAGATTAATCGTTAGGGACTAAACCGACTAAGATTAACTTGTAATATATCGAAATAGGCCTAACAGGACAATTATTATTTTATAATTTTTAAGTGAAAACTAAACTAGTACTGCTTATTGTACTAAAGAACGAAAGTACAAAACTTGCTCTATTTTTTTACATTTACTATTTATGTACATATAAATTAACTTAAATTTTAATAATTAATTTATAATTAACGTTATTATACTATAATCATTTTAACACAAAATTATATAGAGCTTCTATCCTTGACAGTTAAATAGGCTATATTGTGCATTATTAACAAGTTTTGTTGTACATTTGCCTAGCCTAGCCATTACGTTTATTAGAGCATTAAAACTTGGATATATTGTAAAAATTAATTGTTGTATATATTGTACAAAATTAATTTTCTTTAATACCAGTTGTGTATAATTTTAATTTATCTGTTATATTACTGATATTTCAAAATCAAATTGAACTAATTCAATCCAACAATAAATACTGATTACTTCGAATTTTTTAAGTTTTCCTTAGTGTCGTATATAACATAATATTCTTTAATTATAAACACAAAAATGATTCTCTCAAAGTTGGCTTTAACGTTTTTGAGGCAAAGTTTTTCCTTAAATATATTCCATAAGTATCTATAAGTAATCAAGAAATACAGGAAGCTGTGGACAAAAACCAGCATAATTTGACAAAAATCGGTTTATCAGATGTAATTTAATTTGTTTTTGAAATATGAAGATTCAAGACTCATATCAATGTAGGCCTACTAAAATTGAAGTAAAAAAAAAATTACGGACCGGAAATAGGTTGAAAGAAAACGATATTAACTCTGTGCTCAGTGGGAATTTATTTTTAATTTTTTTAGTAAACTTGAAATTTTGACGAAGTAAAAAAATATTGACTTTGATAAATATTAAAGTTTTACCATATTTTTTCAATAACTTTGGAAAAAGATTTTTTTTATGTAAAAAATGTGTAAAATATTTTTGTGTCTAATTTTAATACATTATTTTAAGAAAAAATTTCCTGTTTTCATTATTTACAATTTTTTTAATGTTTTTATGCATTAGCACAAGATTTATTATTATTATTATTATTATTATTATTATTATTATTATTATTATTATTATTATTATTATTATTATTATTATTATTATTATTATTATTATTATTATTATTATTATTATTATTATTATTATTATTATTATTATTATTATTATTATTATTATTATTATTATTATTATTATTATTATTATTATTATTATTATTATTATTATTATTATTATTATTATTATTATTATTATTATTATTATTATTATTATTATTATTATTATTATTATTATTATTATTATTATTATTATTATTATTATTATTATTATTATTATTATTATTATTATTATTATTACTATTATTACTATTATTACTATTATTATTATTACTATTATTATTACTATTATTATTATTACTATTATTATTATTACTATTATTATTATTATTATTACTATTATTACCATTATTATTATTATTACTATTATTATTATTATTATTACTATTATTATTATTATTATTATTATTATTATTATTATTATTATTATTATTATTATTATTATTATTATTATTATTATTATTATTATTATTATTATTATTATTATTATTATTATTATTATTATTATTATTATTATTATTATTATTATTATTATTATTATTATTATTATTACTATTATTATTACTATTATTATTACTATTACTATTACTATTACTATTACTATTATTATTATTATTATTATTATTATTATTATTATTATTATTATTATTATTATTATTATTATTATTATTATTATTATTATTATTATTATTATTATTATTATTATTATTATTATTATTATTATTATTATTATTATTATTATTATTATTATTATTATTATTATTATTATTATTATTATTATTATTATTATTATTATTATTATTATTATTATTATTATTATTATTATTATTATTATTATTATTATTATTATTATTATTATTATTATTATTATTATTATTATTATTATTATTATTATTATTATTATTATTATTATTATTATTATTATTATTATTATTATTATTATTATTATTATTATTATTATTATTATTATTATTATTATTATTATTATTATTATTATTATTATTATTATTATTATTATTATTATTATTATTATTATTATTATTATTATTATTATTATTATTATTATTATTATTATTATTATTATTATTATTATTATTATTATTATTATTATTATTATTATTATTATTATTATTATTATTATTATTATTATTATTATTATTATTATTATTATTATTATTATTATTATTATTATTATTATTATTATTATTATTATTATTATTATTATTATTATTATTATTATTATTATTATTATTATTATTATTATTATTATTATTATTATTATTATTATTATTATTATTATTATTATTATTATTATTATTATTATTATTATTATTATTATTATTATTATTATTATTATTATTATTATTATTATTATTATTATTATTATTATTATTATTATTATTATTATTATTATTATTATTATTATTATTATTATTATTATTATTATTATTATTATTATTATTATTATTATTATTATTATTATTATTATTATTTATTATTATTATTATTATTATTATTATTATTATTATTATTATTATTATTATTATTATTATTATTATTATTATTATTATTATTATTATTATTATTATTATTATTATTATTATTATTATTATTATTATTATTATTATTATTATTATTATTATTATTATTATTATTATTATTATTATTATTATTATTATTATTATTATTATTATTATTATTATTATTATTATTATTATTATTATTATTATTATTATTATTATTATTATTATTATTATTATTATTATTATTATTATTATTATTATATTATTATTATTATTATTATTATTATTATTATTATTATTATTATTATTATTATTATTATTATTATTATTATTATTATTATTATTATTATTATATTATTATTATTATTATTATTATTATTATTATTATTATTATTATTATTATTATTATTATTATTATTATTATTATTATTATTATTATTATTATTATTATTATTATTATTATTATTATTATTATTATTATTATTATTATTATTATTATTATTATTATTATTATTATTATTATTATTATTATTATTATTATTATTATTATTATTATTATTATTATTATTATTATTATTATTATTATTATTATTATTATTATTATTATTATTATTATTATTATTATTATTATTATTATTATTATTATTATTATTATTATTATTATTATTATTATTATTATTATTATTATTATTATTATTATTATTATTATTATTATTATTATTATTATTATTATTATTATTATTATTATTATTATTATTATTATTATTATTATTATTATTATTATTATTATTATTATTATTATTATTATTATTATTATTATTATTATTATTATTATTATTGTTATTATTGTTATTATTGTTATTATTGTTATTATTGTTATTATTGTTATTATTGTTATTATTGTTATTATTGTTATTATTGTTATTATTATTATTATTATTATTATTATTATTATTATTATTATTATTATTATTATTATTATTATTATTATTATTATTATTATTATTATTATTATTTGAGAAATAAATATTCTAAATAAAATATTTATAAATGGGTAGTATTTCTCTTAAAATATTTAAAATGCACTTAAAGAGCAGGTACTTGAATTATTTCTCCCCTCCAAATTTAATAACAACCCTTTCCAACTAAATTGGTTTCCAGCTCAAAACTCATTATACCTGCTCGTTATTTGTCCTAACAAGGCCGGCATTATTAAATTATAATTCTCTTTTAAAGGCGTAAAAAATGTGATTTTATTAAATTTAATGTTTTTGTATTTCGTAATCTTTTTTGATTGTTTCGAGTTATTTAAACATATTTGTAGATCGAATGACATTAAATTTTCCTTTATTTTGAAAACTAATCAACACTCTAAAATATGACTGTTTTCTTTTGATACGTAACACTTCCGTTTCAATGTAACTTCCGTTTCATTTGATCGTCGTAACTTCCGTTAATGGCGATCGGTGGAGGTTGGAAATCGGAAGACGGCGTAGAACGTTGTAGACCGAATTATAGATAGATTGATTTTGTTACGATTTCAGATTATATTTGCCAAACATAGTTACTCTTATTTTCTCAGACGTCAGATCTGTTATAAAAATATTTTCACTTAAATCCCGACATATTAATCAGGCTGTCTGTTTAAAAAAAATAATTAATAAATTCCATTAGGTACGTTTATGTTTATTTTCACTATGACGATTTTTTCTTGACGATACTAATGTTCAATTCTGCAGTGCTTAGTACGAATAAAGTAAATATGCAGCATCTCTAAGGATAAATTGCCCTCATTTGACTGATTAGATTAGATAAGATTCAAACTAGAGGAAGGGATAATACAACCCCAGGCACTGCGATCAACAGACCTATTGTGCAACTAAACCTCTTGAGTACTAGTTTAGCAGATTGATGCCCTTAGTAATCTTTATTGGGTTCCGGAGCATAAGGGAGTTGAGGATAATGAGGAGGCAGACCGACTGGCTGGACTTGGATCAGCCACTGAGTTCAAAGGACCTGAGCCGGTTTTAGGGATCTCTCTGTCGTTGGTCAGGTCTGCTATTCATAGGTAATAAGCAACACCAGGCAAAATGGGATAACCTTTATGGGCATTCTCATAGTAAACGCATCTTAAGCATAGTTCCATATAGAGCAACCATAGTAAGTTCCAACAATCCACCCCTAGCCTCCTACCAGCAAGAGCTTCACAATCAAGGATTATGTGTCCTGCTCCTCCTCTTTCCCGCACAATCTACGCTCGGTTTCTCCATGGTGCTCCCCAGACCACAGTTCCCATTAACAGAATCAGTGCCCCATGATTTTCCTGAGTTGTGCTCTGCCCAAGATGTCTGCTGCATCTTTTAAGTCCTCTTTAGTTATTATTAGTTCAGTATTCTTGTATTTAAAACTATCAGTAATACGGGAATAATTTCTACAGTATTATCTCTTAAAAGGAATTTATCTCATAATAGTACAAATAAGGTTATACAATTCTAACTAAAAGTAAATAACTTCAAACCTAAATTTAAGAAATGTATTAAAAAATGGAAAATGTTTTTGACTGACTAAAATACAAGTTTTGTAATTAAGTATAGTCTACTCAAAATGGTATTTCGGAAACGTTACTTCGAAAAATTAAAATTTTCCGTGTAAGCCTATTAAATGTTTACCATTATAATTGTATAATTACTTATGTTTCTTTGCGTTTCGAGGGTTTAGAAGTAAAACTAACCAAGTACAATTTTTTTTGTGAAACTTAAAATATATTTTAACCAAACGCTGTTCTGTTTTAATGGTAGAAATACCAAAGTTTCTTCTTTTATTTTAAAGGAAATTATCAATGATTTTCATTTTACCCAAATCCTTAACAACAGTAAATTATACAAGTAAAACTACCCAATAACACTTAGATAATACCTGTTTGGCCTGGTGGTTTATTTCAACACTGGTCTCTTGATAAAACTACCCAAGAGTACGTCTTCCTCTCAGCTATTATTTAAAAAACTGAGAAAATTTTATCATTTGGGTGTTGTTAAAGTTCACATTCAACAAGTGGTGCACTGTGCGGTATTAAAAATACTTTTATTATTTTAAGACAATTAAAATGAAGCGTATTAGACTTATGTGACATTTTACACAGAATAATGAAAAGTTAATTATCGATAACATTACAAAAGGTAATTTGCTTCCTGTTCCAAATGACTCTGTTTTCAGGTTACGTCAGATAATTATAACTGTGAAAACGCGCCTGTCCAGAACAACTGTGACAACTGATAACAATAATTCACTTATTGTTGAATCTGACCAAAATGATTTTATTGATCATATACTGTATTCATTACATCGATTGTTTATGAATCACAGTTTTGTAATAAGATTTATTGAAGAAATACTAAACGTTAATACCACAGACTTAATAATCTATAGTTAAATGTTTTTAGAACGGCATTGTCAGATAAGACAGTGTGTAAATGAATAGAAGGTAGGAAACAGAATTGTTCCACTGTTCGCTTTTCTGTCATCACGATGAGAAAGGAGGGATCTAACATGATGGAATCGAACACCAGGGACGTTATTGTTCATTTGTCACTGAAATACTTACGTTAATTATTTGGCTAGAGCTCGTTTCAATTGAGTGATGTTTGTGCTATACATATACTGCATTTGTTTATTTTTGCAAATCGATATCTTGTCGAAACAATCGTGATAATCGAAAAACAAATATACTAGACACTAGATTTAGTTAAAGAAGAAGTTAACAGTTTTGCAAAATCATTTTTAGGAATTATTAATTTTAAGTAAACAATTTAAAAAATCTCCATTTAAATGGTATAAATACCTTACAATGGGCAATGTGCTTGTTTTAATTGACCTGCCAGGCGATAATATTTGTCACGAAATAGGTAAAGAAGATTTTTTGTTACTATAACTTTTTCGCGGTCAGGTTTATTACATCGTTTTAATAAATGATTTCCCAAAACCTGTCAAAGCGATTTAGAAAAATCGCGTCACCTATGAATGATGTTTTTTGTAGCTTACGGACTAGGTTTCTTAAGCATTAACAATAAATAAAAATATATTAATAAAGTATATATATATATATATATATATATATATATATATATATATATATATTAGTATGTAAAATATATATTTATAAATATATAAAAATTAATAAAAATATAGGTACAATTAAAAAGTTAATGCGGTTTGCAATAAATTCTTTTCCTTCGATTCAATATCAGATTTAATTAAATATTGACTATTTCTGTGTCTGTTACAGTTATTTTATCGAACGGCGATGAAATAGCTAAATCTTCGTCTTCATTGTTCAAGACTCGTTCCAAGAATACTTGTCATTGTTATTTTTCTTTATACGGTTACGTTTTAATTCCATCATTTTCATTACTAAAATATTGCTGTGCATTTTTCTAATAATTCCAAACTTATAAAGAACCAAATATTTCTCAAAGCAAGATATAGATCATAGAAACAAATACCTGATTTAGATTAAACACTTCCAATTATTTCCAGTGTGTGATCGCCGATCTGTGGCCTAACGTTCTTCCACTAATTCATAAATTAAACTTACACAAATGTTCTGATGTTTAATTGTTAATTTTTTTTGAAAATCGATTAAACAAAACTTATAGGAAAACTACAATTACGGTTCAATACCTGCAACAATAGGCCAAATAAGAAATTTTTCTTACAATAATCGTATTTTCCTTCTTTTTCGGGTTTACTCTTAACTATATATTTTTTTAAATCGTGACAAAAATCAAGACACTGGTTCGTACACTTTGACCAGGCATTTTAGTGCTAAAAATAAACTAAATTTAAACAAAATCATCAAACCGTTTTCGGCGTAATTTTTTGTCGAAAAATGTTCACGAGATATGTGCAAACTACACAAGAGAGAAATTTCATCAAAATAGAACAATTCGTTCAGTCGATAGTGATGTGAAAAATGCACGTGAAAATTATTTGTTATCAATTTTACTTGCATTCTACAACCGCCATTTTGAATTTGGCTGAGCAAATGAAAACACTCATACGTAACTTTTACAATTTCGTATGACAGCAAACACGGCATTGCTTTATTTATATATTATTTTTTTAATTACGCCCTCTTTGTTCGGAAATTAAACTATTTTCTTCCAATTACTGTTTGGAAAAAAGTGTCCGTTTCAGACATACAGACACCAATGAACCTTAGTGTGTAACAAAAGCAACTAAATCATAATAAATACTTTCAGCATAGAATCAAACATTGATTTTACGTGTTCCAGAAACATACATGTGCTGAATTTATATTATACCGATGCTCCTGTTTACAGCTGTTCATAACTTGAAGTGAAAACCAATTACGCTAGACGTCATTGGGACGTGACGTCATATCAGAGGCACATGTTAGGACTCTCGCCAATGGTGTCGTCATTGATTGGATTGCGCGATGTGACAAAGGCAGTGTAACTCAACGTAAGATTATCGGATCATAGGACATTTAAATCAATAAAATACGATTCAAATAATTTCTTTTAAATAAAAAAACCTTTTGCAATCCTTGATGATTTGCGCTCAGGTAGGATTTTCTATACACTAATTGATTAATACAGTACGATTAAATTTCAGCGAAACCCATTAATCCGATGTTAAAAAAATACGGCTTTTTAAATTGTTTGTTTATTATTTCTTATAACTTCCTAACGGCAGATGAATACCTTAAGCATGTTTTTTTAACTACATTTGAGCCAGTTTTGATAAAATCATTATACGTTTTTCTTGAAAAAACACTACCTTTAATTTTAACCTTTTATATTTGTTTATGTAAAAAAAAGAACTTTTAGGGATTACGAGAAACATTCTCTTTTAATATTATTACCAACTTTAGAACGAATAAAATGAACACACTCACCACGGGTTTTATAAATTATTTTTATTACATTGCTAGCTCAAAATGTTTGCAGTTGCTACGAGGAAACAACATAGAAATATTAATTCAAGAAGAAACACAAAACAGCGTCCTGGCGGAAAACACATATTTCCTAAAAAATGGGTCAGATACACAGAATTAATCTCTATAATGTTATCGGATAGTCGTTAAACCAAATAGAGACTATTTGGTTTAACTCATATAATTCTTTAACTCATTTCAAATGCAGAGAAATATGAACATTTTATCAGATAAATAGGGAATGGCAATTTGGTTAAACTGTTATATTTTTTAACAGTTTATTAATTTCGGCTCAGTTTAATTAAATAATTTAGTTATTAAAGTAAAAAAGTATTTTGTGGTATTTTTTAATTTGATAAGCATATTTTTCAACTACAAATGTGTGTAAAATATATTACTTTGTTTTTAAGCAGAAAATATTGGTTTTATCAACCAAGAATTGTATTTCAAATGCAGAGAAATATGAACATTTTACCAGATAAATAGGGGATGGCAGTTTGGTTTAACTGTTACATTTTTTAACAGTTTATTAAAAAACGGTTAATAAATAGTTTAACAGTTTATTAATAGTATGAATTTCTATACTTCATGCCAGTTAGCTTAATGAGAAGCAAATAGGACTGATATTAACTGTATGACTATATCAACTGGAGTAATTGCGTCTCGAACACACAACCTTGAAGTGCGCAGTTGAGAGACGCAGCAGACTGACCGGTGCATTGACCACAACAACAACTGAGCCATTGCAAAACGACAACAGGGCATTGAATGTAGTATGGTTGAATATCAAGAATTTGATAGTATTTTATAAATTAAATGTTATAATGTATCAATCAGTTTAAGTAAAGAAACATATCCTAAACATTTTCGTGATAAATTCCTGACATTTAAAATAAGTAATCCTTATTATAATTATTTTTTAAGTATAAAAATAATCACAATAATTTTTTGAAATGTGGCCTACCGAGGTATGTTTAAGGTGTAAATTAATAACGGCATGTCGTGTTGATATAATGAAAACGAATTCCCAAAATAATATTTACCTTCCACTTGTATGAAAATCTGGGTTGACATTTTAAACTTTCAAGTTACATTTAAAATCGAACATGAAACTTCACTATCATCATATTAATTTTTCTATTACATAATTAATCATATGATCACGCTTACAGCACTGAATAAAGCCTGAAAATATTACATCATAGCCAACTATTAACACATAAAAGAATGTCATTTAAAAAAAATACACGGACATTTACCCAAACATTATTATTAAATGATACATTAAAATGGTGCGCTGTATATTTGTACTAGTCCAGTAACATCATTTATAATCCAATATCTAAACAAAATATAAAAACTCAGAAATAATATTCTTAACAAGTAAAATATCCATGACTTTACTTTTGAAGAGACAAGTGCCTCCTAAATTATCCAAAACTCCATGAAGTTTATTATTAAAATGTATGTAACAATGATAGTTTTTAAATATATATTACAATCTGTTAACGTGATAGTATATGGCAAAAATTGTTGATGTTTTCTGTGCTATAGACTATGATGTGTTATATAACATGATTATTATTTAACAATACTTCACATATCCAGATATAAATATATTTCACCTATTTATAGAAAAACACAAGACCATTGTATTGATAAGTTTACTGTAGGCTAATTAATTTGTTAAGATAACTACGTTTTGGATAGCATTATACGGTCAAGATATTTGTCTAAATTTCATTAAGGAGTGGTTTCAATACAGAATTGTACATTGATGATTGTAGCTTCTTCTAAACAAGTTTGGGTCCTATATAAAATAATATCCTACGGTTGTTCTAGGTTTGAATATTTTAAAAAAGTATTTTGTGATATTTGTTAATTTGATAAACATATTTTTCAACCACAAATGTGTGTAAAATATATGACTTTGTTTTTAAGAAGATAATATTGGTTTTATCAACCAGTAAACCATACATATGAGGTGTGTTCAAAAAGTAACAAAAAAATTTTAATTTCGCGGGCTTGGAAAGTCAGATTGTCAAACATTTTTTTATTATGTTGGTATATATACCCTTGAATTATGATACACCTTTCAGCTGTTTTCATTATTGACTTTGTCTGTGACAGCCACTAAGGTTAGACGTGTTTTTATGAGCTCCGCGATTTTCGTTTGTTAAAAAGAAATGGATCAAAGAATTTGTATCAAATTTTGCGTAAAAAATGGAATAAAGTGTAACAAAGTGTGTGAAATGTAACAAAGGCCTATGGTGAGTCTGCTATGAGTAAAGCAAGAGTTTACGAGTGGTATAAGCGTTTCCAAGAAGGCCGACGTTAAAGATAGACGTTGAAGATGACGAACGCCCTGGACGTCCCAGCACATCAACAACCGATGAAAACGTGGAAAAAGTGAAAGAAATGGTTATTATATTTGTTTATGTAAAAAAAGAACTTTTAGGGATTACGAGAAACATTCTCTTTTAATATTATTACCAACTTTAGAACGAATAAAATGAACACACTCACCACGGGTTTTATAAATTATTTTTATTACATTGCTAGCTCAAAATGTTTGCAGTTGCTATGAGGAAACAACATAGAAATATTAATTCAAGAAGAAACACAAAACAGCGTCCTGGCGGAAAACACATATTTCTAAAAAAATGGGTCAGATACACAGAATTAATCTCTATAATGTTATCGGATAGTCGTTAAACCAAATAGAGACTATTTGGTTTAACTCATATAATTCTTTAACTCATTTCAAATGCAGAGAAATATGAACATTTTATCAGATAAATAGGGAATGGCAATTTGGTTAAACTGTTATATTTTTAACAGTTTATTAATTTCTGGCTCAGTTTAATTAAATAATTTAGTTATTAAAGTAAAAAAGTATTTTGTGGTATTTTTTAATTTGATAAGCATATTTTTCAACTACAAATGTGTGTAAAATATATTACTTTGTTTTTAAGCAGAAAATATTGGTTTTATCAACCAAGAATTGTATTTCAAATGCAGAGAAATATGAACATTTTACCAGATAAATAGGGGATGGCAGTTTGGTTTAACTGTTACATTTTTTAACAGTTTATTAAAAAACGGTTAATAAATAGTTTAACAGTTTATTAATAGTATGAATTTCTATACTTCATGCCAGTTAGCTTAATGAGAAGCAAATAGGACTGATATTAACTGTATGACTATATCAACTGGAGTAATTGCGTCTCGAACACACAACCTTGAAGTGCGCAGTTGAGAGACGCAGCAGACTGACCGGTGCATTGACCACAACAACAACTGAGCCATTGCAAAACGACAACAGGGCATTGAATGTAGTATGGTTGAATATCAAGAATTTGATAGTATTTTATAAATTAAATGTTATAATGTATCAATCAGTTTAAGTAAAGAAACATATCCTAAACATTTTCGTGATAAATTCCTGACATTTAAAATAAGTAATCCTTATTATAATTATTTTTAAGTATAAAAATAATCACAATAATTTTTTTGAAATGTGGCCTACCGAGGTATGTTTAAGGTGTAAATTAATAACGGCATGTCGTGTTGATATAATGAAAACGAATTCCCAAAATAATATTTACCTTCCACTTGTATGAAAATCTGGGTTGACATTTTAAACTTTCAAGTTACATTTAAAATCGAACATGAAACTTCACTATCATCATATTAATTTTTCTATTACATAATTAATCATATGATCACGCTTACAGCACTGAATAAAGCCTGAAAATATTACATCATAGCCAACTATTAACACATAAAAGAATGTCATTTAAAAAATACACGGACATTTACCCAAACATTATTATTAAATGATACATTAAAATGGTGCGCTGTATATTTGTACTAGTCCAGTAACATCATTTATAATCCAATATCTAAACAAAATATAAAAACTCAGAAATAATATTCTTAACAAGTAAAATATCCATGACTTTACTTTTGAAGAGACAAGTGCCTCCTAAATTATCCAAAACTCCATGAAGTTTATTATTAAAATGTATGTAACAATGATAGTTTTTAAATATATATTACAATCTGTTAACGTGATAGTATATGGCAAAAATTGTTGATGTTTTCTGTGCTATAGACTATGATGTGTTATATAACATGATTATTATTTAACAATACTTCACATATCCAGATATAAATATATTTCACCTATTTATAGAAAAAACACAAGACCATTGTATTGATAAGTTTACTGTAGGCTAATTAATTTGTTAAGATAACTACGTTTTTGGATAGCATTATACGGTCAAGATATTTGTCTAAATTTCATTAAGGAGTGGTTTCAATACAGAATTGTACATTGATGATTGTAGCTTCTTCTAAACAAGTTTGGGTCCTATATAAAATAATATCCTACGGTTGTTCTAGGTTTGAATATTTTAAAAAAGTATTTTGTGATATTTGTTAATTTGATAAACATATTTTTCAACCACAAATGTGTGTAAAATATATGACTTTGTTTTTAAGAAGATAATATTGGTTTTATCAACCAGTAAACCATACATATGAGGTGTGTTCAAAAAGTAACAAAAAAATTTTAATTTCGCGGGCTTGGAAAGTCAGATTGTCAAACATTTTTTTATTATGTTGGTATATATACCCTTGAATTATGATACACCTTTCAGCTGTTTTCATTATTGACTTTGTCTGTGACAGCCACTAAGGTTAGACGTGTTTTTATGAGCTCCGCGATTTTCGTTTGTTAAAAGAAATGGATCAAAGAATTTGTATCAAATTTTGCGTAAAAAATGGAATAAAGTGTAACAAAGTGTGTGAAATGTAACAAAGGCCTATGGTGAGTCTGCTATGAGTAAAGCAAGAGTTTACGAGTGGTATAAGCGTTTCCAAGAAGGCCGACGTTAAAGATAGACGTTGAAGATGACGAACGCCCTGGACGTCCCAGCACATCAACAACCGATGAAAACGTGGAAAAAGTGAAAGAAATGGTTATGAACAATCGCCGAATCACAATTAGAGAGGTCGCAGATGATGTTGGCATATCGATTTTATCATGTCATGACATTGTTTCCAATGTTTTGTGCATGAAACTCGTGGCAGCAAAATTCGCTCCAAAATTGTTGAATTTTGAACAAAAACAGCTTCGAATGGAAGTTGCTAAATGAAGTCAACGACGATACAGAATTACTGAAACGTATTATTACAGGTGACGAAACATGGGTTTAAGGATATGACGTCGAAACTAAGGCTCATTCATCCCAGTGATCGCCAAGACCGAAAAAGGCTCGACAAGTGCGGTCGAAAGTGAAGGTGTTCACACTCACTGTGTTCTTCGATATTAATGGCATAGTGCATCATGAATTTCTGCCACCAGGTGAAACGGTCAATAAGGAGTACTACCAACAAGTTCAACACCGTTTGCATGAAGCAATCCGAAAAAACGCCTGAATCTGTGGAAAAACAATTCATTGCTTTGGCACCACGATAATGCACCAGCTCACACTTCATTGCTTGTTCGTGACTTTTTGGCCAAAAACAGTACTGTAAACGCTATCTCAAAGATCGAGTTTGAGAAGTGTTTCGAGGATTGAAAGAAGCGCTGGCACAAGTGCATAATCTTCAATGGGGACAATTTTGAAGGCGACAATATCAATGTAGAAGAATAAATAAATATTTTGTTCAAAAAATTAAAATTCTCGTTACTTTCTGAACACACCTCGTATATATATATATATATATATATATATATATATATATATATATATATATATATATACATACACACGTTTTAAATTATTACGTACCACTGTTGTTTAACCGCAGTTATCCCGTATTAATTAATAAAACAAACAAATTGAGCTTTTCATGGTTACAATTCATTAAACATTAAAGTGGGATTTAGAAATTAAACAGTTAACAACAATCATTTGTAACAATAATTATTAGCCTAACAATTACTATAATAAACATAAACCTAAAAATAACAACATAGCCTAATAGTAATTAGGAAAAAACAATAATACCCAGTTTCACTAGCAATTGCACTAAGCAAAATGTTAAGAATTATTAGCCTAGCAAATTGAAAAATAGAAGAACAACAAACAACACAAAACATGACAGGTGTCAACATGACGTGTTAAAACAAAGAATTTAAGAGAATGACGACTGGAAGAAGCTCTATTTAAACCAAAAAGTTTAAGTAATAATTAATATTATTGTGTATTCAGATATAATACTGGATTAATGAAATAAAAACACTTTTGTATATTTCCAAAACTTCTTTGTTGGCGTCTTTCCAACCAAGGTTCACTCGTTAGAGCATTGTCAAAACTACTTGACATACTGAAGTTAAAGTAGCTATATTTCTGTCTTAGAAAAACTCATTGTACAAGCCTAAAAACTATGAGGAAGGGATAATTATCCAGATAATATTTTCAAAAGATGTGAATAACCAAAATCAAATTGTTTATTTATTCATAAGTGAATAGTTATTTTGCTTGTACTATGGGTTTCCCCCGAGTACAAATACAATGTTGTATTAAGTAGTTTAATTTTAGTCTGTTAAATGGCATTAACAATGTTGGCAAAGATCCAATAAAAAAGTTGAGGAAATATACAAAAGTATTTTTATGCCATTAATATAATGGATTTCCACCAAGTACTCTCGGTCTTAATTATAAATAATAATTCTGTATTGTTAATTACACTTATTACAGATACTACATTTTACACTTATGGCAATTGTAATAAAACTTGTCATCTTCATGTGATCTATCAAATAATGTTTGTTAATTGATAAAAAAAATACCCTTGTAATATTTTTAGAAACAATATCTTCAATCTCACTGTATAATCGACAGGGGAGTGCTCTTCGTCCGAAATGATGCACCGATTTGTATGAAAATACATATGAAGTCTACACGGTATTATCTCAAGGGGTTGTTTATCTTTCAAGGCGTTGTTTTCTTCCCCTAACGCCAAAACTCAACATTCCTGAATATTTGCTGTAAAAACAAAACACAAAATAACTCGCTTTTGTTGGCGTTACGTGCCGAGTATTTTGTTTGAAAACAAATACGGTGTGATATAATTCAATATTTACATATTACGATGTTTGTTAAATTGGCAACCATGTGTTTTTATAAAATATAATTATTTAAAGCCGCAGGCCAATTGTATGTATTTTACTAAAAATCAATTCATTATTTACTAGTGAAGTATATCACAATTCGTTATAAAATATACTGTTTGTATGCAGTATCCAACTTTATTCTGTGCTGGAGAAATACCTGACCGGCCGTCACATCCAAAGTAAATACTTCGCTTCTGTGACCAAACTTTACATAAGTTTGTAAAAGTACAAGCATATTCACACTTATCTTCCAAATTAAGGGTAGCTTACAAATTACATCGAACACAGTTATGAAAGTCGTAAATTTATGTTTAGCACATACATGGCGGAAGAGAAATTATTGACGAATAGCCAAACAAATTTTGTATAAGTACTCCCACTCCACCCTGAAATAAAAACATGTTGATAAATTTAGGACACAATTTTTTTGACACAAAATTGGTACAACAGTGTACTAAAGATTAATTGCAATAATAGTCGTTCAGCGGAATGATCATTCTAAAATAGAATCTAAAAACTTAATTGTCCAAACGAAGCGATGTCTCTATTTCAACTCAACCGTTTGGCATTTGGTCTGTGTGTGCCACTTTTGGTCAAACTCATTGACCCATTGTTTTAAAATTTGATACATAGTTACCTTGTATAAAGTCCAAACGACGTGCGTGCAAGATTTTTTTCTCATTCACTTCCGTTTCAAGATGGCGGAACAGTAGCATAAGGCGTACAGTCGTGTAGGTGTACTCACACTATAAACCTAATAATAATGATCATTATTCCAGTCATTACAATCCTGTCTTAAATACTTAAACCCTAATTACTAACCTACTTTTGATAAGATTGAGAAATAATAACTTCAAATATTTTTCGTCAGTGTATCTTACAAATAAAACAATCAGAAAAACAATTAGACCAGGAACAATTAGACAATTTAAGTTTACATGTTATAAAGCTTACATCTATATAAATGACATGACATCTTATAACCTATTCAGAAATATCAATTTCACATTCCTGGCAAACATAGAACTTTGGATCAGAGATACAAGAACAATATAAGTTTACGAAGTTTCAGCCAAACGCATTGCCGATTGTTTTCAGGTTTGATAAGAAGGTACCTTGGTATAAAGTCCAAATGACGTATGTTTAAGATTTGTCCGCTTTTATTTAAGTTTCAAGATAACGGCTTCTGATTTAACGATTAGGAATGTATGACCAAACGCACTTACCGAATGTTTTGAAATTTGGTACGCACGTATCTTGTATGAAGTCCATATGACACTTTTGCTCATTAACTTCCGTTTTAAGATGGCGTCTTCTGATTTAACGATGACGAATCAACCTCGCAGGGGGAGCAGACTAGCTGCACCTATTAAGAGGATTTAGACGTCCCTCGCGGTACCCGAGTCTAACACACACTTACACTTACAACACTACATTTACGGCTTTAACACTCACACTTACATTTAGGGAGGTGATAATAGCCTCAATATGCTTTTCGCCTTAAATTAACAAAAAAATAATAAATAAAATGACGAATGAAAGCACTTTTAATCATACGCGTTGGCCAATTGTTTTGAAATTTGGTACCTTGTATAAAGCACGTAAGGCGTATGTGTAAAATTTGTCCCATTCACTTCCGTTTCAAGATGGCGGGCTCTGATTCAACGTTGATAGTTGCTGGCTATTTCGTGTAATATTGGATTAATGGTAAATCATCATAATTTTGAACGCTTCTTGGAGAAAGAACATAAATTTCCAATAAAGTTGGTCCAGTAACATTTTTCGTAAATATCACCGTTACTGGTTAAATTGGCGGAAGTTACGAGTGCTGTCGTGGAGCGCTCTGTACATTATTTAAGAATTTTTTTTTTTTTTAACGTCCGACTATTGTGCACACTTAGGCTAATGCATACGACGGGATGATTTATAGCGTATGAAAATGGCAAGCCCTGGCCGGGAATCGAACCCGGGTCCTCGGAACGATAGCCCAGTACGCTATCAACTAGGCAACCAAGAATATACTATCATTTAAGAATATATTGCGATGTCAACTGTTCTTAAAATTATTAAATTAATGTAAAGATTCATATAACAGAAACATCATTCACTGAACTTAAGGTAAAAACTATAGGCCTAACTATAGCTACTTTTGCCAGTAAAATAGCCAAGCACGACCGTAAATGTGAATTTAAGAAGTGGCCATTAATGTTTCCGTCTTTACAAAAACTGTTTAAAATAATCCGTGTAATAGTGGTGTTTATAGATGAGTTATAATTATCTCTTGTTTTAATTTGACATGTCGTTTTTCGTGTATATAACATCACAACTACTTAATACTAATTTTAACAGAATCCGTTCTGCCTTGTTTTACAAATATTTATAAAAGAGATTAATTACGAAGCATCAGCTGAATGAACCTTATCTATGCAGAGTTAATCGACTGAAATGTAAGACTCGTTGTAAATTAACGAAGCACTTCACGCTTCAGTCAGTGAAAGCTGTTCATTTTACTTGAATAGGTGCTGCTTTTCTTTTCTCCTTGATACCTTAGAAACGTCAGTACAGACCCAAGCATTTTACTAGAAGGGCACACAAAATAGTTCTTTCATATTATACTACCATATTTACTTTTTACAACTTAACATGAAATTTGGATGCTTTTATATTACGAATCCAGAGTTAACAGAAGCCCAACGCAGCGTTGTAGGTAAGAAAATTGTGTCTTCAGACGTAATAGAAGCAAATTTTCAAACAATAACATCGTCAACTAGAATTCAATACGAGAAAATCAAATTTTGTACAAACAATGGTTTTGATAACAGCTTGGACACTTACCCAGCAAAATCTGTTAATCTGTTTAGAAATGGCGTAATCTAAAATCTTAAAAAATTCGAAACATTAAATAACACTGTTGGATATTTTGTGGCTTTTATATTTACTTAAAAACTTGGATTGGATTGTTGACTTAGCTGACGTTTTCTGCGCTCTTGAAAGAGTGAAAAGGAAACTATACTTGATGGCAACTAAACAACTCTTGTCCTAAATTAATAATTTTTAAAAAATCACTGTAGAACCAGTTACTTGTGTATGACTGCACGGCTTCGATTCTACTGTGTAAAAGGTTCAGACATTTTGCGTCTTTTACCTTTGAATTGTAGACAATAGTTTGACTGTGAACAAAACGTAGAGAATAGTTTTCAAACAAAAACTTTCTCCCTAGAGTTTTAAGGGAAATTAACAAAAGTTACGGGAGAGAAGGTGATGCAATGTAACAAAGCAAATGGCAGGGGACAACTTTGACCATTGGTAGATTATGTTTACAAGTACATAAATAATTCAGTATTATCAACTAAAATGCAATAATGTTTTATTGTTATTAAAACATAATGTTTTATTTGTTATTAAGCAAACAATGGCAATAAACATAGCCTCAGTTATTAATATCGTAAGCAATATAAACAAAACCTCAGTTTATATTATTTATCGTAAACAACAGCAATCAACATAACCTTATTTTACATTATTTATCTTAAGCAATAGCAATCAAACTCAGAAGACATTATTTATAGCAAGCAATAGCAGTCAACTTGAATTGAAATTATTCAATTGAATTGAAATAGCAGTCAAATTGAAATTATTTACCGTAAGCAATAGTAATCAACATAGACTCAGTTGAAATTATTTATCGTAAGCAATAGCAAACAACATAAACTCAGTTGGCATTATTTATCGTAAGCAATAGTAATCAACATAGACTCAGTTGTCATTATTTATCGTATGCAATAGCAACCAACATAAACTCAGTTGGCATTATTTATCGTAAGCAATAGTAATCAACATAGACTCAGTTGTCATTATTTATCGTATGCAATAGCAACCAACATAAACTCAGTTGGCATTATTTATCGTAAGCAATAGTAATCAACATAGACTCAGTTGTCATTATTTATCATAAGCAATAGTAATCAACATAGACTCAGTTGTCATTATTTATCGTATGCAATAGCAACCAACATAAACTCAGTTGGCATTATTTATCGTAAGCAATAGTAATCAACATAGACTCAGTTGTCATTATTTATCGTATGCAATAGCAACCAACATAAACTCAGTTGGCATTATTTATCGTAAGCAATAGTAATCAACATAGACTCAGTTGTCATTATTTATCGTATGCAATAGAAATCAACATAACCTCAGTTGACATTATTTATCATAAGCAATAGTAATCAACATAGACTCAGTTGTCATTATTTATCGTATGCAATAGAAATCAACTTAACCTCAGTTGACATTATTTATCGTAAGCAATAGTAATCAACATAGACTCAGTTGTCATTATTTATCGTATGCAATAGCAACCAACATAAACTCAGTTGGCATTATTTATCGTAAGCAATAGTAATCAACATAGACTCAGTTGTCATTATTTACCGTATGCAATAGCAACCAACATAAACTCAGTTGGCATTATTTATCGTAAGCAATAGTAATCAACATAGACTCAGTTGTCATTATTTATCGTATGCAATAGCAACCAACATAAACTCAGTTGGCATTATTTATCGTAAGCAATAGTAATTAACATAGACTCAGTTGTCATTATTTATCGTATGCAATAGAAATCAACATAACCTCAGTTGACATTATTTATCATAAGCAATAGTAATCAACATAGACTCAGTTGTCATTATTTATCGTATGCAATAGAAATCAACATAACCTCAGTTGACATTATTTATCATAAGCAATAGTAATCAACATAGACTCAGTTGTCATTATTTATCGTATGCAATAGAAATCAACTTAACCTCAGTTGACATTATTTATCGTAACCAATAGCAATCGACATAAACTCAGTTGACATTATTTATCATAAGCAATAGAAATCAACTTAACCTCAGTTGACATTATTTATCGTAACCAATAGCAATCGACATAAACTCAGTTGACATTATTTATCGTAAGCAATAGTAATCAACATAACCTCAGTTGACATTATTTATCGTAACCAATAGCAATCGACATAAACTCAGTTGAAACAGTATTATTGAAGTAATAGCTATGGTATAGAGCTGTGCTGCAAAATGAAATACTAATGTATCATTGACTTTACTTTATATTTACGAGGTATAGATTATAATTCGCTTTATAAATATTATTAACTAATCAAAAATCAATGATTAATGATAGAAGTAATGACAGATATGAATGTCAACTTCATTTCACCCAAACCATACCAGCTGGTTCACCTTTACTGCTGAAAGGTTTACAGAACGGAACAAACAATTTATACTTCCCCTACATGGCATAACAAAGTCCATGGACGCAAACATTTATTTCTTATACGCTTCGATGGTTTTCCGTAACACACATTTCAGTTTAGGAAGGAGAAAAGCAAGAAAACCAACACTGCTCCATTACGTTGCTGTTTATGTTGTAATATAAATTTCTTTCAGCTTAGAACACATCACTTTATTATGATATATCATTGTATTTTTCATAAAATTAGCAAAACTGTTGTTTTCCAGTTGACAGAAACTTTTGGTAGAATATTACAATCTTTGTTTTTGTAACTTCAATATTATTAATTTGAGATAATTCCCAGCAATACGTATAATGGGTAGATTACGTAATAATGGATTAGTTAAAAAAACGACAGAAAATTAAATATGTAAAAAATATATTATTTCAACAAACAATATTAATAAAATAACAAAAATGTGGCAGTTGGAGGATTTGTTGACGGAAGTGAAAATTTAAAAAAACGAAGTATAATCCCCAATCTTTATTGCTAATTGTAATTTTATTACTAAATTTATTGCATACCGAACTCATCTATACCTAATACAAATATTAATCATCACTTTGGCATAGTATAGCCAACTGCCAATGCTCCAATAATGTTGATACCAGGGCTTGGCAATTAATACAACGGCATTCATTTATAATTTAAGTATTGATTAATATATATATTCAGTGGGCAAGATTTAATTAGCGTTAATTATAATTTAAATATTTATTATTTCACTTATTTATATACATAATTTCAAACAAATAAATATTAAACATAATGACGTTAAAGTCAGTAACAGGTTCCGAACACAAGTTCATTAATTTAATAAAAAGAAATCATAGCAATTAGCCGAGAATATACATAGAACAGTTAGCTCAATGGTAGACTTTAAGCCACTTCAAAGAATACTAATTATGTGTATATGGCAAGCGTGAAACTTCTCTACACTTTATTCGTGCTATTTCTTCCTCATACAAAAAAAATACTAGGGAAAAAGAAGTTTTCACTTCAATAAACATTTATAATTGCCAAGTAAATTATATTTTAAACTTTAAAAAATATATAACTTAATTATACAGCTTTCATAAAATAATTATAGTGGTTATGACAGCTCGTTTCTTACAGGAAAACATGATAGAAATCATAATCGGTTGGTAGCACTGGATTCTGCAATACAGTTTTATTTCCAAACATTCAACAATTAGCTGTGTTGATTGTTGAACTGTTGAATTTTCGTGTGAATGTTAGATTATGTTTTTTAATCAAGAAAATCTCGGTGCATTCGTTTCACTGTTATACAAAAGTCTAAATCGTTGAATATGAACTCAAAGCTCAAGAATTGTGAGTAGAAGATTGTGTGTTTCTTCCACTGTTTTTCTATAACTGACGGTTTAAAAGGTCGATTCTGTTCAATGATTCTGGTTAATTGGTATTTTAACACTATCATGTTTTATGAATGATTGTGATGTTGGATTTTGTGCGACGCGTGATGCGAGTGCACAAATTCATATTGATATTTGTAGTAAAAAATCAATTGTTTTTTATTAATTCGTAACGATCAGCTGATTTTATTGAACAGCTGATAGGCTATAATAAGTTTTAGGTTATGTTGTTAAAAACTAGCTATATTGATTTGTCGTGTTTTCGAACAAATTGTAATTAAAAAAAAAAGTGGCAGTCGCATGACTGCCGACAGAAGTGACTACTTATCACGGGTTATGGCTATATATTTTACACCACAAAATAAAATTTATAGTCCATTTTCAAAATCATGAGACCGTTCATTTCAGTTTAATATATTTCTAAATACAATATTATATGATTTTATGGTTTTTTGCCAAGACATAGGTTTTTGCTACTCGACACTAGCATAACTGACCATGGGAGAAGCACGGAGTCCCAAATGTATTCCTGCTACTCTTAATATCTGACCCTGTGACTTATTAATTGTCATTGTAAATGCCAACTTCAATGGAAACTGCAATATTTTAATTTGGAAAGGCAGGTTGTTTGGAATTATAAGATTGTTTCAATTAAAATCATTGCAAATGTAAGCTTATAAACAATAATTTTATAATAAATAATAACAGGGATTCAGATTTTTAAAACGGAAATACATCTATGTCTATCTCAGGTGCCTAAACCATGTTCATTTTAAATTTCATCTCAATCGGTCCAGTAGTTAATGTGTGATTGAATAACAAACAAAAACACACACATGAACTTTCAAATTTAAAATGTTACATTAAGAAGTATGAAATATTATTAAAACGTCACTGTTGTAGCCTACAGTTAACACATATCACAAAACTGAATACTAAATAATTCAGTTGCACTGGGTAAGTAGTATAATGGCATTTAAATATTTATTACTCACACCTACCAATATGTATTTATATGTCCAATAACGTATAAAACGTCACTGTTACACAGTTAACACGTCATAAAACTAAATACTAAACAAAGTTGACTGGGTAAGTAGTATAATGGCGTTTAAAATAATTTAAATATTTATTATTCACACCTACCAATATATAATAAACGTATAAAACGTCACTGTTACACAGTTAACACTTAATACAAAACTAAATAATTAAGTTGGACTGGGTAAGTAATGAGCCGCCTCGGTGGCCTAGTTGATAGCGTACTGGGCTTTCACCCCAAGGACCCGGGTCACTCACATTTTTTCTCTCTGTCCCACTGGTGCTCTTAGCAGGCCGTTTTCTAATTTGTAAATATTCATCAAATTACAGATGACCTTTTTCTTATTTGAAAACATAAATCATGTTTACGTGTAAAACATTACGCCTGACTAGACCAACAATCTGTAAGTTTTACCAGTCACACTAATGAAAACGATGGATCGATACAATTCACGATATAGGTCAATTATAGCACTGTCCACGAGAGAAAAGATGATACCTAGTTTTGCGTGAAACGTTTTTAACACTTTTGATCTACAAATGCGAATATATATTATTGTATTATAATATTGTATTATTGTATCACGGTAGTACGACCTACAAATGGCTGATGACCAATTACCTTTGTTGACATCACGGTTGTTAATTCTTCAGGTATTTTTGTGGCACGCACCTGTGCCACCGTGCTGGAGGTGGCGGAATGTTAAATCCCTAAATCCCCGCCCTGATTAAACTGTATCTCACATGATTCCTGTTAGAGCCTGAAAAGTACTTGTAGGTAAAAGCACGGGAATCGTCTTTAATCTCGTAGATTGTAGCCGAACTCGAACCTGCTCGCTATCAAAAAGGCAGAGCTCGTTAGCTCGTTGAAATAATCACTGTTACATTTTAATAAAGATTCCAAACAGGAAGAAACAATTAACGTGAATTAACAAAACTTTTCAAATTAATAAAGTGATTTGACACATTGTTAAATGTTATCATAATTAAAATAATATTCAAATTGTTATATGAATGTTTCCTATTTTTTAAACGACACTATTTTCAATAATTTGCGATAATCTTCAATGTTTTTTTTTAATTTCGATAAAATATTAATATTTTCCGGTCCGTGATTGTGTTTTTTCGAGGAAATAAAATCTACCTCCAGACGTATAGGCCTATTTTTAAGTACTAGTTATAAAAGTTACTTTTTATCTGCAAAATAACTCAACATGCAAGTAACAGTTATATTTTATATCAGTTACTTAACTAGGCCTCACTTTTTCAACTTGGCAACTCTAACAAAACTTACCATATTCATCTTCGTAACTATTTCTTAATTTTTCTAGCGATGATTCCCCCGTTATGTCTGCAACTTTGTTTAGTAACTTAACTGGTATGCTACACATATTTTCATTAGCCATTTTGAAACAAATACAACACGCAAAAGTATAAGTTTTGTAATTGCAGTGAACAGAAAATTAAGAACATCTGTTGGTAAGTGTATTGCAAAGAAAGCCAGAGCTGTGGATAAACATACATCTAAATTATATCACGGTAAAAATTAGCTAGAACACGGAAAAAACCGTGATCCATGACTTACCTTAATGATAGGTTATTTTCTATCTATAATTCGGTCTACAACGTTCTACGCCGTCTTCCGATCTCCAACCTCCACCGATCGCGGTCCCACCCAGGTCTTCTGGTAGATCCCCTTTTTTTATTTCCTTTTCGACTCTCCCTCTCTCCAGCTCGGCCTTCCTCGTTTTCTTCTTCCAGGTGTTCGCCATTGCATGATTTTTTTGAGAATTCGCTCGTCCGGCATTCTTTGTACATGCCCGTACCAAACCAGTTGTTTTGTTCTTATATCTTCTACAATTGTATGCCTTACGTCCATTATCCTCCGTATACTTTCATTTCTCACTCTCTCTTTTCTTGATCTTCCTGCCGCTCTTCTCCAAAAGTCCATCTCAGTAGCCAACAGCATTCTTTCTGTTCTACTCTTAATTGTCCATACCTCACTACCATATGTTATAATGCTTTTTACAATTGTGTCATAAATTCTTTTTTTTCTCAGGTTATTTTCAGTGTCACTTAAAAGACCTGAAAATAGCACACGGAGGTGTCGAAAGTAGGTGCTTTCGGTGTAATATGATGAACAGATTATTTTGAAGTATTTCACAGGTTTGTTACACTAAATTACACATACAAAAACAATGCAAGAACATATCTCATCTGCTCAGGTTACTTAAACCATTGCCCAAAATACATCTCATCAAAGTCAAGTTCTTAGTAATGCTTCAAAGTAAGTAGTTCAAAGTAATTACTTTGAAAAAACCCATTAAACCTTCACTAAGTGTTTTTCCATTGAAATTAACAATTGCATATTTGTAAAAAGAATTCTATTAAAAATTTTTTTATGTAAACATTTTGTTAATAATTAATATATTTAAAGAAAAGAACTATGTGAAGCACTGAAACATTTACATACATAAAGTACCCAATTACCTGTATACTGACTGTACAAGCTACGCTTTATAAAACGAAATCAAATAAACTTTAACATTTAAAAGCTGTTTGTAGATGCAAATTAATTCATGCATAATTTCTATTTAACTTTACAACTTCAACAA
Source organism: Callitettix versicolor (assembly GCA_022606455.1). Classification (NCBI taxonomy): domain Eukaryota; kingdom Metazoa; phylum Arthropoda; class Insecta; order Hemiptera; family Cercopidae; genus Callitettix; species Callitettix versicolor. Next base: position 32,269,236 of record CM040188.1, on the reverse strand, counting down.
TCAAACGTAAAGGTTGTTACAGTTTAATTTACACAAACACAGACAAACAGATGATGTTTCGGTACAAAATGAAAGCAAAGCAATTTTCTCTGAAGTTTAAAAGGGATATAAGATAATACAATGTACGTTTTATTCAGTGTTCAAAATGGATTAATTTGCTTTTACATTTCACCAAGAATGCAACAGCAACAAAGTATTGTTACTGAGCAACAAATATTTGTTCATCAAATAAATGTATCCTAACCTCTAATACAAGCAGTCTTCGTTTGTGTGTGTGCAAAATCGATCTTGGCATCCCGAGCGAGGACTTTATTCAAGCTTTGAAAATAGAGGTCTTTCAGCCTCAGAATTTGATTGGCGAAATACTTAACCACAGGAAAACTCATTAAGCGAACATCCAGGTGGTCCCAGACATTGACAAAATTTAATTTTTCATTCAATGCCTTATTTTTAGTGCATCTGATAATAATTGCAATAAGGTTACACTCGACAATACAAGAGTATTTTCATTCACACACAACACACAATTATCAACAGAGCTATATTGAAAACCATGTGTCTTAAAGAACATCAGCTGTTATAACTTAAAACCATGTGTTATAAATGTAATATTATCACATGTTTATTGTATCCTACATATGTTTAATGTTTAATAAAAGACCGAGCCAAGTCTTAATAATGAACTTCTCGTTAATTTGACTACGCGGCCTTTGGTTTGTGTGTTTGTGTGCAGTTTTACAAAACACATTAACCAATTATTTTAAAATATTGTGCGAAGGTACCTCATGTAAAATCTAAACTACGTATGTACAAGGTTTTATTCCGTTTACTTTAGTTTCAAGATGGTGGCCTAAGATTTAACTATGATTAGTGTAGTTGCTAGTTATTTCTTGTATTACCGGCTAAACGGCAAGATCTATCATAATTTTGACAGCTTCATAGGGAGCATAAAATGTCCAATAACGTTGGTCCTCTATTATTTTTCCAAATATTACGGTTATCGGTTAAATTTTGGGAAATCGTTACAAGAGCGTCAGAGCGCTTTCGTTGAGCTGTGGCCGGGAAATGAATTAAAAAATTTCTACGAGTTCTAATGTTCTTTTAAATAGTAGTAAAATAGTTGAAATAATTGTAATTTTTCAATTTCTGCGAGTTCTAGTGTTCTTTTAAATAGTAGTTAAATAGTTGAAATAATTGTAATTGTTCAATTTTTGCGAGTTCTAATTTTCTTTTAAATAGTAGTAAAATAGTTGAAATAATTGTAATTGTTCAATTTTTGCGAGTTCTAATTTTCTTTTAAATAGTAGTAAAATAGTTGAAATAATTGTAATTGCTCAATTTTTGCGAGTTCTAATTTTCTTTTAAACAGTAGTAAAATAGTTGAAGTAATTGTAATTGTTCAATTTTTGCGAGTTCTAGTGTTCTTTTAAATAGTAGTAAAATATTTGAAATAATTGTAAATGCTCAATTTCTGCGAGTTCTAGTGTTCTTATAAATAGTAGTAAAATAGTTGAAATAATTGTAATTTTTAAATTTCTGCGAGTTCTAATGTTCTTATAAATAGTAGTAAAATAGTTGAAATAATTGTAATTTTTAAATTTCTACGAGTTCTAATGTTCTTTTAAATAGTAGTAAAATAGTTGAAATAATTGTAATTGCTCAATTTCTGCGAGTTTTAGTGTTCTTATTAATAGTAGTAAAATAGTTGAAATAATTGTAATTTTTCAATTTCAGCGAGTTCTAATGTTCTTTTAAATAGTAGTAAAATAGTTGAAATAATTGTAATTTTTCAATTTTTGCGAGTTCTAATTTTCTTTTAAATAGTAGTAAAATAGTTGAAATAATTGTAATTTTTCTTCCAATTACACTGATTATATATCTTGAGCACGGCTCGATCCCACGTTATTTATGACATATTATTTCAAAATTTATTTAAAACAAAATATAAAAACTTTTAATTCCGGATAGTTTTTCGGTTTATAAATAACGTGCTTTTAACCACTGATTGACATGCAGTATTAATAGAGTTTATTTAATCCTTTATCAATAAACTGCATGATAAACTGTATCAATAAAGTGTAAATGGATTGTTACTACAACATTTATCATTTTAGAAAAGGTTATATTGAATGTCAGTATTTTATTGATGGTTAAAATAATGGGTAGAATTATATTTTCATTTAAAGTATTTTCTTTCGTTTACAAAATTAGTTCTGTTTTTTTATAAATTATTTTTTATTCAAACACTGAACAGTTAATCTGTTTGTATTTACAAGTATCTTTCAAGTAAACGTTTGCCCGGATATTTCATTGTATTGTTTTAATCAAACAAACCCGTGTACCGTTCACACTGGGACTTGTTCAGTTCAGTTGAAGCTACCGTGACGCCATTAACTCCCGCGAAGTTTTAACAAAAAGTAGAATCGCGTTCTGCAGCAAATGAAAGTTCATCTCGTGTCAAGATTCTGGGACCGCGCCAACAACATGTTCCCTAAAATTGCAATGGGATATCCTTCGCCCTACCGGGATTTTGTATTTGTATTTTTCACTTTTCACATATGCTTTACAGTTTGAATTATTACTAAAGTATAGTGCACAAAAAAAGTAATTTGATTGTTTATTTTTAATTGCTTTATTTCAAGTGCTGTTTTAATTAACGTTGTGTTTTCATCGTGAACGAATGTGTATTTTTACCTTGCACCACCTGTTCGCCTCAACATAAATGCGAGTAATTCGAACACCAAAAACATTTTCCGTCAACTACAATAATTTTACTCACAAGTTATATTCTACATAATAAAAATAAACTGGAATATTTTTCACTCTCTTTTGTTGTTGTTTTGATAATTGTTTCTGCCCTTTTTTAAATGTACTTGGAATTATGTTTTGACCTATTAAAGTTATATATTAATTCCTTTTTTTAAATAATTATTTTGATAGTTTGCAAAACTATAATATTTCAGTTCTTACACAATGGATTATTTGTTTATTTTTCAAAAAACAGAAACTAAATAACATATAAATTTGCTTACTAGTGCCAAAACCTTTGTTTTTGTACTTAGAACTCTAAACATTTTAAAAAGTGAAGTGAAAGTTTAACGAGTTCATAAAGAGATTTCAATGTATATTTAAAAGAAGAATTGTAAGTTTTTTCCCAATAACTTAGTTTTTCGCCATTTAATTTAGCGATAAGAAACATAAATTTGTTTGAAAAAACTGTGTTTAAACACCTAAATTTATTATTATCTAAATTTGCTTCCAAGCATATTAACCAATCAGCTCCATCCACGTTTTCAGATTAGTTTAAAAGTCTAAGTCACGTTACAGAATAAATGATCCTATTTGAGGAACCACTATAACTATAAAGAACTTTATTGTTGAAACCCAGTTATACATTACATTCCCTCCCTGTTCCAAAGTTCACAATTTATAATTTTGCTGATTATAGTTTATTTGTTCTTTATGTCCTCCCAACGTTGACAGCTCTTCTGAGGTTTTTGATCTGATTTACACCAAACCTAGCGTAAGAGGGGGAAAGTTAGCCCGGGAGAGTTGATGCTAAACCCGCACGGTGGGGTTTCACCGTAGTGTAGAGTTGGTGCCGAGTCGTTTGGAATGGAATTGCTTTTACAGTACTATCCATGCTATTATGTAGGAAAATCAGAAAAAGGTTTTCATTAGTAGAACTGTGCTGGTTTAGTAATATTTCATTTGCCCAGCAGAGCGCTTCCATTCGACACTGCACTAGCACAGCACCAGTCCAGCACTACAAGTGAGAACGGTCAAAAGACAGCCTTAACGCTGACTTATCGTTTACATTACTTCGTGTATTTTCGTTATCGCTCGTGTCTACTCGTCATTAGCTATAGCAAACAACGTGTCTCACATTGAATCAATTACGACAGTCCCATTGTGTTAAATTCATTTAAATTCATTCAATACTGAAGAAGTAGAATTGAGACAATACTGAAGAACCCTGCAAGGGGTGTAAACTAGCTACATCTATTGAGAGGATTTAGACGTCCCTCGAAGTACCCAAGTCTAACACACATTTACACTTACGACTTTAACACTTAACACTCACACATACATTTAGGGAGGCGATAATAGCCTTAAAGTGTGTTTCGCCTTAAATTTTTTTTTTCATCATCATCATCATCATCATTATTATTATTATTATTATTATTATTATTATTATTATTATTATTATTATTATTATTATTATTATTATTATTATTATTATTATTATTATTATTATTATTATTATTATTATTATTATTATTATTATTATTATTATTATTATTATTATTATTATTATTATTATTATTATTATTATTATTTTAAGGAAGAATCGGTGAAGAATTGCTGATTGAAATAGCGAGAGACCAGGAATATTTACATAACCTCCAAAATGTGTGTTATGATAATAATCACATCAAATAAAATATATAGAAAGACAACGATTGTAAATTGAACTCTTCTACAGAAATATTCTAAAAGCAAATATAACCTACAAGCAATAATAACATCTTCCAATCGATTCAATTCAACCGTAGAGAAAATTTTACCTGCTAAACAGCTCTTAGAGTCAGCCCTGCACTCGCACAGCATTACAAGTGAAAATAAACTTTTAAGTAGGTTGCTCCAATGGTAAACCCCAAACAACGTATGTATAATATTTTATCCCATTTACTTAAGTTTAGATTTACTTGCAAGCCAACAATGTTTCTTGCTTCCAAAACAAAACAATTTGAAAATTTAGATCGATGGAGGAAAATTATAAGACCATAAAGTACGGTCTTAAACAATTAATAAGAATTAATTGGCATGAAGCACGAACGTTGCAAAAAAATATTTGTTTTAAAATAACAAATTAAAATACTTGTAATAAACCAGATAACTTTTAAAAAAGCTGCAGCAATAACGGAGAAGTTATTACCAGGTAAATCAAGAAATAGATACAAAGATGAATACAGTTAGTATACAAAATTGAAAATGATAGGCCTAGTCGGTAATCGATATAAAATGTAACTTGTGTCCTTTCAGATCTTGATCGTATTGCCGTGATCTGCTTCTCCTCGCAAATAAATCACGATCGCGTACCGGAAACACTACTTTCGGTATTACTAATGAAATATTGTATTTATGCGCTGGTTTGACCACAAATGTGGTGCAGCAAAGCGACCCAAAGAGTTCAAGAAACGCTGCCGCTACGTGCACGCTTTGTAGATTACATCAATAAAACAACAAACACAACCTCTTAGAGTACGTGCTTGATAATCTAACCACGTAGGCGTTTCTTTCACGCGACTATTTCATTTGCCCAGATAAAAAATTAATTTTTATTAAAAAAATTATTCGTTTTCACCCTCATTTTGTTTTAGAATTAAAGTTGTTATTAAATCATAACGAAACTTTTCCAAAGCTAGTCTTTTTTTTAATTAAACGGTAGAGCAAATTGCCGAAAATCTAAAATTATAAAATTACAGCAGATTAAGTATTGTGTATTGCACGTAAGTTGTGCTTGAAAAAATTCTGAAAATTAGCCTTACAGATTCTCCTCAAATGTTCTTGAAAAATCTCGAATCGAATCTGTACACAAACATTGATGCAATAGTATATTTCGTCACTAGTGTAGATTTTTTCGGTGCACGATTGTGTTTTTTTCTTGAAAATATGATCAAACTACGGAAGAACACTGTAGGTACTAGTTATGAATGTCACTTTTCACCGTAAGAAATAACTCAAGATACAAGTAAAAGTTACATTTTGTACCAGTTACTCGACTAGGTTTAACATTTTCAACCATTCACATGTCTTATTATATTCATCTATTTCTTGACTATTTCAGTTAATAAATTTCCCGTTATTTCTGCAGTTTTGTTTATTAATTTATCTGCTTTATTAAAAACATCTTCAGTAACCATTTTGAATCAATAAAAGACTGAAACTATTTGTTTTTAAATTATAATTAATAGCAAAAAAGTACCGACTGGGAATAAGTGCATAGGGAGGAAACGCCAGTGCTGCCGGTGGACAAACATAGAACTAAATGAGAACACGGAAAAGTTAACTGGAACTCGGGAAAAATGTTCTTAAAGAGACCTGAAAACGACAGTTTTGCTACTCAACGCAAGGAAATATTTTCTGCAGTATGATAAAAAAAATAAATTACCGTTAAAAAATAAATAATTAAATTTAACTAAAATTATTTTCTTCACATATGTACACTATCTGAGCGATTCATGTATGTATGTTTTAAGCTTTTCTTAGAAATAACTTTTGACCAGATTATTTAGATTTTTTAAGGCGAAAAGCACATTGAGGCTATTGCCTCTCTAAATGTAAGTATGAGTGTAAATTGTTAAAGTCGTAAGTATGTGTTGTTAGACTTAGATACCGTGAGGGACGGCTAAATAATCTCAGTAGCTGCCCCCTGCAGGGTCAGAATATTTAGAGAATTAAATAGTTGCCTATAAGCTCAACGTTTTATTTGGCTTTTTATTATGGGCTAATAAACCCTTAATCTAATTTTGATCAAAATCGTTCTCATGTAAAAAGTATATGTATTATTTTATGACAACTACTTTTAATTTTGAGTACATAGTTCATTCCAAAAAACATCGCGGTGTACACTGGAGAAACACCGATTTATAAAGTCTGAGAACGAATAATAAACATAGATAGAGATAGAGGATAGAGGATAGAGATAGAGAGAGAAAGAGAGAGAGATAGACAGACAGACAGAGAGAAAGGGGGAGAGAGGAGAGAGAGAGGGGGAGAGAGAGAGACACACACACACACACACACACACACACACACACACACACACACACACACACACACACACACACACACACACACACACACACACACACACACACACACACACACACACACACACACACACACACACACACACACACACACACACACACACACACACACACACACACACACACACACACACACACACACACACACACACACACACACAATATTACTAACACTTTTCTCTTTATAGCGTAACGAAAGTACAAAATTAAAGTATGTGCTTATGTGATTGTCAAATAAATGAGTAATGGTTTATAACACGAATATTTTTTTATTTA
>CM040188.1:32144624-32257124 GCA_022606455.1 Callitettix versicolor | reverse complement strand
CGTTACAGTTTATATTTATGAGAACCGTCACCCTCACTAGGAGTGCTGAAGATCGTCAATGGTCTACAATGTCTAGATCATTGAGTTGATAATATGATCTGTAATTTGTGGAAGTGTTGGTGAATACAAACAGGGCAGTACTTCCCATTAGGCTCGTGCCTAATGCGCAAAATTTTCAAAGATGCAAAAAAATTCATTAATGAACAAAGAAAAATAATTATAAAAATTGGAAGGGAAGAAATTATGAAATAAGGGTAACATAATTGTTTAACAATTCTGAAGTGTTCTTGAGTAAGAATACTTAAGAATTAAGTATTCATGCTTCACTTTAGATAGAAACAAATAAATAAAAAAATATTTTAATTATCAGTCTCTTATTTCACTTCCACAAGATTATTTCTTTCATATTACGATGTCAATTTGTGTTTTTAAACATTTGTATACTTATATAGAGTATCAGTGAATAATGACAAAGTTTTAATATTCTTGAAAATTAAAGGTGACTTAGATACAATAGGGTAAGCATCGACAACAAAAATGCTTACAAGCAACGAACAACTAATGTGGTCCTGAGTATAAACCTACTAAACACACATACACACACACACACACACACACACACACACACACACACACACACACACACACACACACACACACACACACACACACACACACACACACACACACACACACACACACACACACACACACACACACATACATATATATATGTGTGTGTCTGTGTTCTAATGCTTGTACGTTTCATTGGCACACCTCACAAATTGTGACGTCTTCAATACTTGATGTATTTTTTTTTTTTATTTGCTACCTTGTAGTTTATTTGTGCATTAGTTGTAATATAGATTACTTTTCTGGATAATCCTTTGAAGTTTTCTGAATTGTCCACCGTTTTGGTTGAATCCGAAAAGAAACTGCTTATTCTTTGCTATGATTTTCCATCTCTTGAACCATTCAAACTTTTGGACTTTGTGTAAGCATATCCATTACTGATTTGCACTTTGGAGCAATCTATACTAGAGTTGGCATTGGGCATCATATTTACTGCCTGTTTGACTTGGTTAACAGTTTTTTCCTTCCACTCCATTCCACAGTGTGCTGGCATTCACTGAAAAGTTACAATTTTTTTATTTGTCTGCAGAAGTTGTACACTATTTCTAAGCAGAATTTGTGGTCTTCTGGATTGAGGTCTTAAAGACAATAAAATTCTTCTAGAGTAAATAAAATACAAATCACTTCTGCAAGTATTTAGCGCAGTGAACAAGAGTTACATTTATACACAGAATTCAGAATCCATTACATATGTTTCATTACCAGAAGGTGATCTCTTTAGTCTTCATTTCTGCCATTTCACAGCTGTGCAAATAATTAACTAAATACAAATATTAACTTCCTCAAAAGGAAATGCAGCAATGACATTTGACAGTTTCTCCAACAATAAGATAAACTTAAGGTAGGTTTCTCAGATTATTATAGGTTCTCAGATTATAGATTCTTAATACTATTTCTTTCAGTTTTTTACTAAAAACAATGACTTAATGCATCTACAGAGAAAGAAATATCTATAGTGGTCACCTATTCCAATTCAACCATTTAATTCGTGACATATTTGTTTTAAAATATGAAATAGGTTATTTCTTGTCACTTTCTTGTTTAGTATGAGAAAAACAAAAAGTCATTAAATAAAAAAAATCATACAGACCTATTATTAAATTTAAAAACCAAATAGTTTCAAAGGGGTTTTGGGTAATAGGTTTAAAAAATTAAAAGTCAATAAATTAGTGTTTCAAATTTTATTCAAAAACATTGGTTCCATTGAAACTTAAAGCTCAGTGGTTGATGTGACCAAAGCCAGTGTTAGTCTGCTGTATCTCTAGATTGTGCACCTCAGAGTTCTTAGTTCTGCTGCGGTTAATTCCGTTGCTTTACCCTTACCGTTAACACTGATCCCTTGTCCTCATTAGCCTAACTGGCGTAAAGTACAGACATTAAAAAAAATAAATAAAAATCTATTGTAATATACTTCTGGAGCAAAGCAGTGAATTTCAAGGATTTATAGCAATAAACAACAAATACATGCCACAAAAATTTGCAAATTTATTGAAGAACTAACTGTAGCATGTAAATTTTGGAAAAAAACATATAAAACTCAATTCAACTTCTTTAGATATCTTTACTTTTTTAAGAGGCTCTATTCCAGCCTTCTAAGCAGCCTCTATTCTAGCTGACAATAATATTCCTAATTGTAGGTTGTTTTATATGTAAGTATTATAATGAATCTATTTTTCATATATTTATGGCTTTATATAAATTTAGTGACTTCCTTTAACAAACATTATATAATCAATATAAATCTCTGGTAATGATTTTATTTTTCCAATATTTTCTATTATTTGTAACTTCTTCTTGTAGTCATTTCAGTAGCATGCTGCCTTTTTATTCCTTTCTTACAAGCCTTAGTGGGCTTCTTATCTTTATTATTATCATTGTTATTTCATTTGCAGCACTCACTTGCGCTTTATCCCTTCCACATAACCAGACTACCATTGCTTGAGCAAACAAACATTACTTGACCAAAGTAAGTAGAATTATCATTTAAAGTAAACATAATATTATAGTGTTGATCACAATTAAGAAATATTATTAAAATAGTAAGATGTATACAATTAAACAACATTGATCTCTACTACACTACAAATGACCTCACTTGTTACTTGATAATAAAATGTTAAAATAACAGCTGTTTACAAATGTAAAGAATAGCAAGTTACAATATTATCCCTATAACAATTTATTAGTAATAACCTTGACAGATTCAATATGCTAATTTGTGACACTGGGAATCAGACGGTCCAGACTGGCGGACCGTAACATAAGTTATGTTATTATTGCTGTTTGTCATTATAAAATAATATGTTTATAATAGCAGCAAAATTTACTCCAATAAGATCACAGAGAGGCAATGCCTGCAAAGCATTTATTTACAACATTTGTTGGTATATCGATATATTGGGACAAATAATCCAATGTATCATAAACTTTAACATTCATTTGCCGTCCTTAATGACTTTTGAAAACAACAATATTTTCAAAGATGAAAACTGAACCATTAAGGAGTACATGATGTTGAGAGGTTCAAAGGGTCCATGCCTTAATCCTTTGTTCTGTAATGTATGTGATTCTTTTTTAGACATAGTGGTGTTTAAGTAATCAGTTTTGCTGACAATACCGTAATCACAGTCAAATGTAAAAACATTGTACTGGTAAGTATAAAGTAAAGCATGTCCGTAGTTGAAAAAAGTTTCAGAAAAAGAACTTGGAAATGGAATTTATTAAATGAAGGCAATGAGAGAAGAATTTATTTAAGACTTTTAATATATTGGATTACCATTGGGTCGATATGCATTGAAAATACAGCTAAAAGCTTTGAAAGTTTGAGTGCTGCTGAGTAGGCTAGTGTCAAGTGTAAGTAGATTAGCTGCAAAGAATAGAATATTGTTGGTGAGTATTATGCTAACTTAAATGCTTAGAGCAACAAGCAGGAATTGGCTGTTTTTAATCTGATGGTATGCAAGCACTGAGCAGTATATCTTCCTACACTTGCTGTTCTAGTCATGGCAGGAATATCTATCACTATCCATTACTGGTGGAGAAATGGATAGGAGTCTATATAAAAGTGAAACTGGTTTAAAGTGGTCTTCGACCCTAATCAAGTAAAAAGCCACATTACTGAACTTGAAGGAATTTCAGGTTACAAAGTAAAAATTGCTTTTTATGTAATTATTGGTCTTTTATAACAATTAACCACTATATGAGTATTCGGTATGTTTGTGTAAGTGTATAATATGTTTGCTCCATTGTAAGTTACATAATATAACATATTTCATGTTTACAGGTTATGCTGAAAGTATTTTCCAAACAAATTTTATCCAACTGCAGTAATTACTTTCAGTTTTCATGCAAGAAGTTTTTATATGGTATAAAAAGGTAAAATTTTCTTACTTTTACTATATTTTACAAAATAATTTTTCATAATTTAAACACTATAATGCTAACACATATTTAGTGTAACAATAACTGCTTTTTATAATATTGTTTACTAAAAACTCATGTAATTATACTTTTCATAATTTCCTCTAAAAGATTATATATATGTTTTATAAAAATATTTTGTTTAAACAGGTCATTAAGTAGGTTTAATCAAATAATGTGGTTTGTTTAGTGAAGTTGTAACTTCCATGTTAAATTCAAATTTTAATGTCAAATTGGTATAGTTTAACCTAAATCTGTGGAATCTAAATACCTAAATCTGTGCAACATAGTGTGAGCCTATTTGTGTAGAATTTTTATTTTTAAATTTACCAGTTTTTTTGCAATTTGTAAATTTCAAGCTCATTTTGGACATTTTTTAAGTGGTACACCTGAACAATTTTTTAATCAAACGTCAATATGTACACAATTATATGACGGGTGTTAGTTGAAGGTAACTGACTTAGTTCACTCAGATGATGTTGAGTTGACTGTGAACCGGGAAGAATCCTAAGAGGAAATGTTAAAAAGGTGGCAGGAACACGAGTATAATAAGAGCTTAAGTTGCACTTACGCTATTATTAAAGATTTAATCAAGTAGTAGAGAGCACTCTTTAGAAAGCAGAGTTACTTTATAGCATTAGTCAAATAGAAAACAAATCTTACTGGAGATATTGTACCAGTGCAGGCCTTAACTAGACTGGTGCTTACTTTTGGAGATTTAAGAAAGTGAAAGTTCAAGTGTGAAGAGTTCAGTCTATAGAGAAATTTTAAAAACAACTTTGGGCAAAGTAGCTTCTCACAAAAATATAATACTAGTATTGTAAGGTGTAATGAAATGGCAAATGTTTTCCTGCCGTGTACTAGTAAGGTAAAAGAAACAGTGCAGAAGGCAGACCATGGCAACAAAAAAGTGATAACTTGGAATAACTGTGAAGATCATTATTGCATGAGTAAATAAGGTAGACGTAGAAGCATTTTAGTGGGTGGTAGTTACTGTGGGAAATCAAAAGGAATATCACATTTCCCACTCTCTTATATCAAATAAGGAAATAATAGTAATTTTTGTCTCTTCTAATGCTGAATCATATTTCCTTTATTACAAGCTGAAATCATAATATTTATTATTACTAAGATTAATATTATCATGATTAATACAAATCACTATTATTCCTAGCTTTGTCAGCTAAAATCTTGTATGCATTTCATGATTATGATATACTCATAACAGATTTTCAGGACAACCACATTCTCTGTGTTGTATCGATAAGATTTTTGGTTTAAAAATACAAAGGAAAAGAAAACGTTTCAAAATAAATAGTATTTTCCCCCTTTTTATCTCTTTGTTGTTAAATGTATAGACCAGTGAGGATGGGGGATCAGAGTTAAAGAAAATGGAACAAGAGTAAATTACTATACGACTGAGAGTAACTACATAGTGACTGAGATTGGTTCACTATGGTACCAAGTTATAGTGATTTATAGTTTTGTTGTTATTTGTATAAATGGAACATAATGAATTAAAAAAAAGGTTGTATACATTTATAATACAAATAGTCTTTATTATTATTACACAGGAATTACATTTAAAACTTAACTATACTAGGAAATAATATACAACAACCGGCATAGACACAGAGTGCAAAATCATAGATTGAGACTCATAGAAAGAATAATATAATATATTATATCTATAAGGAACAATTTTACAATACAATCAGTGTGTACCTCAGCACAGTACAAAGTACTAGATAAAAAATTAATTCTTCACTGAACACATACATTTTTTAAATATTAACAATTATTCTTCTGTTACTAAAAAATTCAAATAATTGTATACTTTTAATTTTTAATTTACAACAATGAGTTATGATAATATTTAAATAGTTTATAACTAGACATCAATGTAATGAAGATTAATCATTCTGAAAAATATATATTGTAAAACTTTACATATAAAAAAACAATTTATAATTTCATTTTGAAAAAAAAGTAAGAAAATCATAGTTTAAATTAATAGAAAAACAGACTAAAATGTTCTAAGGTAGAGTTTAATATAAGTAACAACTATGAGTTATTTTTGTCAATATAAATTTTAAACAAATAAGTTCTTGCTTTTGTATTGTTTCGTTCATTTCGATTTCACCAAGGATTTGAACCAAATTTAAATTTTAAACTTTGGTCACTCTAAACATGGCCAACGAATAAAACAATATTTATTTATCATTAGTAAAATCGAGACTACTTTCAATCAACTTTTATCGTCTGGCCCATTCCTGTTATACTCATGGCAGTAGTCTTGGGTTGAAACGTCCCATGTAGAGGATCATTCCAGTTGGGTTGTGCCTTACCATATATAAGAAAGGCCTGTCAAAACGAAGTCTAGGATTGTCTGGTAAGCGAGCTTGACGAGGACGAAGAGACAAAGGTATTGACATGTAGATAGAATCGTCGTCTTCAAAATCAGGATAAAGTTCTGGTTCCTCTCGACCCATTCTTTGTGGTGACACTGGGTATGTTTCAACATGGTGTCTTGCTCCTATTGCTTCTTCCCCACAAGTACTGAAAGTGTTTACCTGAACCATATCGGACAGAAAGAGTTCATTGGACAATCCATTTAATCCTCTCAAGTCTGCTCGTCCTTCGTTGAACAAGTCTTTCAAGCCCATTCGTTGTAGAGCTCCAGTGACATTCAGTACAGACCTGTGAGAAAACCTTGGTACTTGGAGTTCTAGGCCTGGCCGAGGAAGTAGACTTCTCAGTAAACGGGACCATCCTCCACGACGGTATGATGTCTCGATTAATCTCTGTTCAAGTCTGGCTAGTCCGTCACCTGGAGCAACTTGTCCTTGCTGACCAGGAAGTACTAGTAGAGTACTGACAACTGTGTCTGTTCCTAAAGATACTACAGTAGCATCTAAGCTTGGTTCATAGCCTGCCAGAAAACCTGACCTCCAAACTGCTGCTGGAACAGGAACTAACCTACGTTGTCTTGTTGATGGTCTTACCACAAAATACATCTCTCCATCTCTGCCATCTATAGAAGCTTGCTCACAATCAGTCTGAAACAATTCGAATAAAATACATGTAAAGTTTGTTACATGATGAATTTCAAAAATATACTATAATTCTTACAAATGTAAATGAAAAATAGGTCATGTTTTAAAATAGTTGATCGGTCTTAAATACTTTTTAATTTGAACATGTCTCCAGCTCTTAATTTAAATATGTATTTCTAGAAAGTTTTATTCAATGCATATCTTTATTCAAATACTTTTTAGATTGTATAAACATTTATATTGCTTAATTTATATTAATTTATAATTAATTTGTATTAATTTATATTGCTTTAACAATCACACAATATTAATATTGCAATATATTAATTCACAAAAACAAAGCTATTTAAACTCTTTTAACAGCCTAATTGTTATTAATACAGTATGTAGATCATTTCATTCATTTCAATATGTACTCATTTTACATCCGTATCCAAAATTAAGTAACCTAAGCTTTATGTAGGTGAAATTAATACATACTCTAAAAGAGTGTATGACTCATTTTTAAATCACTTTTTTGGAATAGAATTTAATCATATTTTTATTTACTCAAACAACTTTTAAATGTAATTAATTTTTTATGTGAACACTAGTAGTTGTTACTTAAATAATATATAATTATCTTTTACAGCAATAATTTTATAACCTTAGACAATATCATTAAACATTTTTTTGAGTTTTTACAATCAGTTTCTTAATTGATGCAGTAAACTACTTCACCTTTATTACTTTGAAACATGTTTCAGATACAAATATTAAAGGATTACTCCGCATAATGGACAAAAAACAAACCTCTTAAACTGTCAAATAAAAACTAATTTTTATTATAAAAATTATTCGGAATCAGTCAAAATAATTTACCCTAAAGTATATTTCGGTCTATTTAAATCTGTGAAAAGTAAATTTCTAATTGTCTAAACAATAACAATAAGATCGAAATTCTTATACCTTGCTATTATAACTGTACGCAGCCGCCTCGGTGGTCTAGTGGATAACGCACTAGGCTTTCACCCCGAGGACCCGGGTTCGATCCCCGGCGAGGGCTTGGCATTTTCATATGCTATAAATCATCCCATCGTCTGCATTAGCCCAAGTGTGCACAACAGTCGGACGTTAAAAAAATTAAAAAAAATAAAATATAACTGTACGCCTTCATTTCCCTAACTGTATGCTTTACTCATAATTGAAGGGCAGGTACTTGGTTAAAACAGTTGATTTCAATACTTGTTGGTTGAATATAATGTGAATATGTATATACATATAATCCTATATAGTAGTATTGTTTAAATTTCTATTTTATGTTTATTGATTAAATGTAATCAATTTTTAGCTTTTAACTGTTTAACTTACCCTTCTATGAAATTTTGATTTCACTATCATAATCAGCACTAAAATATGATTATAATAGCATTTTAAAATTTTAAATTCCATTCGAAACATGTAAATGAAACGTGACCACAGTCAAATTACATTTCGCTTTTTTTAACGGACTTTAAAAATTCAGAATGCTAGTTTCTACCGTTCTTAACGCTAATTACGATGGTCAAATCAGATTTTTAAAAAGAATTAACAAAAAAATTATGACCTTTTAGAGTCTTAAAATTTCCGCCAATTCGAAAATGTTGAACGATATTTTTCGTTAAAGACCTTGTCTCGGCTATTGTCAAAATTGATTTTTTGTGCTAAGTTTTAATTAAATCGGACTAAAATTACTAATATACACTCAAATTTTAAGTTTTAGATCAAAAAGAAAGTACAGTAATCTAGGAGTCAATCATCAGAGCTCATTTCAAATTCTGGGGTTTGGATCTTACCATGATGGCTGCTCATAACTCATTTTGTAACAGAAATTTCTTAATAACTAGAAAATGATTTACTTTTGTTTAGTTCAATTTATTTCTTGGGTAAATAATTATTCTTTTGATTGGTTATAAAAAAAAAAGTTCACTTGCTATACACTTATAATTCTATTGTAATTTATAGAACTGCATAGCCTGTAGTAAACAAGTTGCAATTATCTGTAACTGTACACTTAAACATTTCAGAAGTGTTGTAGCCGCATCAGTGGCCTAGTGCATAGCGTACTAGGCTTTCACCCCGAGGACCCGGGTTCGATTCCCGGCGAGGGTTTGGCATTTTCATACGCTATAAATCATCCCATCGTCTGCATTAGCCCAAGTGTGCACACTATAGTCGGACGTTAAACACCAAAAAAAAAAAAAAAAAAAAAAAAAAAAATTCAGAAGTGTTGTTTACCAGTGTCTTATTTCATATGTTCGAGTGTATCTTTTCTGAATTGTTTACTTGATATTTTTTGTCTGAATTTAAATCAATTGATTGTTTATTTAACTGAATGTGTCTACAAATAAATACAAAACATTGCACTTATTTACAATAGGTAATTCGAATTAATTGTAGTTTTTATAATAAATAATATTTATTCTAAAGAACTATGGACTCCACCCAAAACTCGTGAGAATGATAGAACTAACTCTGACGGAAACGAACTCAAAAGTGAAATTCAGAGGAGAAATCTCTGAATCGTTCCCGATTAAAACCGGGATGAGACAAAGTGACGGACTATCTCCCTTATTGTTCAACGTAGCATTAGATTTCATTATCAACATATGGAAACAAGAAAACCCGGTTAGAACTAAAATAGGCACAGGGTCTAAGGCCATTAAAACAAACATCATAGGATTTGCAGATGATTTGGCCCTACTTGCCCTTAATCTGCAGGAAGCAAGAGAACAAATAATTAGCCTTGATAGCATTGCGCATACGTTAGGCTTAAGAATATCATACGAAAAAAACAGAGATCATGCCCATGGACTCGCTTTGCGTAAATAAAGTAAACATTAACGGAAACACCATAAAGCTCGTGGAATGTTTCAAATATCTAGGAGAAACCATAACATACAATCTAGACGAAAAACCCGCACTACTCAATAGGGTAGCAAAAATTAAAAAAGCCCAGCTACTAACTTGGCCAACGTACAAGAAAAAATGCCTGTCAATAAAAACAAAAATACGCCACTACAAATCAGTGGTACTCCCAGAAACATTATATGCCAGTGAAACTCTCTTCCAAATCAAAAACAATAACAAGACGGACCCGCTGCTTAAGACAGAGAGAAGGATCATCAGAACGTGTCTCAACAAAAGCTACCGGAAAGACGGGACCTGGAGAATAGCCACCAATGAAACAGTATACAAATATATCGACCCAGTTCTCAGTGTAATGAAAAAACGAAGAATTTCCCACTTCTTTCACATATTAAGAATGCCGGAGGACAGAATCCTGAGACAACTGGTAACGAGAAGCATCAACAGGAAAACACAGAAAATATACATCACACAAGTCCTCAGAGACCTCAGTGAAATAGGACTGAAAATGGATGATGCAACAGACAAATGTAAAATAACACGCATTCTTAAGAATAATAAATTTAAAGTGGATAAACCGAAGAGACACAAGAAGGTAGTGATCACAGATGCCGTCAGGAAGCAACGATCTGATCGAATGAGGGATTATTGGAGAAAAAAATACAGCCCAATGTTAGGAAGAACTAAAATTTAGACTAAAGTGGTCCCATGAGGCCAAAAAATTTAAAAAAATAATATTTAACAAAATGTTGTTAGAATTATTACTGTATTTTAATGAAGTTGGTGGAAATTCACCATTTCACAGTGCAAACTATACATTTTCCTTACGTAACATTACCTGGAATATATTAGCACTGAAAGCAGCCAGAGGCGGCCGTAGGTTAAGTCCAGAGCCCCGGAGGTATTCTGGGATCCTGCCCAGGGTCTGCCTTTTAACCAGAAGGTTTGTTCTTCGCCTCAAGATATCTCCGATTACATTGAAGGCGATCTCTTCAACATGGCCGTCATAGTATTGCTGTGCTCTTTCTTTGTAGAAATCAAGAATTTTTCCTTTTGCCTGAACATAATAATGGTAGTAATGATAATAATGAACCTATTAGTTTGTAGTTGAAATTATAGCTTATTAGAAATATAAAAAACCAATATTGAGTTTCAAACTAACCAAAGTTAATTAAAACTTTAAAACGATCGCACTATAAAATAGAGCTATACGTTGTATCAAAATTATGTTTATATTATTTTTCAACTGAAAAAAATCTTTTAAAATGGTTAAATGCTTAAAGTTTGGTAAAAACTAAATCTGAACCAATATCAGAAACTGAAAGCTCCCATTAAATGTAAATGAAGGCATTGCGTATAAAACATACCATTATGATAAATATAATCTGAAAACATTTTGATAACACAAACGGGGGTGTAGTTTGGAAACTAAGCGTTGAAGTTTTAATTTATAGGAATGTTACATAATTCAGAATTTCAAATCGTAGTAAGTCTACATTTATAAAATTATTTTGTCACTAATTCAGACAGTGACAATGGAGGTTATGATTAAAAAAATGTATTAAATTATATAACTGTCAAATTATCAAAAAATAAATAAATAAATAAAAGTCCTCATTGTGGGCACTAGAATGGAGTAGAAATGTTTTTAACGAGTTAGAAATAAGCAAATGCAAGATTAATTGATCGTGTATGGTTTAAAATAAATTGAGTTAGTCAGATCAATATTTTTTAAATCACATAAAAAATTACAAAACTGGTAGACGTCAGATTTCGATAAGATTTTTGACTCAAGTTATATATGTTTTATTGATTTTAACCTTGTTTTTTTACAAACAGAGAACTTAATATTCATACTGATAATTATCAATTTTTTTAAAAATCTGAACACATTTTTCTTTTCAATCAATAATGATTATCAAGAAATTAGCTTGTTTAAAAAACAATAACAATGTTAATATTTAACAATATAACATTCAATTGAAAACCGTCATCGAACTTAAAAAGTTTTGCAGCTACTTGCAATTAGTTTTTAGTTAAAATTAGCAGTTAGTGTTTTAATTGCAAAATAATAATTAATCGTATATTAGACATTCGTGTACATTTTAATGCAATGATAAAAATACATGAATTAATTAATAAATGCCCGTTTACCTTATCGCTGTACAGTTCCCTGATGAATGCTGCAGTGGCTACTCCGTAGTTTCTTGAATTCAGAACTGATTCCGTAACGTTCTGCAGTACCTGATGTGGATTGAACGTGACCATATCGTCGAGCCTAAGGATATCGTTCATCTGGCCTGATGTCGGTCCACGAGCACCTAAAAACACCATGGCTAGAAGAGAAGTAGCAGAGAACGGAGAGAAAACCAAGCTTCTCGATGTGATTGATCCTTTACCGGTAATGGATGTCCACATTCTAAAAGCCAGTTCGTTGCACAAGTCGGAAAACCTCCGAACATCGTCTCCGAGGAAAGCAGTGCTGGCCTCTAAGCCCATGCTCTCGTGAGGAGCTGGGTGCAGTTCAACAGCTGTTGGAGGTGTTAGTGGCGGATCCGGAAGTGGTCGATAAACATTTTGTACCGGTTTTTTCGATAACTGACTCTTTGTATCGTCAGGTTTAGCAGCTGTTTTAAGAGAAATTTTTTCATGTACGGTCTCCTTGTCTACTTTATCAGATGGTGTTGCGTCCGATTTTACAGAAGTGTTTTCTGTAGTTGACGTTGAAGATGTTACTTCTTTCTTATCATTTGACGAAGAAATAAGTATCGGTTCTGGAGTCGTGTATTCGCTTGTTACATTAGCGTTCGTTTTGTTCACAGCTATTAATGTTTCTTTTTCATCGATGAGGCTATCATCAACATTCACGTGGATATTACTAGGCTCCCCTTCAGACACTTGGTCAGGGTTTAATTTGCTCTCTTTGGTTGGAATTGCTTGCATAACCGTTTGCCTAACTGAAGATTCATTTCCAAAATTTTGCTCAATTTTTGTTGTACTCAATGTGGAAATATTTTCAAATGTTTCACCGGTCGTAGTTAAATTGTCATCTTGAGCGGTAGTCATACTGTTTGTTGAAATTTCGTAACTATTTTCTGTGCTGTTTATTTCTTCTGTACTAGTGTCGTTTGCAGCATATATTGAAGAGTTCAGAATGCCCGAGTTTCCATCCGAGATACTTGAACTAGATGACTCCATCTTGTTAGCATTACTATCTTTGCTTATAGATTCCGTTATGTAAGATTCAGAAGTTGTTGTTGAATCGGATTCGTCAGTAATAGCAGTAGTACTGGCGTCAAGTATTTCGGTAGTAGGGTTGTAGTCATCATTGCCGATTGAAGCGTGTTTCAACTCCCCGTTCGCCGGTTTTGGTTCTTTGGAAGATGACGCACCTCCTATTATTGTTGGAAGAGGAATCTGTGGTTCATTGGGCGGTTCGTTAGGTTTATCACCTAACAATATATTTGTAACAGCTGATATACTTTCGTGAACTGAGAGTTCATCTTCCATATTGTAACTGCTTTCAGTTGAATCTGTTTCAGATGCAGTAACAGTGATGAATGTACTTGATTCGGTAGTTGTGTCTGTATTTGGTAGTGACGTAGATCCTTGCGCATCGTAGTCTGATGGAATCGTAGAAAGAAGAGAGGGTTGCACTTTCTGAATTATAACAGATGTTGCAGGAGTGTTTTCACTTGAAGAAAGTAACGATCCTGACACTATATTTTGGCTTTCTGCCGTTTTGAATTTAATATTAGTTGGTGTCCCTGATTCCTGATCGGATTTTAAGTCGGTGATATTTTGTGGCTCTGCTTCTACCGTTGGTCTTAGAGTAGATAATACGGTATTGTTTTTAATTTCACTACTTGTATTTGTAGATATTTGGATAGGCTGATTCGTAGATGGTTTATAAGTAGTTATTGTAAAGTCTTCTTCCATTGGTTTCAGCGGCTTTGTAGTTGTTTTATTGTTGGGCCCTGATGTAACGCTATCTACAACTGCATCAGTAGAATTAATGCTATTACTTACGACTTTACTTTCCGATGCAGAGTAATTATCAGTATTGTTTTTGGGTTTGACTTTATCTGGAACAACTGTAGTTGGCGTTAAGTAGGTTTCGGTGTTAGTTGCATTTATTGGTTTTGCTGTAACTCGGTTGTTAGGCTTTGTAACAAAACCAGTTATTATTGTCGCTAGAACAGACTCTGTACTTACTGACCCATTGGGTCTGTCAATGTATTCTTGTGAAGATGACGATTCAGGGATTGGTGTTTTTGTCGTTACAGTCTCTGATTTTGTGGGTTTTATTGTTGTAGTAAATGAGGGCGTGTTTTTTGTATTTTGAGGTAATTCTAATAATTGTGTTGTTGTTGAATCAGTATTTAGTACAGTTGTGTTGTATGTAAATGGATTAAGAAATGCGCTTGAGTTTTGAGATGACAATGATGTGGCTAGTTGAGTTAATACTGATGCTTCATCTAAAAAGTTTGTGGTTATATTTGACAATGGTTTATTTTCTGAAACACTGTTGGAAGTAGACGATTCCAGTTTTGTAGGTTTGATAGTGGTCGGTGAATTTCTCAACATAACATTTTCTGAATCATTTTCCACAGTAGAAGAAATATTGTTCGTTAGTTTGTCTGTTTGTATAACATCGATTCTTGAATTTGTCGATTCTTGGTTAGTTTTATTTATTTTTGTTGTATTAACTTGGGATACCATCATAAGATCACTGTTAGTAGTTGATGATGAGTAATACTGGTTAGATGATGTTGTAGGAGTTTCAGAAGAAGTTTGATCTGTATCTGTGACTTTAAAATTAATAGGTTTTAAAGTTGGAAGTTTAGATGTGTTTGTTGTTGGTTTAGATGGGATTTTAGCAGGTGTTGTTGAACTAACTTCGGCTATAGTTGTTGGTTCTTTGATTTCTATTAGGTTTTCTGTAGATGTGTCAATATGAATTGGTTTTATTGAGAAGTCTGATCCTGTGATAGTAGTTGAGATAAATTCCTTTAAACTTTCATCAATAGTTGTCGGTGGTTTTCTTCTTTCAGTTAAAAGTTCTTCTGCAGTATTTTTACTGGGGCTAGTAGAAATTTCAATCATAATTTTGTCATAAGTTGGTGTATTGGCGTTGCTGCTTTGCGTTTCCAAAGCTTCTTGTTTTAAAGATAAGGAATTATCGATAGCAGTTGTAGTAATATTTCTTACACTAATTTCGGGTTCAAGGCTTTCTTCAGAAGTCTCGTTTTTGACTGGTGGATCAGAAGCGTTTTCATTAAGAGTCGATAAAGTTGGATTTTTCTTCAATATTTTCAGTAGAATTCTTTTCGGGTGCTTTGGCGTTTGACATTTCTGTAGGCGTTACGGCGGGGGCTGTTGTAGTGTGGTTCTTCACATCAGTTACTTGAGCAATCACGCTTGAAAGGGATGCAGACAGTTCATCCATTACTGGGACCGCAGAACTGGTCGGCGTAGTGGGTGGAACCTTTGTAGGAGAGGTTACGGAAGGTTTGTTACTAACTTTGACAGTTTGAATAGGTTTTTTTGTTGGAATGTTTTGTATAGGTAAGTAATGAACAACGGTTGGACTGTCTGTTGGTCTTTTTGTTACATATTTAATTGTAGTTGTTGGTTCTTCCGTAGTTGTGATGACCGTAGTAAAGACCTTTGTTGTTGTTGTTGTTGCTTCTGTTTTGTTAGGAACTTCTGTCAATGTTATCCTTTCCATATCGGAAGATTCATCCGCAGTCGCCATAATACCGCTGTCGCCAGCTCCTAATACTGCCGGCAAAAGGATACTCCACGATGACGCTGCATCCGGCATATTTAACACAGCCAACGGTTTGCTCGATGTTGGTTTCTTTCTCGTAGCTTCGAGTTCACTCTTTAGAACATTCTGGACGCTAGCGACAACATTGTGCACACCTTGGACGTCGGATATGTCCATATCGGTGACGTCCATGTGACCGTTGGAGTCAGTCGACAGGTTTTCGTGGTAATACATCGGTGCTGACGCATCGCTGTCCATTGCGTCATTATCACCACCCGCTATCAAGCCTTGTATTTGGTCTAGAGTCATCAATCGTTTTACCAGATCTCCACTTTCATCGAACGTATAGAACTCGTATCTGTCCGGAGCCAGTAGTTCTCCCGGACTTCCTACTGGACCTTCGTTTTGTGTGATCGGTTGCCCGGCGGCGTCGGCAATGTAGGTCTTCGTGCCGTTCCCGTGGTCCATTATCACCGACACTGATGTGACTACACTAAACAAAAATAAAACATCTGTATTAAAAAGATCCGGTTATTCTTTCATTATATAAAAAATGAAACATATAATATATGTTATAATATATATATAATATATATATATATATATATATATATATATATATATATATATATATATATATATATATATATATATGTGTGTGTGTGTGTGTGTGTGTGTGTGTGTGTGTGTGTGTGTATTATTTTAATTTTTATAATTCGAATTATCTTTAAAAGGAAATGTGTTTAAGCAAGTTCACAAGCAACGTAGGCCTACTAAACATTATGAAGACTGAAATTCTTAAATGAATTTAAATTTTAGTGTGAGGTAAAAAAATTGAAAGTTAAAAAGAATTTTTTTTATAGATTAACTTAGATTATATTCAAACTAGAAGAAGGGATAATACAATCCCAGGCACTGCGGTCAACGGACCTATTGTGTATCTAAACCTCTTGAGTACTAGTTTAGCAGATTGATGCCCTTAGTAAGTTCCAATAATCCACTGACTAGCTCATTCTGTTGAAGATCCCTAGGGTCCTGGAAATCAAGAACCCCCTAGCCTCTTACTACCAAGAGCCTTACCATGAAGACCTGCAGTTTCTCCCGCTTTCCTGCACAACCTACACTCGGTTTTATAAATGGTACATACTTATCTTGTTCATGTGCAAACCACAGTGCCCAGTTATGTCCCATGATTTTCCTGAATTGTGCTTTGCCCAAGACGTCTGCCGCCCTTTTAAGCCCTCTAAGATAGAACCCTACTTAAGAGGCGCTTACTGTGGGAATGCCCCATGAAGGTTATCCTATCTTGTATGGTGTTGCTTATTAATCCATCGATTAATAACAAACCTGGCCAACGACAAAGAAATTCCTAAAGACGGCTCGATAAACTCAGGTGCAGATCCCAGTCCAGCCAGTTGGTCTGCCTCCTCATTACCCTCAACTCCCTTATCCCCCGGTTACCCAGGGACAGAACGATGAGGTTCTTCCGTCACTCCCAGACGGAATTGTAGGACCCACAAATGCTTTTCTTGTTATCCCATCTAGTCTGGTGTTGCTTATTAATCCATCGATTAATAACAAACCTGCCCAACGACAAAGAAATCCTTAAAGACGGCTCGATAAACTCATGTGCAGATCCCAGTCCAGTCAGTCGGTCTGCCTCCTCATTACCCTCAACTCCCATATCCCCCGGAACCCAGTAAAGAGTAACCCGGTTACCCAGGGACATAACGATGAGGTTCTCCCGACACTCCCAGACCAGCTTGGACTGAATTTTAGGACCCGCAAATGCTTTTCTTGCTGCCTGACTATCGGTATGAATATGAATACGAGCCTTGTTGAAAGCCTGTTTTAAGTTTTCCCGAACACATTCATTAATGGCCATTACTTCAGCCTTTAGTACTGTTGGAGGTTGTCCCAGGGTAATAACTTTTTTCAACCCCGGTCTCACGCCGTACACCCCAGCACCAGTGCGTATCCTTTGTCTTTCAGCCACTATACCATATCGTGTCTCCAGATTTCCCCGACACACGATCTCCACCCTTAAACGTCAACTTGACATCAAAGGGTCTAGACACCGTGAGTCGCTTGACCATCTGATCAGCCCACAGATAGGCTTAGAATCATTTTATATAAAACATGTTGCAATATCAAAAGCTAATGACTGATCTTAATAAGTTTAACTGCTTTTCCTTACAGGACAAAACAACCAGTTAGATTCAAGTAAAAAATGATCCAATGTAACGTTGAATTCTTTTTCCTAAACATTTCAAACAGAAGTCCTAAATTTCTCAATGAACTGAAATACCTCATGAATTAAACAATAAAAACAACTGCCCATAAAAGCTCGGAAGTGTATTTCAATAATGTTCAACCGGTTTTTAAAATTTAGAACAAGCGGACGCTCCGAATTCGGCACAAGACCAGGAGTGTTTTGTCAAGCCATGTATGTTTCATTTATTTTTAGAAGTATTATTAACAACATGGTATATAAAATTGGGATATAACTTAACGGCAGCCATATTAAAGCCTGGAGCGTAACAAAAAGCGAAGTAGAAATGGAATGTAACATTAGACCTCGAAGATTCGGAACGAAATAGCATATCTGTTAGACTTGGGACTTAACAAAAGGCCTATTAGTTTAGTTTAGTACTTCACAGTTAGCCTTCCAGGCCTGGAACTTAACAATTGACCTACAAGAGCTGGAACCTAACAATACACTTATGAGACTTAGAACGTAATAAATTAGGCGTAAGTACAACTTGTATGAGGTGAGATTTTCTGAGAGTTTCGAACATTTTTCAGATAAAATGTAGTTAGTTTTGAGCGAGAGATGTTACTACAGACGTAACGTGATTGATATTTAATCAAAAATTTGTTTGTTTTCACGTAAACCTTTTCACTTTTAATTACTTTTCAGAAAAGTACTGATAGCGATAAAAAGTTGGAAAATCAGCATATTTTTAAAACTGGTTCATCAAATTTGCCTCACATTTCGGTCACACATAAAGAATAATTGAAACCGGAATATCAAATTTTAAAAAAAATATTGCTCGAGTAAGTAAAAAACGAAACAAACCCGACAGTGGTCAAGGTTCATATTTTTTCTGATTTACCACTAAACCTTGAATACTCGTCTTGAAATTTGCTACACTTAATTATGGTATGTAATCGTACATTGCATCAAATTTCAACGAATCTAAACCAATTTTCGAAACTTATGTGAATTTGTCAGTTTTTTCTGATAGCTTTAGAATCATATTTTTTCAAATATGGTGGCACATATTTTTTGATTGGGAATTTGTTATCAAATTAGGGCCTAAAAAACCTGTTTGAACCTAAAACTTACAGAACTATTAGCTTTACAACATCAACGTAAATCTACCAGACCTGGAGCATAAGAGCAGGCCTAATTTTATTGACCTTGAATGTATCATTAGGCCTATAAAACCTTAAACGTGAATACAAACCTATTTGTCCTAAATTTTAACAATAGGTCTACAAAACTTAAAACATAACCATGGCCTATTAAAACTAGAACATGCTTACATAAATGTAGACCGGCCAGATTTAGAATGTAAAAGTATGTTTTGTAACATATCAGCAAACCTAGCAGATCCCAAAAGTAACAGCAGACCTGTTAAAAGGTAAAGCTGAAAGTGATAAAGGTTTAATTCATTTATGATAAGTA
Source organism: Callitettix versicolor (assembly GCA_022606455.1). Classification (NCBI taxonomy): domain Eukaryota; kingdom Metazoa; phylum Arthropoda; class Insecta; order Hemiptera; family Cercopidae; genus Callitettix; species Callitettix versicolor. The sequence goes on along the minus strand of CM040188.1, from coordinate 32,237,665 downwards.
ATTTACATATTGACACCGCCGAAGACAGCTAATGACGACAATAAACGAATAAAGTTCGAAATATACTCTTTAAATTATTATTTCTTTAACATTTGTCGTTTTATGATGTTTGTACATCATCTGAATTACATCAACATAACCATGCATTTGTTCTTTTTATAAAATTTACACATGTATTGAAGATATCTCCCGTACAGATATAAAAAAGCAAGACAAACCCGCAATTGCCATTTAACGGTTATTTTCGCTAACGTATTTTATTAACTATCGTCCATGGTTCATGCCATCTAGGCAAATGAGGACGAGGGATCGGCGTTAACGGAAACGTTAACCTACGGCCTAGAGGTGCGCAAGTTCAGACACGCAACAGGCTGACCGGTGACTTAGTATCACGGCACAACCCAGATAATGAAAAACGTAATGTTTGTTATTTTACAAGTTAAAGGAAAAACTTGTAACTACTAAATTTTTTAAAATTGTCTCTTCTTTTCCTCCTATTCTGACTTTTCTGTTGCTCAAGCGCACAAGCTATGTGTGTGCGTGGGTGCGTGCGTGTGTGGATGTGTGTTTGTGTGTATGTGTTTGTGTTTGTGTCTGTGTGTTTGTGTTTGTGTGTGTGTGTGTGTGTGTGTGTGTGTGTGTGTGTGTGTGTGTGTGTGTGTGTGTGTGTGTGTGTGTGTTGTGTGTGTGTGTGTGTGTGTGTGTGTGTGTGTGTGTGTGTGTGTGTGTGTGTGTGTTTTTGTGTGTGTGTGTGTGTGTGTGTGTGTGTGTGTGTGTGTGTGTGTGTGTGTGTGTGTGAGAGAGAGAGAGAGAGAGAGAGAGTGTGTGTGTGTGTGTGTGTGTGTGTGTGTGTGTGTGTGTGTGTGTTTGTGTGTGTGTGTGTTTTTTTTGTGTGTGTGTGTGTGTTTGTGTGTGTGTGTGTGTGTGTGTGTGTATGTTGCGTGTGTTTGCGTGTGTGTGTGTGTGTGTGCATTTGTGTTGTGTATGTGTGTGTGTGTGTGTGTGTGTGTGTGTGTGTGTGTGTGCGCGTGCGCGTGCGTGTGCGCGTGCGTGTGTGTGTGTGCGCGCGTGCGCATGCGTGTGTGGATGTGTGTTTGTGTGTAGATTTGTGTTTGTGTGTGTGTTGTGTGTGTGTGGTGTGAGTATGTGTGTGCGCACGCGCGTGAAAACGAATGAAAGAGCAATTGAAAAATAGAAATTTATTTAGCGCCTTTATTTAAAGCGAATATAGGCTCTCAATTCCACTTAATTTCACAAAGTAACAAATATACCAAATAATCAAATACGATTTGCAATTTACTTTGATAATTGAAATTTAAAACAATACAGCAGTGCTCATAAAGTAAATAAAAATTACTTCACATAATAACCAAGCTTTAATGAAAAACGATATTTTTAAACGAAAAACAAACGAGTTTTGCACATTAAATAAAACAGAGGCAGAAAGCGGGGGAGGGAAGAGGAGGACTTGTTGCAGTCGACCCACTTTAGCCTTGCCATTGAACTAGCTCGACTGCATCGTTAAATGTAAACTTTGTTGTACTGTACCGTGTATTACTCAACATGGAACAGCTGTTGATGGTCACGCAAAACAAATTAAGTGAAAATTAAATATTTTATCTCCTTGAATGGTAGTGAAAGATGATGCCTAAGCAATTGTAACAGTATATCGATATATTACTTGTGATACTTAAAGCTAAAACGAATTTTGAAAGGTTTGCAATAATTTTTATGATTTATATTTGAAATATTTGTAAAGTAGGCGGCTTTGCGATAAAAAATAGTATTATCTACGTGTGAAAACAGTTATTCCATTTCAATTTAATCAGCTGATTTTAGTCAGCTGAAGTTGTTTCTATGTATATTAACCAATAAGAAAATTGTGCTTTTTGTTGCTACAAAAATATAGGCTTGTTGTTGCAAGAAAAAAATAAAACAGATATTGTTGTAATGTTTAATAGCCGAAGGAGATTTAATTTATTAATTATATTATAGAGTTGTTTGCTCGAATTCAAGCAACGTTTCAGTATTAAGTTAAATGGTTTTCGTATAACAATAATTAGTAAGTGAGTATTTCAACTCATCTAGGAATGTTTTGAAAAATGGTTGTTCAGCAACAGAATGTTTCAATGTTGATCGGAATTATTTTATAAGTAATTAATTGAAATATTCGTTTGGCACTAGATTTTCAATTACGATCTGTAAGTACAAACTACATCTAGAATCATTTATTTATTTATTCATTCTCATGAAAAGTTCATAAAGTGCTCTCAACTGTACAGGTTTTAATGAAAATTATGTTAAATGTCAGATAAAGAAATATTTTATTAGAAATTCGTTTTAACTGGATTTCAAAACTGTACGATTTTTACTTTGTGATTAATTTATCGAAGCTATTAGCGACATCGATTGTTGTGCCGCAGATTGAATCAAATCGAACCGAAATTGTAAAATTTAGCCTGAATTTAGTGTTGAAACAAAATGTATTTATCGCCGTAAATCAGTTTTAGAGAGCTGTTAAAAAAAGCATAAAAACTCAGAACGATTTTTTAGCTTTATAATTTAAGTTCAGCTAATTTTAAATGCAAGAACTACATTTGTCTGAAGTAAATAAAAAATCCAGAAATAAACACTGACCGCTGTCAAATTAGATTGTCTTTTCGTAGGAAAAGGAAATTTTCATTCTCCTTTTACTGCGAAACTGTAAATTCCCACTTTATTTCACAATTCAGTTACGAAATGGAATTAAAAACTTCCAATCCGGTGGGGAAAAATGTGTTACTCGTGCGGGAGACTATGTAGAAAAATAAGTTGTATCAAGAATAATTTGTAAGTAAGCAATAATTTTTTTAAAAAATCAGTCTCGTTTATATTTGATCAACCCTCGTAGATTGTTTTTCCTTTTTACTGCGAAACTGTAAATTCCTTTTATTTCACAATTCAGTTAAAATGGTTCGAGTTTTATAACACTAAATTTTCGGCAAAAATTTATGAACAGATTTCAAGAAACTAGGCCGACTTTTGTGAACTTTTGCGAAATATTAAAATACGAGTAATGTTTTGCATTATTTATTAAATAACTATTTTAATTGGTTGTACTGTTTCCACGGTGGCTATAATGTTGGCACCACTGTTTTTATGTTTTGACAATGCTACCTCCATTGTGTTCTGTAGTTGTATAATCAACCCAGTGAGGCTATTGTCTGTAGTGTTTTTACTTTATTTATAACATTCTTCATTAAAAGCTGCAACCGAAGAAAGAATCTCTGGCTTCCTGGTATTGTTTGTTTAAAAAAAACATGCGAAGCTGTTGTTTCACTTCTTCACAGTACTTAGACTTAGAGAGAGGAATTTTTAATGGTGTATCCGTTTTTTAAGTTTTTCGAACCCAAAGTTATTGTTTGATCTTTTAGTGCCTTTGTACTCGTTTATATTCTATCCTTGCTGAAATTTTACGCGGTTTTTTGCTCAATTTTTTTCATGTCGCTAATTTTGCATCGATCTTAATATTTTGATTGCTGCCGAGTCCACGAATTTGGTTTTATTTAGTGTTTGTGCGCTGAAGTTGTGCTGAAGCATGCGCTGAAGAATGAAGAATATTAAATTGAAGAATATTAATTACTTAAATTGAGTTATGCAAGAATATTAATTATTCAAAACAAATGAAACAAATGAAACGTACAGTTTAAGACTTAAGTAGGTAGAAACTAAAAATATCCGACGACATTGCAGCTATTTAAATTCTGTATTTTAGCACTTCCAAAATATACATTTATTTACTTATTTCAAAATTCCTTCAAAAATTATACAATATAATACAAAAAGTGAAGGACCTACAGGAGACATAATGCCCTTATATAGGTTGGTCCTTAAAATTAAATCCGTACTTAAATGTAAAAATTGTATCTCTCAGTACTATTATTATAAAATTTTAATTTAACGGATATTTAACACAAAAACATTTTTATATTATGAAATTAATTTTAAAAAATCACTTTTAAAAGATTTGTACTTAGATCACATTATTTTTTCTAATTGTCCTTTTAACTTTTTTTAGAGTTTTAGAGCCACATTCTAAATTTTTTAGCATTTGGAAGAACATTATAATATAATTTGTATAACATCTTTGACCAATTTTTAAGGCTTGTTTCGGTAGCGAGTATTACTAGGATGCTGCACAAATTCTTCTTTTAAGTCACTGTATTGATACAGTGCAGGTTTTAAGGCAAATACTTGTCTAATATTTAATGGTCTATCAAAATCATGTTCTTGAATGCCAATAATTTTTAAAATTTGCTTTTGAAAATCTTTTAGACATATATTTTTTATACCATATTTAAAATTTGCTGTACAAATTCTACTTATGAATCTCAATGTAAGAGCAAATGTTCGGCGAATTCCGATGAACGTATTTTAATAAATTAAATTCCGATATTTCCTGAAAAGAATTTTCTTGGTATCTAGTGTAATCCATACGTTTTTTTTAAAGTTTTGGAAAATTGTATAAATATCGTAAGAAATAATCCGATTTCTTAACCATTTCTTCCGTAAAAGGATTTCAATAACTGAGGTACCAGACCTATTTGCTAAATTTTATCAAATAGTTAGCGTTGTACATAAATATATGGATAGATAAATATATCAACCTCTCAGTAAAAACATGTTTTACCAAATCAGAGGATCAGTAAACAGACAGATGGATTTTGTTTACAGTCTTGAATACAATTATCATAATTTCTTTATAGATTGAAACGTAAGAAAATAAAATCTCAGTTTAAATGTTAACACAATACTTATGTAGAATGTGTTTACAGTAAGAATTTTATTATATTTAGTGAAAATGCACGAATATAGATGAATTAAAGCTGTTTCAGCAGAGATATTGACTACATTAATATAAATATTCACCTTGATCCTAGAACTTTTCTAGACTGTTCGGAGTCGACATCATCCTGCGAAGCTGCCAAGGCCAGGAAAGACAGCCAGGACACCCAATGTCCTGCACGCATTTCTGCAACAAAGAGCTAAGTGAGAACAAGACGAGACATGGCCGTAAACGTATCGTCATGTTAGTGTAAACAAGTACCGCTCCAGATACATTACACGCGCAGTAATGCGGTTATCGTGTCCTGAGAGCACCTGTACAATAGGCAGGACAAACTCGACCGTGGCTCTAATTCAATTGAGCTAATTTATTCCAGGATGGAAAACTGAAAACCGGTTCCACGTCTTGTCACGACAGTAATGCGGGTTTCTGTGTTAGCAGATATAGTCCGCGTTAATTAATAATCCGATTGCAGATTTCATTTCCAAGTTAAATAGTTTGGTCCCGGAGAGAGTGCTTACGGAGAGCGTGTCAAATAGATTCATTCTTTCAGACGTGTAACGCTCGTTGAAAACCTTTATTCCAGAAAATAATGTGCCAAAATTATTTTACTTTTAAAATCTATTATTTTTTCCATTTTTAAAATAAATTATCTCAGCTCGTAGGTCTCAATGGCGTGATGGGAACTAATTACCGACAATAATTTTTTATCTTACACTTTAAAAAAAACTGATTTCACCATCATAATTACCGTTAAATTAGGCATATGTTAACATTTTAAATTTACAATAACAACAATAGTCTATATGCTTTAACAGTATATGAATCCCGAATCTAGGCCTATGAACAAAATAAATTTTTTTTTATTGTGGTAAGAATGGATTACTTAGGAATACCTGTAGCATATAATTTGTTTTGTGAGTGTATATACTGCACACACACACACACACACACACACACACACACACACACACACACATATATATATATATATATATATATATATATATATATATAGAGAGAGAGAGAGAGAGAGAGAGAGAGAGCGAGGTCGATTTCGCTTCTGAAATTGTACACCTCAAGGTCATAATTTCGAGACTGTAGTTACTGCCATAAACTTTAACTTTTACGTTATCACCGATACCTCGTCCTCATTATCCTCACTGGATATATATATTACTCATTAACGACCATGTTTCATAAAATTGGTATTCTAAAGAAAATGACTTTACCTTCAGTATAGATTTTTTTTCAGCTTTTTGATTCGATACGCAGATAATTATAATATAATTACAGCATGAAGAGCATACAAGAACTAATGAACAAAATAAAAGACGTCAGCAGTTGGTATGTCTTAGAAATTAACATTAATAAAACCAAGTTTATCATAATTAGTAAAGAAGCAGATAGATGTTATGGTCAACAATACACTAATGGAAAGGGTGTCACAGTTCACCTACCTGGGAACCATGATCAATGAGGATAGGGACCTTTCACAGAATATCAGGTGCAGAACAGGGGAAGTGCCGCCTTCAATCAAATGGCTAAACTCTTCGAAAATCATAACCTCAACATCGATATCAAAATCAGACTGTACTATCAGGTACTACATTGTGTCGATACTTTTCTAAGGAATGGACACAAGGATGATAACAGAGGCTACACAAAAAGATTAGAAACCTTCGAAATGTGACACTATAGAAGAGTGTTGAGGATCTCATAGACAGACAGAAGGACCATGGAACGACTGATGAAAGCTCTACAGGTGATGAACACCATCAAAAGAAGAAAACTTGGAATATATTGAACATATGAAAAACTAAAGCAAACACCTGAAAATGTTAAAATTAATTAGTGCATACAATTCTGGTTGAAATTTGCAACTATTGTCTGTCTTAACTACATTCATGTTTATTTGTCTGTTAATAACTTTCTTGGTTCAAAATAAATCTATTGTAGCCTAATTTTGAAACGAAGTGATTGTAAACATAGAAAGAGGTTATAAAGAAAAATACTGTCTTAGCCAGTGACATCTAAATTACGAAATCTCAATATGACTTGGTATTTTTGGCAACGGTTCAATTTTTGCAAATTATTGTTGGTTGAAACACAATATTAGCTTTGGTTAAGTATTTTAAATAAGGTTAAACTTTGTTAGGTAAAATTTACAAAATTTTGAGAAATCTTCTTCCGGTCGACTGAATTTTAAATAATTCTTTAGTGAGCGCCTTTTACTACATAATCGGAAAATGTCAGTGCCGTTCTAGACACACTAAAATAAATGGATTAGCAAGTTTTAATTTATTAAAACTACGCCCAAGTTAAAATATTTTGTAACCATTAAAATTCAAAAATACAATTTTTCCTCCATTGTAAATTACAATAATTATTTTTTTTTCTTTAATTTGAAATGGAGTTAACGAAAGTAAGAATACATCTTTAAGTTGGAATAACGTTTTACAAGTCTGACTTGTCAATGTTTTAGAGATAACAAAAGTAAACATTCGAAACAAAATGTATAAAACCACTATTATTATTACTTATATTATTACTTAAATGTACTTTAAACTATAGTCATTAACTAACTATGGCTTTTATTACTTATACAAGTTTCTGTATTATCAAATCTTTAACAAAAATTAGCATAATACCTTAGTTACACAAAACTTCAACTACGTAGCCCCGCAGTTTAGGGTGATACTACAAGCTTTACAAGAAAGTGTAGCGGGAAGTATACGCAATTAAGCAGGCACTATGTGTGTCATTATGTGTGTCATTATGTGATGTAGGATAGTAATCGTTTTACAGACTCTCTCTCTCTCTCTCTCTCTCTCTCTCTCTCTCACACACACACACACACACACACACACACACACACACACACACACACACACACACACACACACAATTTAACACTGATAATCAAATCAAATTTTGAAAAAAATATTTAAACATAATAATTTTGAATAATGTGTTTAAGTGGTTCCTAACTAATTAATTCCGAATAATGATTAACTGATTTTGCTGAGTAACGTACTTGTCAAAAATAACCAAATAACAACATTTGTAATTAACTTGAAGTAATAGTGTTAATCAATATAACATATTGGCATACAAATGCGTAAGTATCTATATCTAAGAGCCGGTGTGTACATCAGTCACCGGCCAGTCTGCTGCGTCTGTGAACTTGGGAACATTAAGGTCTTAGGTGCAAGTCTGCATTAATGTAACTTATATATATATATATATATATATATATATATATATATATATATATAATACGCTATATTTGAGGTTTTTATGTTATACCTTTCTACATTATTGTAATTTCAGATGCATTTATGACACAATGGAAACGAATTTTGAAAATAATTATTAATATCACTGTTACTTTTTTAACTTAATTTTTTTGAAAATTGATTTCACCATCATAACCATGATTAAAATTGATGTTAACAATGATGGTAACGTCATCATCATATTTAAAATCTGCATACGCAGTGTATTTACATTTGAAACTTTCACACTGCAATGCAAATACTAAAATAAACCCTGACAGCCGCGTCAGGTATAATCAGCATTCAGGTTGAATTTAAAAATAGAATTCGACAATATAAAAGTATATTTTGTGTAGATTTTCAGTGGTGAAATCTGTTTTCCAATAATGTGCGAAACAAAAAAGTTATATTTTTCCTAAATACTAGACGCCATTTCGAAACTGTTAAACGGATTTTATAAACAAAATTAACTTTAGATCGTTCAGGGTCAGAAAACTATCAATACGTTTAAATAACTTATTTAAACAGTCAGCTGATTTTGTCAATCGTCGGCGTGTTGTAAGGGTCGAAAAATATTTTATCAGTGAAGTACGTGCGGTATGTGACAGGGTGGTTTTTGTTTGAAAACCAAAAATATAGGTTTTGTTATTGGAAAATGTTAGACAGATTTTCATGAATATAGTTTCACTTTAAAAGAATTTTCAGGAGAATGTAGATTTGCAAAGTTTGTTTTACTAGAAAAAAGTTAAAATTTTTTTAAAGATATAATTATTTAGGCGGTTATAACGGTAAAAATATGTATTTGTTTAAAATTTTCTTTATTTTGTTTGTAACTTAGTACACTCACTTTAGAATATTAACATGCTACCGGCATTTGAATAAAATCTAATAAACTGATTTTAAGAAATTTATCTTTAAAATGTTCACTTTTCAGGAAGTTAGAGCTACTTATATGTTATGTTTAGGCATTTACAATCGCTGCCAGAATGAGTTACACAGTTTCTTTACACTTTATTTGCAGTGATTATATTTTAAAATAGCAACGTAACCTGCCTTTATTATCTCGCTCTAACTAATGTATTGTACTAATACGAGAATAGTTCTTTGGTAAAACTTAGCCAGTGAATGAACTTTATGAATGAGTGAAGTTAAATAATAATGGAGTGTGTACAAACAATAATTAATGCTACAATGTGCATAATAGGCTTGCAAAAGGCGTGGCTTTGAATGCAAACATCCTACGCGTCTTCTTTATCTACGTCACCATCCTTCCTTCATCGATATATATATATATATATATATATATATATATATATATATATATGGATTGATTTCAAAATAATAGATTTATTTTCTTTACGAACTGTTTTGACACTAAAATCAGGGACTCTATTAAAACTCCCTCTTTTCTCGCTGAACGTTTCCAATGGCCTCGTTTCAAATATAACATCGTTTAAATTGAGGGAAATATAACATTATTTGTACTATACGAGCTGATAATTCAAACTATATTAACTGCAAAAACGTGATTATTAACTGCAAAAAAAGTAAAGCTAAATATTTTCTTTTTTAAAACAAACAATTATGACAGATATTTTAAAGAAAGAATTTTTATTTTCTTTTAATTAATTTAGGAGAATTTTGTCAGTGAAATTGTTGCAGCCAATGAGTTTAACTTTTAACTTGTTTTTCCTAACAGTACATCATTCATCCAGTAAACAATATTATACATAACTGATTAAAGGAAGTGTGTATTATAGTCATGACGAAACAACCATTGCTTTATTAATTCCTGTCACTATGTTCAGTATAATGATCTGCCTTCCCTAGCTTCGTCAATTTTACTTTGGTTGATGAGTTTCGGAGAACCTCCATCTTCAAAAACTATACCTATGCTCAACTTATGAGTATAGATATAGTTTTTGAAGATGGAGGTTCTCCGTAAGGCTTCAACGAAAGTAGAATTGACGAAGCTAGGGGAAGGCAGATCATTATACTGAACATAGTGACAATAATCCTAGCAGAAAAGAAGAAGAATATAAAAAGAATTCCTGACATACTTAAACTTTATTTATACTTAAGGCTTTTAAAAATAAATAATACCGTGTATATTAATACGGTCTTACACATTATTAATGGAAGCCATGGTGTTTTAATTTATCAACACCGCCCTGTAATAATATTGTTTATACATTTTAATTACTAAAAAATGTATTGTTTATCATTAATCTAATTAAAAAACAATACGTCCGAAGTGAAATGTTTGAATGTTATGTATAATACTTCAAGATATTTAATATAATTTTGACAGCAATTTATAATTAATTTCAGTTTTATATGGTAAATATCGTATTAAATATAGGTGAAATAAAATTAACGCATTAGTTTTATTTGTGAGAACACTTGTACCACTACATTAACACCATACTTAAATAATTTCTGTCAATATGTAACAGTTTATTTTCTTTCAAATTACTTAATTAATACCGTTAATTAATTAATTAATACCATTATTTTAGAAACAATACGTTATATACGTAAAGTGAAATATTGAAAACGTTTTAGTAAGAAATAAATAAAGGACAAAGTGTTGTATATACAGAGTTACAGAATAGAGTTGGTAAGACTGTCGATCATTGTTACACTTTTGTGTCAAACACCCCAATTTTTAAACAACGACATTTTAAAATAGTTTTCGCATATCTTAACTGTTTATCAAAGCTATCAGCTGTTAATTAATTACGTTGGAATAGGTTACGCAATAACTATAATTCCGTCATAATAACAACTTTCAATCTGCACGGTTTTTTACGTTCGTGCAAACGCTAACATTACAACGGCATTTAATGTAACACAGCTGAAATTATAATAATTACTTTTTTTGGTATGAGCTGAAATAAAATTGTTTTTGAAAGCGTGACGGTCGTTATGCCGCCGAGATGGACCACCTCGGGTTCTGAGCCGTCGTTATGCCGGCGTGAGGGCCACCTCATCTCAGGACCGGGACGTAATTGCTCATTATTTCCAGGAAGCCGCAAATTGCCGTCGGGAACTGAAACAGTTGAAAGTTGAAGGTCTAATGCAGCTGCATTTTGTAACAGGCGTTGTCTATTGAGAGTTTTGTGGTCCACGAAAATTAGGTTTACGTTTATAATTTTATGAGTTCGTTATACGGGTTTGTTTAAAAGTTAATTAATTTGGTTCACGAGAAATATACCTGGTACCTTTATATCATTGATATGACCAATTGTGAACATGAAAAGATATGTTTTAAGTGTTGCATTTTTATAACCACAATTTAAATTTGAAAGAAATTTTTACACATATTAAAGTATCAATCTGTTATTACATAAATAATAAATTGCCGAAACTGATAGCGATAAATTAGTCTTCAAATATTATCTTGATTTGTTATTTATTTAGTAAGTCTATCAACCTTAATACCTAGATTTGTGAAGACATTTTCTATTATGGTAGTGTAGTTCTAATTATTGAAAGTTAAATTAAAAAATATAATTAAAAACGTGCGCCGAATTCTAGAAAACTTACATTTTTCTAGTGTGATATTTAACATATTCGTGTGATATTCATTAACAGAATAATAGCGTAACATAATGGCATTTACTTTCTCATATTTAATTAGCACTGGTTAAGCAAGCTGGTAACAATAAACATACAGTTTTGTAACAACTGGCATTATTTTGATTACATTTTCGCAAAAATAGCAATCACTAACGATTAAAAATAAATCGGTTACAATTTTCAACTTACTGTTAAAAAAAAAAAAAAAAAATATAGGCTATAAAGTGAGGGGCGAGTTTAATTTCGATAATTTTTAAAAACACTTATTTATCTGCTTCTGTAAAACAGCGATGCTTTCCGTAATTTTCTGTTTCATACAGTTTATTTTTAACTTTAATGCTTACGACCCATGTCAAAGTATTATTTACCCAGTAACAGAAACACTTAAAAACAGATTGAATGTAAAAACATAAATGTTTTAATATTTTTAGCGTGATATTTAATACCAATTTTCATATTTTAAGATAACAGGTAAACATAAAACCTACCGTAATTTATTAAAGTTATTTCTTCCAATATTCATTTAAAACATTCGGAAGAGCGTAGTGTACAAGTAATATTTATGTTTCAGCTACGGCTGGCTTCGATTTTCTTGTAAATTAAAAACGGACTAAAAGCGTAAAGTGTAAGTAAATAAGTTCGACTTCTTACAGAGAGGTCTGTAGGTGTATTTTCCGCCTGCAGTACTTCCTGATTTTCGGACAATATTAATTTATGGAATACCCTGTACTCACTTTGTAATGCGTTTCATCAAATTTTCTTTAAGTATTTGTGCATTTTAATTATGATTTCCAATTTAAGAACCACTCCCGCTAGCGTGTGAAGCAATGTTTAACGGGATTTTTTTAATTAATGTAAAACTGTTCATTACTTGAACAGTTTTTTCTGCCTTTTTATAAATTACTTTCAAACGAGTTTCTGACATTCGATTCGTATCAAATTGCATGCAACTACATAAAATCAATTTCTAACATGCATAATATAGGCTACAAACGTTTTCAATATATTCATACAGTTTTGGCGATTCATACAGTTTTGGCGATTCATACAGTTTTGGCGATTCATACAGTTTTGGCGATTCATACAGTTTTGGCGATTCATACAGTTTTGGCGATTCATATAGTTTTGGCGGTCATACAGTTTTGGCGATTCATAGTTTTGGCGATTCATACAGTTTTGGCGATTCATACAGTTTTGGCGATTCATACAGTTTTGGCGATTCATACAGTTTTGGCGATTCATACAGTTTTGGCGATTCATATAGTTTTGGCGATTCATACAGTTTTGGCGATTCATATAGTTTTGGCGATTCATACAGTTTTGGCGATTCATACAGTTTTGGCGATTCATACAGTTTTGGCGATTCATACAGTTTTGGCGATTCATACAGTTTTGGCTATGCATACAGTTTTGGCGATTCATACGGTTTTGGCGATTCATACGGTTTTGGCGATTCATACGGTTTTGGCGCTTCATACGGTTTTGGCGATTCATACGGTTTTGGCGATTCATACGGTTTTGGCGATTCATACAGTTTTGGCGATGTGAAACATTAAAACGCCCCGATCAAAATGTTAATATTGCGATTTCAAAACAAATTATTTTTCGAACGTGACAAAATTGTATTCAAAAACTCTGAGTATTGAGCGCAGAAAAATCGAATTTAATGGCAAAAACTGTTAGCAATACAAAGATTTTGACAACATTCACTGTAAAACACAATATAAATGTATTTTTCTCTCTTTATTTGTTTCACCCAACTTTGGGGTACACTAAATCAACACTTTTTAATGTTCTGTGCCTTCCTCGTAGCCCAGTATTGCTTCATTCGTTGTGATCTTGCTTTTCTTTCTTCGTCAGAGATATGGATCGTTCGCTTGGATTTGACTTTGCCTTGGAACCGTTGCTTCTTGTCCTTGGTTATTGTTTTGGCTGTTCTGTCCATGAGCATAGTGTCAGTGATTTGTAGTTCTGTTATGTCTTTCTCTGTTTCTCTAAACCAATGTGGTTTGGCTCTTCTATTGCGAAAGTAGTAAAATATTTTTTTGGTTAGTCTATTTTTGTCCATTCGGAGGATGTGCCTATAAAAATCAATTCTCCTTTTTCTTATTGTGTCTGATAGTGTTTCAGTTTTTTGGTAAAAAGTTTCATTCCTGATGTGGAGTAATTGGTTGTTACGGAATTTGGGGCCTAAGATTTTTCGTAATATCTTTCTTTCTTTGATCTCCAGCCTTTCAAGTGGGCCCTGGGTTGTGCGAGATAATGTTTCAGCTGAATATAAGGCTTCTAGTTTAATTACCAGAATGTATTTTTATTGTAAAATGTATTTTTATTGTATTTAATTTTACAAAAGAAAAAAGTACAAAACTGCATGGTATATTAAAAGTAATTGGTTGCCATAAAAGCATGTGGGATTTAATTATAAAACTTGTTACAAAAAATTAAATTTTAATTGAAGTAATTGTTTTTATATTGTTCACTTTCAAAGTAAATTGCATTACAAATATGAACTTATTAACAGGTGTGGGAAGCGTTAGTACAGTGTGTGTATTTAAGTGGTTGAAAACGAATCCATTATTATATTGTTAGTGCGAGCCAATTATTAAACTCCAGTTCCGTAACTAGGCTATACAGAAGCTAATTACGGAATCAAGACAGTGGAGGGCGAAACCGTTCCTAGAAATAACTGGAAAATTTAGGACGCTTTGAATACCAATAGTGGTCCGCTATCGTTTCAATTGTTTGGTTATCATGAAGGCTTTAAAAGGACTTATTAGCGAATTTGGACTGAGCAATTAACTGTTCGTAGCAGTATTATGATAAAGAGAATATGACTATGAAATGTGCACTGATCCTGACTTCTATTTCTAAAACAGAGATTCATACGTACTAATCAACTTCCGGCCAGGCTTATCTGTAATATTCCAAAGTTTATCAGTGTTTTACATGCTGATTTGAGTATAGTGGTACTTTGTAGTTCCTGACTAGATAAAATGTCCCCTTAAAAATATTTCGGTAAATGATGGTTTTGAAGTGGAACCGTTTTAAATTAAAGCCGTAAAAATATTCAGGAAACAAGTTCTGTTAACTAACGGAAAACTGGAGGACCACTAAACCAGCTGGCCTGCCTTATGACGTAAACCATTCTGCTCTTTCCTAATTATGGAGCACAGCCTGTATGATTTACCCGTTATCAGAGAATAAGTTTTCGTTTTGCGTGGGAAAACGTCGGAATCTATCGTCCGTTACTCGGTAAGTACTTTATTATTTTAGTATCCGAAGTCTTACATAAAATGACGTAGTGTCTGTTTGTCGGTGACACGTCTCTAAGGTTTAAACGGTAAGTCGGAATATTTTCAATCGGAATAAATATTGTTATGACAAAAAGATTTCGTTTTAAAAAGTGACGGGTAAAAAAAAGTATGGATTAAAATTGTTTAGCGTTTTTGTAAATTTTCGAAACACTTTTGGACAATAAAATTTTGAAAATTCAAAAAGTAAAACAACTAGAATAAGTATTAAACCTATGGTTGTAGAGATATTAACTCATAAGGTCTTATAAAGTAATGTATAGTATTACTAACCATAATCAAAGTTTAATAACTGAATATAACCTTAACGTAACTATTATAACCTTCCCGAAACATAAATAAACTATTATTTACAAATTATTTGTTACTGTTATTAACAAAAACCGTTTACGATGTGTCAAAGTATTTTCCAAGTAGGCTTATTGTACAACAATTGTAACAATTATTTAAGCTTAAGACAAAATTATTTACGTTTAACTTAAAACTGAATAAATGTGACATTTTTTTTAAATTTAGCGTGCTTAACATTCAAATCCATTACTAGTAATCTATTGTATGCCACGTACCAAACATATTAATATATGGTTACAACATTTTAATCTACAACAGGCCAATAAAACAACTGACATGAAATTCGATTATTTTGTTCGCTAATTTTGTTCCAAATAAAAAATTAATAAAGTACGTTTTGATATATACTGGAGTTATGGGTTTTTTCATGTACAACGCAATCTACAGTATTTGAAAATGGTTTTGTAATTACAGTATAACCCAAAAAAGTGTTTACATTTTACGATATTTGCACGGTTATGTCAATTTACGGTTATCAATGGATGAGCCTCCGAGTATTGGATAAAAGATTTCAGCACACTTTTAGACCGGGTGGCCACAAATGCAGAGCGGTCTCTACTTATTCAAGCCAGAACATATTCTAAGTAGGCTCCTAAGTGCGGCCACTGAAAGCGTAACGGAGCTAAGTAGAATCAAGCGTCGTCGCTGGGCTCCGTCCCGCATAGCTTCGACTTTGTCTAGGTTCGGTTGTGAATCTAACTCTGTCCCCCAACACTTTGACCACGTCTCAAACTTATTACTTCTCGTTACCTAGGTTACGATTTTTAAACAGTAATTTCCGTTAGAGTAGGCCTAAATATTTAGATTTAAAAAATACAAGAGCGTTCTTTAAAGTTACCTAACTGCGATTCATTTCTTTCTGCTCGGATCAGCTCAACGCAACTCGGCTCCACATTTGGTGGCCGCTAGGCCTTAGGGTTTATTCAAGATTCCAGTTCAGCGAAGCCAGAGAACTGCATTGTATAAAGATTAACAACCGACGTTTTGTGTTACGGCAACCAACGCTTTGTGTTACGGCATCGACGCTTTTTGTTACGGCAACCAACGCTTTGTGTTACGGTAACCGACGTTTTGTGTTATGGTAATCAACGCTTTGTGTTACGGTAACCGAGTGTTACGGTAACCAACGCTTTGTGTTACGGCACCGACGCTTTGTGTTACAGCAACCGACTCATTGTGTTACGGCAACCGATGCTTTGTGTTAAGGCAACCTACGCTTTGTGTTACGGCAACCGACCCTTTGTGTTACGGCAACCAACGCTTTGTGTAACGGTTACCGACGTTTTGTGTTACAGCAACCGATGCGTTGTGTTACGGCAACCGACGTACGCTTTTCAAATAATCTAATCTAAGAAAGAAATATAATTAGAACTATAATTACATATACCAAACAAAATACGCAGGAATGGAAAATTTATATGGATTTTTTAATACAAAAGAAATTTGAAAACGAATGTTTTGAATATTTAAAAGAGATTAAATGATATTTAAATTTGTTATATTTTAAATAATATTTATTTGGTTTCAGAAAAAATGTTTTACAAGTAAACCATACTTGTTTGATAAAAATCATAAAAAACTAATTCCTTTTTAGTACTCCCCGATAGTGCATATACTTTAGATGTAGTAAAATCACAACTTTCGACTCAGAGGCCTGAAAAAAAATCAAGATAAATACCTATACAACCACAACAGTAGTTTTAGATATATTGTGTAGTGAAAAAATATGAATGTGGTGCAATACGAAATACATATCAAAATCTATTTTCTCAATGTCCATACTTTCTGCTTAAGTCAATAAGGAACAAATAAAACTAACTCAGGCCTATACAAATAAGTTTTTTCAGGCAGCTTTTGTTTTTTGGTGGCTTTTACGATTAATAATACATATATTGCAATAAATTTATAAAATAACTATTTCGAACAGTGCGCGTGCGCGTGCGCACACAAACAAAATGCCCGAAGTGTTGAATGTTACAACGCCATAGCAACGCGGCAAGAAGTCGGCAGCTGGTTTAATCGTTCAACTGGTCGCGTTGCAAATCATTTCAACTTCCTAAATACGTAATCCACCGTAATCAAACGGTCTGGAAGCTGAACCAGACAGACACACAAGTAGATGCAGTACAACCCGTTCTGAAATACTTTCGCTGTCGGTCATTGAGAACTATTATAACGGTAGGCTACAAGTCAGGTCAACAAGCAAGACGACCTGACACAATGCAACCAGATACCTCTCGCGTTGCCGTGGCAACGGGTTTATTTACACAACTCGCTAATCGCGTGACAGGCCTATTATACAGTTATTGCTTCGACAGTCAGTATATGCTAAAGATGAACGACAATATTGATTGAAGGTAGCTTTTAATCTGCACACAATGAGTTAGGGCCTAACTTGAAAGTAAATCAAAATAACTAATCAAAAACAACTAAATTATAATAAAATAAATCTCAAAAAGGCTTAAAATGATAAAAGGCCACTAAATCGTATATTCGTTAATTTTATAAATGTTAGTATTTACTTGGTTCAGAACTTCATTTTCTGAACCATCATATAGGTTAGGTCATTTTCCCTTTACTATATTACTGACAACGACAGCGATCGACATGACGTACAGAAGGTAACAGAAATAATTAGGTACATGCCTACAACTAACTACGCCGCTCCGTTCATAGTATATTGTTTAAATTTCACTTAGGCTATTTGGTAAATATTTTTCGTTGTTTCTCTTTATTTGTTTCACCCAACTTTGGGTTACACTGAATCAATCACTTCTCAATGTTCTGTGCCTTCCTCGTAGCACAGTATTGCTTCATTCGTTGTGATCTTGCTTTTCTTTCTTCATCAGAGATTTGGATCGTTCGCTTGAATTTGACTTTGCCTTGGAACCGTTGCTTCTTGTCCTTGGTTATTGTTTTGGTTGTTCTGTCCATGAGCATAGTGTCAGTGATCTGCAGTTCTGTTATGTCTTTCTCTGTTTCTCTAAACCAAAGTGGTTTGGGTTCTTCTACTGTGAAAGTAGTCAAATATTTTTTTGTTAGTCTATTTTTGTCCATTCGGAGGATGTGCCCATAAAAATCAATCTCCTTTTTCTTATTGTGTCTGATAGTGTTTCAGTTTTTTGGTAAAGAGTTTCATTACTGATGTGGAGTAATTGGTTGTTACGGAATTTGGGGCCTAAGATTTTTCTTAATATCTTTCTTTCTTTGATCTCCAGCCTTTCAAGTGGGCCCTGGGTTGTGAGAGATAATGTTTCAGCTGCATATAAGGCTTCTGGTTTAATTACCGTATGATAATGCCTATCTTTGTATTCCAGGAGAGGGACTTCTTGTTGTATGTGTCTTTGGTGAGTTGGAAGGCTAATTCAACTTTATTTCTCCTAGATTCCATAGCTTTTTTCTCTAGGGCGTTCCAGCTGATCCATTCCCCAAGATATTTGAATTCTTTGACTATCTCAATACAAAGAACTCGTGTATTATGTTTCGTTGTATTATGTGTTTTTATTTATCCACTGTCCTCTACGTATGCCTCACTGAAAATTGTACATTTCTATCGCAAAGTAATTATGTTTGTGGATAGCGTATCATCATATATGCATTGACTTACAAGTAGAAATTTACATTTCTGCGTATTTTGTTTAGTATATGTAATTATAGTTCTAATTATATTTTTTTTTAGATTATATTATTTGAAAAGCGTGCGTCGGTTGTCGTAACACAAAGCCAGGTTTGGTGCTCATTTCAAGGCCTCATATCTAAGTGTTATCATGACGATTGCTGCCATAGTTCATTTTCAAATAAAAACTCGCTAAAATTAGTAGTCCCTACGCTTTAGGTATTTCTTTTTTTCAATTATAACTTTATAACGTTTGATTATAACTTTGATTACGTTTGCGACAGTTACTTAAAGTTGTTAAAACCGTTTTTTATAAACAAAATTCATGAACCATCCCTGAATTTTTCGTTTTACCTACAAATAAGAATTAACTTATGACAGACGAAATGTGCAGCACAAAAACGTTTTCACGTGTTACGTACAGGAAGGGAATAAACGCAGGCCTGTATTCAACTTCAATAAAACCACTGTGTACAATTATAAATTAAAATAGTGTATAACACTCTGTACAGAGTAGAATGCTGAGTTTGAACAAAGGTTGGTAATAAATTTAATATGTTCCACCTCTTAGCACAGAATGTCTGTAGGCGACACTTTGCAGTATTCGGGGTGTGTGAGTTGAGCGTGTCAAAGATTTAGGAAAAGTTAAGTTCAACTGAATCAATTGTGACGTCATGACTGAGTGATAAAACGTGTGAACTGTGTTGGTTGTTCAGATAATTACTTAACACTAAACTTGTCTTGCACAAACTGTACAGATAACACAGCATAAAATGCATATCAGTTGTTTTACATCTTTATTTTATGTTTGATTTGTTCAATTAGTGTTATCAACACGTAAAAATACCAGAATTAAAAACTTTGTCTTTTGTTGAAGCTTATCGTACAATGTTCCATTCATGGATGTTTAGAAACATTGTCGACGTTCTTATTCCAACTGATTACAATACAGAAGCTTGTTTACTGTATTGGACAGAACGTGCAGAAAAACTAATGAATCCCATGGACTAACATACACTTCCAATTCAGCCGTTAATCTCCAAATTTGTTACAAGAAAATAATAGATTTTTTACTTTTGGCTAACTTATTATTTAATCACAAATCGCTGTTTATTTACGTTTCTTCAATTACGAGAAGATTGTACTTTTTCTTTTTCCATTGGGTAAACTTTGTAATGCAATTCTGAAAGTATACAATAGAAAATTAGGGGTAATGTGATTTCCAATAGACCGAAAAGTTTTTTTTAATTGTATTTCTTTTATTTACGTAGTTATTAAATTTTTGAAATGAAAACGCACTTTTCCAGGTCTAGCACATTTTTATATAAAGGGAAGCGATAAGAACTCGCGATATCATGAGTAACAATACCATATACGTATAATTACTACTCTTGAAGTAATTTTTAGTCTACCAGTGAGCTGATTTATTATTACTGCGTTCGTTGTTTGTGACGTAATCTCTCCTTATGAAACAAATACATGTGTGCTCTAACACTTTTTCCTTGTCTAATAATTTATATTTCCTCTATATATATATATATATATATATATATATATATATATATATATATATATGTGTGTGTGTGTGTGTGTGTGTGTGTGTGTGTGTGTGTGTACAGTAAATATATCTTACAAGTGTGTATAAATAAGTTCATTATGAAAATTTGAGTTATTAAACAATTATTAGAGCATGGACAGTTGAATATAGTGTTCAAGACCAATGTTTTATATAAAATGTGTGTATGTTTTAAATAACTGTCTGTATTCATTAATACCAGTTGCGTATGATTTCAGTTTATCAGTAATATAATTGGAACAATATGAACCGATAATGAGCACTAATTACTTCAATGTTTACCATATGTCATATTTTAGAGCTGGTTTTAATGTTGGATTTTGCGCGTCGCGTGATGCGTGGAACTTGTACATCAATATATAATAGTATAGGCTATTTGGCGCGTCATTAGTCTCATATTAAATTAATTATAATTACAAATGTCCTGCGTTTTCGACCCGGATCAAACCGGGGACCATGTACGTGTGAGGCGTACGTGATAACCACTACACTACGGAAAATACGTAGACGTTTGACCGATGCAAATATATGAAATGGATCGTCAATTTAAGTTTGGTAGTTGTATTACAAAAATCTGTTGTTTTATATTAATTCGTAACGATCAGCTGATTTCGTTGAACAGCTGATAGGTTATAATAAGTTTTAGGTTATGTTGTTTAAAACTAACTATATTAATTTGTCGTTTATTAATTTTAATTAATTAAATTAATTTAATTTATTAAATTTGTCGCTGTTAAATTAATATTGTCGCGATCACCAGATTTCATTGAACAGTTATAATTGAGTTGAATGAACTGCTTTTTATTTGCCGGTTTTATATAACTTGCTTCCTAAAAACAAAACTGGGAAACATCTCATTTGTTGATGTGAATAGAGTGACTTAATAATTTTTAAAATTAAGTCACTTATTTAAATATGAAAAACATATTGAATAACGTCGTCTTCTAATTTTTAATTTATTAACTATTTAAAAACGCTTTGTACATCGTTATTTAAAATTCCTTGAAGTGAGACCTAACCAATTAAAAAACTTTGCAAAACTTTAAAAAATTTTCTAAGTAAAAATGTTGTATTTTTAATACAGTAGTTAGCTAAGCGTTAACTGTATATATTAACAAATATTAATTGTTTTTGTTTTAGAAGTTACAGTAAACGATAACTAAATTTTATAGTCAAAACATGCACTAAATTAATTTTATAGTAGAAGATACTCCTTTACCTTTGTCAGAAAGTTTGCTTTAAAAAAATATTTCATTGACTCTAAAACGTTTAAATTTCATCTTGACCCACTTTCCTGGGTAAATCAGAAAATAAAAATTAAATGATATTGTTGACTGTAAAAGACTTTAACGTTAGTTTAGTAATCAACATGACTATATACAGTAAATTTAATACATTAAAACATTTAAAAATACGAGTTTATATAATAATACTGCACAAAATAAGTACAAATAATAATAATAATAATTTAGATAAAATACTAAACGTTATTTTTAATATATAAACGCAACAATATATTTACTGAGAATAACTTGACACTGTTTAATTTCAAAACAGGAAGATATTTTAATTTGTATGATTCACTTTTATTTTTTTAGATAACGTACAATATTAACAATTTAATATAATTAAATATCTACATTTCAAAAGCTCATAGTTTTCTTAATGGAGAAGTAATTGAAGATTACTTACATAACCATGTTACACGTGTTTAACTCGTCTTTAATCCCTTAGAAAATCGAATGTGTTTCAATTTCATAATGAAATTTTATTTCCTCTAATTATCTTTATATATATATATATATATATATATATATATATATATATATATATATATATATATATATACTTTTGTAGTTAAATGTAATAGCTACTTACTGTTCAGGGTAAACAGATTTTCCCAAAGTTATTTTTTCACTGTCAACTACTCGGAAAACCGATAAATGTACACATAACTGAAAGAGGAATCACTGTAAAGGAGGAAGGGAAGAAGGCGACGATGTCCTTGACCGCGGTGCGGTGCTGGCAACGCTGAACGAACGACTGATCCCAAGTCACCTCACCTCAGCTCACCTGCCAGGCCTAATTACAGCTCAGGTAAGCGAGTTCATCTCTCTTCGTATCCCACGACACGTCACAGCGTGTTCTTTGATTGTAATAATTAATTGGAGAATGTCGCACAGTGTTTGCTTCTTTAATACTTTCATTTTGTAAATATTGCTAAAGTATTTTGGTTAAAGTCTATCCATTACTCTGTTTAAATTCAGTACTCTGATTAGCGTTTTTGATTTGTAAATATGACTTTTATTTTTTTATATTAGTTTTCCTACTAAGTTTTTATATAAGAGTTTATTTTTCTATTTATTATTAGTGCCTAAATTCAAATTCTAATTCGAAATTCCAATTTTGATTCACATTCGAAATTCTAATTGTTGCTAGTTCAAAAATTTCAATTCTGATCGAAATTCAAATTCAATATTCTAATTCAAATTCTAAATTCAAATTTTAAAGAAATTTTAACGCTGATAAAGTACCTAATCTCGATAGGTAAGGTAAAACAATCTCCCATGTCCTGCGGTAAATAAAACACAACCTCGGACAAAAAACTATAAAATATAACGTGGAAGTTCTTCTTTATATTTTGTTGGATGGAGAATCGATAAACTCAGGTCACTGCGAACACTTTAAACTGATTAAGTACAATGATGTTTCCTTTTAAACCACAAATGTTCAAACTATTCTTATTACTATGATATCAGGAGGGATGTAAGCAAAAACCTTTTTGTGTAATATAGAAAATTGTTTGTAATTGAACATTATTCTAGATCACTAACCGGTACAACTTGCTGTTTTATAAACATGGTTCTTTTAAATGGACTAAAAACTAGAAAATTAAGGGCAGAACCAGACTCGAACCCACATTCGTTAGAACTAACCCACTCTCCTACCTCGATAGTAAATAATTGATTGTATTTAAATAAAATAATCAGTAGTTATGTGCACTTATCAGTAAGTTTCTTTTACGTTTTAAGTTGTAAAAGTATTTTAATTTATATTCTATAATGTATTGTAGAATATCGTCATAAACAATATCAAAATCTGAATTAAATAGCGTTTTAAATTTGTATATTTCACCAAAAGTGAAGAAAATTGCAAAAATATTTTTATATATTCATTCAACAATGAAAATTTTAGGTACGTACTTAGGCAGGTTTAAAGGCTGCTAACGTTGATGAAATTATATTATTTTTTTTAAATATGAATGTATTAAAGATTTTGAATGACAGCCATTTTCCTATAACGAAATTATTCAAAATTATTACGAACCAGAGTTTTTGATCTAATTGACTACAATACGTGTTCTAGAGATAACCTAAGGGTACGCATTTAATGGTTCCGAATTTTACCACGTAGTGCGCTCCAATAGCTCATTTTCCAATGGAAATTCTGTAACGAATTGGTGGGAATATATATATATATATATATATATATATATATATATATATATATATATATATATATATATATAGCTAAAAGTTATTTTACAACCATTCGAAAACACAGACCGTGGTCAGATTCATTTTAATAATTTCAATGAAAACATAAAGTACTAATTTATGCAGATTTTAAGGTAAAAAAAGATATATTACTTTTAATATTTGAAGTGGACTCTATTTTGAAAATGTTTAATGGCTTTCTCTGGATAACGAACTTTTTTAAAATTGTATTAAAGTCAATGTGTGTGCCAAGTTTGAATTAAATCGGACCAAACCTAAACGACCCCTTAAACAGCGATCCGACTGATTGGCGCTCATTTCGAAGCCCCGGACTTGAAACTTACTTTGAAAATTCCGCTCCGAAGGTTTATGTTCCAATGGGAATTCGCTAATGAATATTATAAAACAATTAATTTTAAAGTTACACTTTTAACTAGTGCACAAGACACTTAACAATAAAAAAATATTTTTCTTACCCTTCAAATCAACAAAGTGTTTAATGAAAGGGTCGCAGTTTTAGATTATTTTTTTAAAATTCAGTGGCTATATTTTTACAATGAGAATATTTATTTTAAAGTTTACCTAAAAACCCGACCCAAAGCAACGGTAGCTGGGAACTCGGAGACAATGCCATACTTTTTCTCATCCATACAATTAACACACTGTTCGGATTAAATGCTACCACAATAGCACATAAAATTTGCACAAATTTGGTTAAATAAATAGATTGTACAGCAGTTTCGGCGACTCTGTTATCAAGGAAGTGAGTGTTTATACGCTCCGGCTGCGGGAAACAATGCCGGATGATCTCAGGAAACCTGTGCAGCAGCAGAAACAGGTCATCGGGCATCACTCGTCCAATAACAATAGAATTGTGTGAATTAGCGTTACCTAACGTCACTTCCGCGGGCGCGTTCTTCTTTTTGTTGATTTTTGTATTTAGAACGCGCCGAGCACGGTCAACCCAGCGTGCTGGAATACGAGTAGTAACATCGGCGTAGCATTACGCTTGCAAAGTTATCAGCGAGTATACAAGAGAGACAGACAGGAAGTGTGTTTTGGCATACAACAGGCATTTACGATTCGGTCTGATTTTATTCGAACTTTACCTGATATTTTATTTTCACAATAGCTTAGGAAAATGTGTCCAAATCATTGCCAAAATAAATTTTTACGTTATCAAATTTATATATCCGTTTTAAAAATGAAGGCAATTCAAAATCCCAAAAAGTCTTAACTTTTTGTTTTTATTTGTTATTATTATTTTGAAATTATAAATACGGATAACGGTCAGGGTTCATTTTTGAATTTCTAATATTTTTTTTTTTAAACTAAATGATATATTTTACGAATTTTAACTGTGAAACTTGCTATAAATAAAAAGCAATATTAAAAAAACCAGCGGTACCCTTACTTGAATTACGAATCTTCATGTGTGACCCTACGGCGGTAACTGGAGAGAGTAGCTGTTGGACTTGACAATCCAACCGAAACTCTACTCATACCACTCTCATCTACTTGGCTCATTTTGCGTAAACATACCTTTAAAGTATAAAGTGACCTGTGCTGATGGAGTGAATGACACCGGTATATGAAACGGAACCCTGGAAGACCTAGCGACCTCCTAGTGTACCCATACACGCACTATATAGGCGGACGTTATATCCTCAACTACTTGTGGGCTTTGTCATAAGTAAGAATATGAAATAAAATAAGCAAGATCTCAACACACAATAAAATGGTGCGGAATCTCCGTAATATAGGTCAAGAAAAAGAAACAATTCTTATAAAGAACATCGAGTTTCTTCATTCCACAAAGAAAGAAGTTGTACATCCCACGTGAACTTTAAATGACATTGAAAATTGTAAAGCTAATTTAACTGTATTTGAACGTTGATTATGCTGAAATCTATTTTTAAAAACTGTAAAGTAGAATTTATATATTTTTTTAATTTAATATATATGTATATATCATTTTTAAAGACTTCTCAAAAAAATTTCAATTTCGTCGCAGTAAAACAAGTCCACCTTTAATGGCAAAATCGTGAGATACGCGGACTTAGTTCTTGTTCGTACGTGTTCGTTACAGTCTTTTTACACTTCGCCTGAACTCTTTACGCGTGACTACTGTGTTAAATTATTTGCATTCCAGTGTACTCTCCACTGCACTCGTACATTCCGAAAGTCTAAAGGTCGCGTCCTCATAAACTGCCTACGGTCGTCATTCTAAATACGAGTTATAAACTACAGCTGGAATGGTTTGTGTCTGTCTCAAATAGGTTTCATTAATTTTTATGTTGTTCGAGTTATTGAAAATAGTTAACAAAAAGTTTAAAAAGCCATATTGTTGCGGAGACTTGTACGAGTGGGTAGGTATGAAGTCGTACGTTTGCAGTTTTAATAAATATTAAAGAAACGTGGGCTGACGTGTACAAGGTATGCAGGGTTAAGTGGCCGAAATTTACATTGAACATATGTCGGAAAACTCGGAGTAATGTTTCAAACCGTTTTTCATTAATTTTAAAATGTATCATGTTTTAGGGATGGATGTGATGGAATTTTTGTGCGCTCGTGATGCGAGTGCACAAATTTATATTAGTAGTTATTACAGTAAAAGATGAGTTGTTTTGTATTAATTCGTAATAATCAGTTGATTTCATTGAACAGCTGATTAGACATGATAGGTTTTAAGTTATGTTGTTAAAAACTAGCTACGGTAATTTGTCGTGTTCTTGAGTTATTTTAATTATCTTAATTAAAATAAAAATGAAGATATAACCTGTTACATGATTTTTATTTTTGGCTCAATAACAGAAATTAGTTTTTTTATGTTCGTCGTCGTTGAGAATAATAAAACGTTAACAAAAATTTTAAAATTTCTTAAAAGCTGCAGTGATTTTGAGACTTGTACTTGTGGGTAGGTATGAAGTTGATTTCATTAAACAGCTGATTAGACATGATAAGTTTTAGGTTATGTTGTTAAAAACTAGCTACGATAATTTGTCGTGTTCTTGAGTTATTTTAATTATCTTAATTAAAATAAAAATGAAGATATAACCTGTTACATGATTTTTATTTTTGGCTCAATAACAGAAATTAGTTTTTTTATGTTCGTCGTTGAGAATAATAAAACGTTAACAAAAATTTTAAAATTTCTTAAAAGCTGCAGTGATTCGGAGACTTGTACTTGTGGGTAGGTATGAAGTCGTGCACTAAGTAAACATATGTAGAGTAGAAAGAATTGGTCAAAAGATACATTGATCATTTGTGTGGAAAAAATCGAAGTAACTTCTACACCCACTGACATACTCTAGAACAAGTCGCTCTATTTTAACTTGTTTCCTGTGAAACCGACTAACAACGTTTATTTGGTCGCTTACATCTCATTACAAATTTCAAATGATCAAGGTTTTTAAACTCTTTTGTAAGAAAATAAAATATTACTTAAAAACATTTTACTGTGACATAATTATTTCCACAAATACATAGACTGATTATATAAACACCACGATTACTGATGTTAAATATAGCTTTCTGCACATAGGTAATGTTCTAAAAAACTTGTACTGCATATTTCTTTTTGACTTCTCTTTTCTTTAAAAATATGAACATTGAAATATAATCTACCTGTAGGCTTATGTTTGTCTAAACACTTGGAGTCTATAGATTCAACCGACGGTTGAACTAATTTTTCATAACTTTAAAATGTAGCGCTATTATTTTATCTGTATTTCAAGGAAGTTTTTAATTTTAACCTTCAAAGGACTTGTCATCCTTTCTTATAAGGTTGTCTTCTAAGTTCGAGATTTTTAAACACTGTCCCAAAAAAATATAAAAACATTTACTTATTTTTAAAATAAAATAAGCTTTAAGAATTTTGATTGAGTTTCGCCCAATCAAACTTTTTAGAACTACTTTAGAAACTAAAAAGCTAAGTTTTAAATGGAAAAATGAAAAAAGTAATGTAGAAATTATTAAAGATCTAATTTAGTAAAATTTCCCCAAAAGATTTATAATCGAAATTAGTTTGAACATTACAGATTGAAAACGTAATAAAACTGAAATTAAAATGTATTTATACATTTTGTGTTGAATATACATTATGCCTTTCGAAATTAAACAATTTGGATATGAAAACGTTTTCGCAATGTCTACAGCAAGCCTATACCGTTGCAGAAAGTAATTTAAATCAGCAGCTTTCCGGTTTGTACAACATTCAGAAAAATGTTATTTAAAAAACTTTTACAATTACAAATAATTACACTGTGCAATTAGTTAGGCTAGTTAGTAGTACGGTAATACAATACAATTAATGCTCAGTACTGTACTGTTGCTAGGACAACGGTACTGTGTTTATCCGCTCAACTGTTTGCACGAGGTCTAACTGTACCGTCGAGACACTAGTCTAGCATAATTTTGTGTTGAGATCCTTAGTTATGTATCCTTGCGTCGCCAATGCGCATATTTTAAATTTGTAATAATTTAAGTAAACGATATTTTTATGTATTACCATTCAAACTTTCAGGCGATTTTTAAAATGTTTTCTTTGTTTTAAAACCGTAAAGTACAACGATACATTTTGAAAAACTTATTCAAAAAACTTCACATTCACTACAGCCTGCGGGTCCGAGGTGGTAAGGCGTCAGATCACTCACCTCGAGGTCGTAGGTTCGAGACTGCTGTTACTGGCGTAAGCTTTTCCCGTTCCGTTAATCGTTAGACTAATCGTCATAAAGTATGAACTATAAGCAAACATAATAATAATAACTTCTGTATGAATCTGCTAAATCATACTACTTTGAAGAATAACTATAGTAGATGTTATTACAAAATTGGCTTAAATTATACAACGAGAAGTCGTGTGGGAAGTGAATGGAGTTAAGACAGAACTATGGGAATTCACAATAATAGTTGCCTGCCGATAGACTGTTCAGAAAAATAAATATAGTAATTAAATTAAAATATTGTTTTCAGTGTAGCAATATTAGAATATCTGACAATAAATATTATTTCTAGTTTATGACGTATATTTTCATCATTAACGGTGAAGTTAAGTGGTGTGTGAAAAATCTTCGTAATTCTACTTTGCCTCTAGAGGTTAAAAATAAATTAACTCTTCAATTTTATTTTTCATAAAGTCTTTTACAAGTAAAACTAGGTCGTATATTATACTAGGTAAAACTAGCATTCGTGTTAAACAAAACACATTAAATTAATGCTGGAATATATTTGTATAGAAAAATCTACCGAAGAAATGTTGAAAATTTGAAAGGATAGTTGAAAATCGTCTAAAAGAGAAACCATTACAATTAAAGTGGTAAAGAGCCAGGTATATTGCGAGGCCTCGTTTTAAAAATTTGATCAAAACTGATCGTTTAAAATGTTTTATTACAGCTTTATGGTTCTGTCATTATGAACTTACTTGCAGCATCAGTTACTATATACGCACAGTTTTAAAAACAACTCCAAAAATTATTTTTACGTCTTGTCCAACTGGGATTCTAACCACATAAAAATCCGAAAGGCACGTATCCATAAAAAGTTAAAACGTTGATGTTAAAGCAATTAGACAAAAATATAGGCTATAAAAATACAAAGCTAAAGTTGGCATACTATTTTTAAATAAAATAAAATTACTTAGAGAATCAAACAAAACATGGTAAGGTTTGTTTTTGGTTTTCGCAACTCAGTGATACTTTTTCGTTACTTCGTTTCACTGACTTCAGTTTTTAATATTTCTTCAAAATTTGATTTTTCCCACCGCTGTTTTTCCATTTATGCTTTGTTGAAAAGTGTCTGATCGAAATTTTCGAGGTGGAATCGATCAATCGTTCATATGAAGTTATTATTTTGATAACTACAAACACAAACAGGACGCAGTAACTGGCGGCAACGCTGGTCTTTGCTCAGTTTCACTTTCCCGATACTCGAGGCAACAAAACTGAGTGCAACAATTTCGGGATAACAATGTGTGTTTGAAAAGAACAGGAAAAAGTGGTTTGTGTGGTTCACGTGCCTGGAGTATGCATGATCTATCATTAGACGGAGAGTCCATTGCCCTGCTCGACGCAGGGAAGAATAACCTCGACCATTGTCCCGCCGGGTCTTGTTTTAATCCAAGCCTACCGTTAGATCATCTGCTATTGTTTACAAAAGTTTCGATCAATTGAGACTGCTCGACATTTTACTTACAGAGATCGAGGAATATAGGTTCGATTTAATGAAAGGGGGAAATAAATGATGGAATTGATCGCGCATCGAAGTAATCAACGTCCTTCTTGGTACGTACGGAACGTGTGGCAGTCGAGGAATGTAGCGATACTGATACGAGGTTAGTATAGTGTTAATGTTCACTCTGTCAAGTTACTTCCTCTATTTGAGTCATTATTGACTATACTGATTATTATCTGTAAGATGGCGTGTTTTAAAAATCTGATTGAATGTTACAAAAACTCCAACACAATTTAGCCTTTTTGTTTCATGCACAACTGTGCACAACGTCAAACCCAAATCAAATAAAAGTTTGGGCATCTAAGTGGATTCTGTTCTTAAGTAAAAAAACTTATATTTTTGCTGCAGTTTATAAGCACACAGAGTTCTAAAATGTTTCTGTTTTACGTTATGTATTGTACACTATACTTTGTTCATATTTCAAATAAAAATAAGGAACGGAAGCAAACGCATTG
Source organism: Callitettix versicolor (assembly GCA_022606455.1). Classification (NCBI taxonomy): domain Eukaryota; kingdom Metazoa; phylum Arthropoda; class Insecta; order Hemiptera; family Cercopidae; genus Callitettix; species Callitettix versicolor. Next base: position 32,206,943 of record CM040188.1, on the reverse strand, counting down.
AGGAAAGCAAAAGGAAGTCTTTCACAGTGGAAACAGGCAGGATGTTTTGTTATTTCAGTTTGAATTGTTCGGAGAACACGTTTCTGAAAAGGAAAACAAGTTTTACAACGGAACGTAAGGCAGGATTTGGAAAAGACTATTTGTTTGAAAACGCAGGAGTCTACAGAAGAAGAAACCTACCTTGGAACTGAAGAAGAAGACAAAGAGGACGAGAAAACAAAAACACAAAGAATATTATGAATGAAAATGTAAAACCATAGTGCACTGTAAAGGTCCAAGACTAATGATACAAATCTTCAGTAAAATAATGTATAACGATGTCAGGAAATTCACAAATTTCTGAAAGTATAACATTTTAAAAAAAGTGGATTTTGTAAGTCAGATGTAAATTCACAAATTTCTGTAAGTACAACATTTTTAAAAAAAGTGGATTTTGTTAGATGTAAATTCACAAATTTCTGTAAGTACAACATTTAAAAAAAGTGGATTTTGTAAGTCAGATGTAAATTCACAAATTTCTGTAAGTACAACATTTAAAAAAGTGGATTTTGTAAGTCAGATGTAAATTCACAAATTTCTGTAAGTACAACATTTTTTAAAAAAGTGGATTTTGTTAGTCAGATGTAAATTCACAAATTTCTGTAAGTACAACATTTAAAAAAGTGGATTTTGTAAGTCAGATGTAAATTCACAAATTTCTGTAAGTACAACATTTAAAAAAGTGGATTTTGTAAGTCAGATGTAAATTCACAAATTTCTGTAAGTACAACATTTAAAAAAAGTGGATTTTGTAAGTCAGATGTAAATTCACAAATTTCTGTAAGTACAACATTTTAAAAAAAGTGGATTTTGTAAGTCAGATGTAAATTCACAAATTTCTGTAAGTACAACATTAAAAAAAGTGGATTTTGTAAGTCAGATGTAAATTCACAAATTTCTGTAAGTACAACATTTTAAAAAAAGTGAATTTTGTAAGTCAGATGTAAATTCACAAATTTCTGTAAGTACAACATTTAAAAAAAAGTGGATTTTGTAAGTCAGATGTAAATTCACAAATTTCTGTAAGTACAACATTTAAAAAAGTGGATTTTGTAAGTCAGATGTAAATTCACAAATTTCTGTAAGTACAACATTTAAAAAAAGTGGATTTTGTAAGTCAGATGTAAATTCACAAATTCTGTAAGTACAACATTTAAAAAAAGTGGATTTTGTAAGTCAGATGTAAATTCACAAATTTCTGTAAGTACAACATTTAAAAAAAAGTGGATTTTGTCTGTAAGTCATTTAAAAAAGTGGATTTTGTGTAGATTCACAAATTTCTGTAAGTACAACATTTAAAAAAAAGTGGATTTTGTAAGTCAGATGTAAATTCACAAATTTCTGTAAGAACAACATTTAAAAAAAGTGGATTTTGTAAGTCAAATGTAAATCCACAAATTTCTATAAGTACAACATTTAAAAAAAAGTGGATTTTGTAAGTCAGATGTGTTATTAGAACCTATAATGATATAAAAGAAAAGAGCCAAGAAGAGTGTGCAATTTTTTTTTTTAAATAAAGTTTAGTAACTTTTTATTAGAGAAAAACTTTCTGGTAAAATTTTACTTCAACAGGATAGAAGACATTGACTGTTTTTATTTCTACTGTTTTCTACAATACATTATACATATTTATACTGTATTCTAAATTGAAAGGTTCTTGACCAATTGTTCAAAATAAAACTATTTCAATCTTCAAATTCCTGTTTTGAATTGCTGGTACAAGCATGTAAACAAATTTTCGTTCAAATTCTTTTTATATTCTTCTTTTCTGCTAGGATTATTGTCACTATGTTGAGTATAATGATCTGCCTTCCCTAGCTTCGTCAATTCTACTTTTGTTGACGCGTTTCGGAGAACCTCCATCTTCAAAAACTATATCTATACTCTGCAAAAACTATATCTATACTCTCCGAAACGCGTCAACAAAAGTAGAATTGACGAAATTTTCGTTAACCGGATGATCCAGTAGCAGTACACGGGTTTGAGAAATCGATTGTACTTGTAATCTGGCTTGACTGTCCTAATTGTTTGTTTGAATGAAGAGGTCGAGCGGGCAGAGATCAGAGCGTGCGGTCGGCCGCTGGGGTAATGTCTTATACAACTCCCCGACTCCCGTGCCTCGGCTTGCAGCAACTCCCTTATGCAAAACGATTGCACCGATTATATAAACCGAAACTTAATGATGAATATTCATGAATACTATGCACAAAACCTGATTGACTGTTGTTCAATAACGAACTTTTTGTTAAAAATCGATAATTTTTAAACTTCGATTTTTCTTCAGTACTCGCTCTAAGTTAATTTGCAGACTAAATACTTCTGTTTGACACTGACTTAAAATTAACACAAATTAATTTTAAAATAGGCCTACATTAGATGTTTAAAAAAGATTAAAATCGTCCAACAATTTGGTCAGATCCACTATATGCATCATAACAAAATTTAATAATACTAAAAATAATACTTATATAACACCTATCACGCGGTTTTGTGTACAAATTTCAATTTTAAAAGAAAACATTAACTTAAACAGTTAGATTCCACTTACTTTTTTTTTAATTTTTAATTTGTTATTTTCAACAATGATCCGTGTTAGGTTATACGAATAAATACACTGGGGTTTTCTTTTAATAACTTAAATTTAGTTACTTCATATGGTATGCGTTTACGCCAATATCATTCTACCGATTGATTATAATAAGTTTTTCCTATAACTGTTCCCCAAATTTTCTATTACTTAGAATCGAAATTGAAAAAGTCACGTATTTGCTTGCTACTTGTTTTTGCACGTAATGTGTTTACAAGCGCGAAACGATATTTTTTAACTTACAAACAAAATATTTTTATCACGATTTTGAAAACAAAAATATGTTGTACGTGGTGTTTTCGTGTACTCTGACAACTGATTCACTAAGGCTGTGCAAACGTCAGGCCCGATTTCTGAAATAATCTCCTTAGAAACTTTAAATAAGTAAATGAAAGAATGGTATGAGTCACCTGTAGCTAAAAATCTTAGGGTAATTACCAGCCGATCGCTCATACTAATTGCTTCACGATAGTTACTTTTTCCGAGCTATTTAGTCGCCTCGGTGGCCTAGTTGATAACGTACTGGGCTTTCACCCCCAGTACCCGGGTTCGATTCCCGGCCAGGGCTTGGCACTTTCATACGCTATAAAATCATTCCGTCGTCTGCATTAGCCCAAGTGTGCATAATAGTCGGACGTTAAAAAAAAAAATTTCCGAGCTGTGCCTGATCCTATTTTATTCGCTAAAAACTCAAAATTTGCGTTGGAAATTCGAGAAAAAATTGAGAGTCAGCTATTAGTAGAGTTACCGCGTAAATCTTCACCACTATATGAAAACCGTTGAAATAACTGTCTTTGCCACCACCTACGTCGACGTGGTTTGTTCGTCACAACGAAAGCAGCTGCAATACAAGTAGTCATAACCGCACTTCTCATTCATTACTTAACCTTCCACAAAAATATATCTCACGTAAAAGTGCTGAAGGAGATTGTTCAAATGCCAAACAAAAAGTTTGTCCAACTATATTTGCCCCAACATTCGTTTTTTGGGACAAACTGGAAATGTTCGTAGTTATTTACGTGCGCGAACGTGTTTGGCCAACTTGTTTGACGGATGTTTGCTTGGTGTGGATGCAGCTTAACGGCATCAAAGAATAGAATTTCTCTAGAATTGTAACACTTTTATGTAGAGAGTATTTATGTAAAACACGTTTTAGCCTTAACCTGTGGGGACTAGTCGCTCTGCCTTTAGCTTGTCTTGGTCAATCTCCATTAGCCTAATGTCATTAAGAAAACGTTGTTAAACAATAAAATAATTTGGATATTATTTTATTTTTATTTTATATAATTTTATTATATTATTATATTATATTATAAAATTATTTTTATTTTATATTTTATTTTTCTTAACGAAATAACACTTTATATTCATAGCCGTATTTAGCATAACTTACATTCCAACTTATGGAAAGTAATATTTGATGAATATTTAAAATTAAAACTATTACAATAAATAGAAAGTTTTTTTATGAAGCTACAACGCATTATTTACAAATTCGTTTTACCTTTGTTCTTTGTAGTGTGAAATCCAAAACGTATCTTCAACTGTTGTAGCCGATATTTTCTTCAAAAGTCTGAAAAATAAAAACACGTTTCAATAGCGCATAGAAAATTCAAGGACATTGTAAAACTTTCTTACATTTGGAAATCGAACACGCTTCAGTCAGCTGTTGTACTGGAACCCGATTAGCGCGGTCAGTAAGAGTGACTTTTGATGTTCTTCAAGGAGACGTTTCACACATGATGATACTGAAACAGCTATTTATACGAGCATTCACATTGTGAGCTACTTTTTTTACTTTAATGTCCGATTTTTCTTTTTCAAATTATAAAACACAGGAAATTAAACCGTTTACTGTTAACACTTTTTATTATTATTAATCTCGTTATTTTATTGATTTTTTTTAATCCAATGTTCATTTTGAAAAATTCGTTTTAATAACTTTAAAAAAATAAACAAAACTGCTTTTCTTTAAATTATCCTTCCTTTTTAGTGTTGGCAGGAATTTCTAAGAGCTGTGGAATTTTAATCTTGCCAGCTCACAACTATACCTTGTTAGTTCAATGAATTATTTCTTTTTAAAACGTATTAACATAAAAGGAAATCTTTTATTAAAAACTTATTTCCATATTATTTTAATACTAATTGTGTTTTACGTGGATGTAAACTTTTTGTACAGTTTACCTAAAAACGGTAAACAATATATAAATTTTGTTGTAGAAAATTTAATTTCTGATTAACGATATTTTATTTACAAATAGAAAAATCTACCCAATTCCACTTATAATTAATAACCATGTAGTAACTCCAGAAAATTCTGCTAAATACTTGGGGATGACACTGGATGCAAAGCTCCACTGGAAAGAACATGTCAAAAAGAAAAAGGTTGAATTAAACATGCAATTTAGGAAAATTAACTGGTTGATAGGGAGAAACTCAGATTTAGACCTACAAAATAAACTGCTTCTATACAAGCAAATACTGAAGCCGGTGTGGACCTATAGAATCCAGCTGTGGGGCTGCACAAAAACACAAATGTAAAAGTAATTCAAACTTTCCAGAATAAAGTCCTGCAGTATTGAAGTATTGTAAGGGCTCCGTGGTTCGTTCTGCAATGACAGTCTTCATAGGGACCTTAGGATGAAAACTGTCTCAGAAGAAATCAAAAGATTTGCAGAGAAACACAAGCAAAGACTTATACATCACGATAACAAGGAAATAGCTTGCTTATTAGACAACTCTGGCGAGATCCGTCGCCTGAAAAGGACGAAGCCTTTGGAACTTTGCAGTGAAAGTGTATAACTAATCACACATGAACAGAGTGTGTGTTCATCAGAGTCCATCAGTGGGTGTTACTTCAACAAACAGTGACATTACTATTAAATGTATATTGCTGGATAGGCTTTATTGCCTAGTTGTAATTATGTTAAAAAAAAAAAAAAAAAAAAAAACGATATTTTATTAAAACTTAGACGAAGCAACTGTTTACCCGGTGTGTATAGACAATCGGCACAGAATCTAAGCGTTTCCGTTTGTGTCGTTCACACTAATATCGTTTGAAACCAGCTTAACGAGACAATTATTTTGAGTATAGGTTCATAGGTGTTCGAACATTTCGGGCATCCGAACATTAGGCTGGTGCTTTGCTGCGGTGTAAACGTTTTGAACGTCTTAAAATAAAACGGTGGAGATATTTGTAAACAATGTGTCTTCTTACTAACGATGTTCCATAAAAAAGTAAGTCGGGGCATTTGTTTAGGCGACGAACACAAGACATTACCAATGTGTTTCCTTAACCGGACGTCATTTCAGACTAATACAATAAAAGCCACGTCGATTTTAATTTATTTGAAAACAGTTACCGAAACGATTACTTTGGATATATGGTCCATGGATGTAAGTTGCTAAACATTTTTTAGAGGTCTAAACATAAAGATTTTTTCAGCTTTATGTAATATTAGGATTATGAGACATAATCGTTTAATTATAATTATTTATAATTTACTTTTTCGTGCTTTTATTATCCGCTTTTATGCCAGATACAAAAAAAAAGGCAAAGATGCAATAACTACTAAATGTAATTATGTTTTTCCGCTATGTTTGTTGTTATTGTTGAATAGGCCTACATATACCGTCTCTCCTAGCTTCAAACATTTTATATTTGTTGACGCGTTTCTTGCGTACAAAAAGAATTTCTAAATTTTTACCTTCGACTTTTTTTTAAAAAAACTGATTTCACCACGCTAATCAGGAAATAATTAATATTTTAAATTGTAAAACTCCTTTAAAAATTTGAAAAACAAATCAGACTGTGGTTTATATTTGTGCAAACATTTTTAAGACTCGAGAAGTCATCGAGAAGTCCCGTTTTGTGTCTTACTCTATAATTAGTAATTTTCCACTGAAAGTATGCAACAATTATGCTTAATTTATAATCAAAACAAACTTACTGTCTTAATACTTTTTAAAAAGTTAGTTCAGTCCATATTTTTTACACCCACATATGTACGAGTGTCTAACGGTAACACAGTGTTAGATTTTTTTTTTTTTTGTGTTTAACGTCCGACTATTGTGCACACTTGGGCTAATGCAGACGATGGGGTGGTTTATAGTGTATGAAAAAATGCCAAGCCCTCGCCGGGAATCGAACCCGGGTCCTCGGGGTGAAAGCCCAGTACGCTATCAACTAGGCCACCGAGGCGGCTTTGTTAGAATCTAAAGGGTAAGTTGAAAAACAAATATTAAATTTGACTATTTTACACAATCTCAGTATGCTAGGACAAATATCGTTGTAAATCAGTTACGATAATACTTTGTTTCGAAAGTGAAGAACACAAAATTGTTTACTGATTACAAACGTGTACTTATATTTTCTAAAAATAAAGTAATGTCAGAGCTCGTTAAACGTGAACATTTATATGTCCTTACATTACCCTATCATAATTGATTTATATCTTTTAAAAAATCGGTAAAAAACAAAATCGCAGCAACTATTTTCATCAATAGGGCTTTTAACACACATGTATGTTATTGTTAAAGTCAGGATTGGAATAACACTAAATTTAATAAGTCTGCTGTAAGCCATAGAAATAGCTTGTTTGTTATTTGGTTTCAGTTAATTAACATACATGTATGTTATTGTTAAAATCAGGATTGGAATAACACTAAATTTAAAAAGTCTGCTGTAAGCTATAGAAATAGCTTGTTTGTTATTTGGTTTCAGTTAATTAACATACATGTACGTTATTGTTAAAATCAGGATTGGAATAACACTAAATTTAATAAGTCTGCTGTAAGCTATAGAAATAGCTTGTTTGTTATTTGGTTTCAGTTAATTAACATACATGTATGTTATTGTTAAAATCAGGATTGGAATAACACTAAATTTAACAAATCTGTTGTAAGCTATAGAAATAGCTTGTTTGTTATTTGGTTTCAGTTAATTAACATACATGTATGTTATTGTTAAAATCAGGATTGAATAATACTAAATTTAACAAATCTGTTGTAAGCTATAGAAATAGCTTGTTTGTTATTTAGTTTCAGTTAATTAACATACATGTATGTTATTGTTAAAATCAGGATTGGAATAATACTAAATTTAACAAATCTGTTGTAAGCTATAGAAATAGCTTGTTTGTTATTTGGTTTCAGTTAATTAACATACATGTATGTTATTGTTAAAATCAGGATTGGAATAATACTAAATTTAACAAATCTGTTGTAAGCTATAGAAATAGCTTGTTTGTTATTTGGTTTCAGTTAATTAACATACATGTATGTTATTGTTAAAATCAGGATTGGAATAACACTAAATTTAACAAATCTGTTGTAAGCTATAGAAATAGCTTGTTTGTTATTTGGTTTCAGTTAATTAACATACATGTATGTTATTGTTAAAATCAGGATTGGAATAATACTAAATTTAACAAATCTGTTGTAAGCTATAGAAATAGCTTGTTTGTTATTTGGTTTCAGTTAATTAACATACATGTATGTTATTGTTAAAATCAGGATTGGAATAATACTAAATTTAACAAATCTGTTGTAAGCTATAGAAATAGCTTGTTTGTTATTTGGTTTCAGTTAATTAACATACATGTATGTTATTGTTAAAATCAGGATTGGAATAACACTAAATTTAACAAATCTGTTGTAAGCTATAGAAATAGCTTGTTTGTTATTTGGTTTCAGTTAATTAACATACATGTATGTTATTGTTAAAATCAGGATTGGAATAACACTAAATTTAACAAATCTGTTGTAAGCTATAGAAATAGCTTGTTTGTTATTTGGTTTCAGTTAATTAACATACATGTATGTTATTGTTAAAATCAGGATTGGAATAACACTAAATTTAACAAATCTGTTGTAAGCTATAGAAATAGCTTGTTTGTTATTTGGTTTCAGTTAATTAACATACATGTATGTTATTGTTAAAATCAGGATTGGAATAACACTAAATTTAACAAATCTGTTGTAAGCTATAGAAATAGCTTGTTTGTTATTTGGTTTCAGTTAATTAACATACATGTACGTTATTGTTAAAATCAGGATTGGAATAACACTAAATTTAACAGGTCTGCTGTAAGCTATAGAAATAGCTTGTTTGTTATTTGGTTTCAGTTAATTAACATACATGTATGTTATTGTTAAAATCAGGATTGGAATAACACTAAATTTAACAGGTCTGCTGTAAGCTAGAGAAATAGCTTGTTGTTATTTGGTTTCAGTTAATTTTTAACCATTTTCAAGGGATACAAACGGTTGTTCATTCAGTGCGCCGGAGATTCAAGTAAAGTAGGACAAGTATAATATAACAACACAGTGTAATGATGAGTTAATGTAGCGTACAGTGAATGCGATAACACAATACTGTACAGTTCTGTATAAAATAGGACAAGGCTCTGGCTACTGGGCTGCAGCAAGCAAAGGTCGAGAACGAACAAAACGTATTATTTGTGCGCTAACGTGCCAATCTTAATTTGATATCCTCTGAGAAAATATTGTGCAAACAAGATAAGAACTGATGTTATCGTTATTGTTACTTGACATGAAGTTTCGTAACAGAAATACATTTCCACGATGTTATAAGTTAACCTAGTTGGTAAAACAATATTACATATCATAAAGTATTTTTTCCAATATAAGTTAATATTCTTTTATAATATATGTTGCGTACACTCTCATTAAGGTTCCTAGAAGAAGATTACTTTTGATTTTATTTATGGATATGTTACCGTTAAAGCTCGAAAGCCGTTAATGTGGACATTACCTAGATAAACTGAAGATTAACTGATTTGCTCCGTTAACGTATTGAATTAAGAGTTTTCCGCATTTTGCCTGGGTAATGTGCACATTAGCTTCCGTAAAGTTTGTTGATTGATGATTCACAACTTGATTCTTTTTTTGGGGTTAGGCACACACTGGAGCACATTCAGTCATTAGTGAGGTCTCATCTTCTTGGCGCGTTGTTTCTCCCAATAACTCTTCAGCCTTTGTGATCTCCTTTCTAAGTTCTTCTGAAATTGTCATGCCCTTTCGGTCGCTTGCTTTTCTAAAGTTGAGTTTCATTTCCTTGTCCTTGAGTATGGCTTTCTCCTCTCCATTCCTCAACTGTTCTATCTCCTTGAGCCAGTTATTTTTTATCTTTGTGCTCAACTGGTAGTTCAGTAATTTCTTGGTGACTCTCCATTCCTCAACTGTTCCTCGGTCTTCCAGGTCTTGTTCTATCTCCTTGAGCCAATTATTTTTTATCTTTGTGCTCAACTGGTAGTTCAGTAATTTCTTGGTGAGTCTGATCAGGTGTCCGTAAAATGCCAGGCGTCTCTTTCTGAATACGTCGATAAGGTGTTCGGTCTCCTTGTACACCAGTGCTCCAGGAAGCAACCTGTGGTTCCCGTTCACTGTGTGTTTCTTGTTGATGATCGTTCTTAGTATTCTTCTTTCCACTCTCTGGAGTTCCTCTGTCCTATTTCGGCTTCTCAGGTTAAAGAGCGTTTCTGCCGCGTACACCACTGCTGGCCTCGTCACTGTGTTGTAATGTCTGATCTTTGACTTTATGGATACGATTTTTTTTTGTAGGTGTTCCATGTTAATTTTGACGCCGTCCTTAGTTTGGCTGTTCTGTTATATATTGCCGTTTTCTCCCTAACTTGATTCTTTATACATAGAAAAATAAATAAATAACATCATGTTTATTTTCTTAATTATAATAGTATTATAAACAGTTTGATTCTTTTACATTATAGTCTTTTTATTGACTGATTGATTCTGTCAGCTAATTTGTTGATTGTTTGATTAACGTGATTCTTAAGTACTGAAAATTAAATAACACTATGTTTATTTAAGCGTACAGACACGTTGCTGTTGTTCCAACAAAGAACTTATGTTCACTTTAACGAGTATGTGCAGATTATCAATGTAATGTGAGAAATAAACACAATTTTCGGCTCTTCAACAAACACCCTAGTTAATCTGCACATTGCATAGATTATCCGATTTCTGCACTTAAGCGTAACAGATATGTGCATTTTTAAGTTCCCTGTGTCCAAAAATTTATTTTAATTTCTGTCCATCTGTGTTTGTGCACTTAGCTAGATTCTAAACAAACTAACTGATTCTAATGGACTCTGTCCTGTACGTCTGTTTTAGCAACACGAAAAAAAATTTTAATTTTAAAAACGTTGTCAAAATCACGTTAAGAAGGTACCCAACTTAAATCATTCTAGAAATTTTTAAATAAAATATTAATGTTTTGGGAGTAAAAATGAAATAAATCTATTTCGCCCTTGAAGTAACTTGTAGCTACGAAAACTTCCAATTAAGTAATTTGCTATTTTACTTTTCAACTATTTAATTTCCAACTATAGTAGCCGCCTCGGTGGCCTAGTTGATAGCGTACTAGGCTTTCACCCCGAAGACACGGGTTCGATTCCCGGCCAGGGCTTGGCATTTTCATACGTTATAAATCATTCCATCGTCTGCATTAGCCCAAGTGTGCACAATAGTTGGACGTTAAACACCAAAAAAAAATCCAACTATAGTAATTTATATTTTTTCTATCTTCTTAATAAAACCCATTTTTTCAATTGCAATTTAAAAAATCAGTTAATTTTTTATTTCATAAACTCAATAAATTTATTTAAAAAACATGATTTACTTTAATTGTACCAATATCTTCAATAAACTCACCACAGTGATACATGTGTTTTATTTACATATACTTAAATCTCTCTGCAGCAGTCAATGTAAAATCATTTCCGCTCAAAACAAAGCACATAAGCTAAAAATATTTAATACCTTGTAAAACGTTATGTGAATTTTCAAATCGCGTTTATAACATTTCCTAATATCACGTTTACAGACCAAAATTAAATTTATAAACAACAATTAATATTGTAAAAAATTACGCAATATTTTTTTTCTTTTCTTAACGTCTGTACACCAACATTATGGCAGTTAGGGTAATGAGGGTTAACGGTAAGGGAAACGTTAAAACTAACGGGAGCAACTACGGCTAGAACTAAGAACCTTTAGGTGCGCAGTTGAGTGACGCAGTAGTCTGACCGATGCTTTAACACTTCGACACCGAGCCACTATTGATTCGATAAGAAAATTTATTTTACAAAAAACACAAATTTCTCATTTTTGCAAATCGAAAATATACATTAAACTACCAGAATAAAATAAATAAAATATGAATTTCTTAAATCGTTTTGAAGTTTTCAAAAGCATTATTTATAATGTTCTAAGGAAGATCAAAGAACATTTAAAAGTACCGAATAAAAACTATTACCTAAGCACCGTAGATTTTTCGATCATATTCAAGGTTTACAAGACCCGAATTCAGGTTTTTAATATTTATTTCTTGTTCATACTCAACGCGACACTGCAGACGGTTTTATTATTTCTTGTTGATATTGAGACAGTCTCGTTAATTTAATTTTGAGGTAGTCCGGTTCTTCCTCGCAGAATCAAAGGTAAACACGGTAATATTCCCTGCATTGCCTATTCGTTTTTTTAAATAAATTAACTCCTAAATGATAATAAAAAGTACAGATATATAATATGATAAAAATAGTTGTAATTTCTGTACGTTTTGGAAAATAAACACGCAACCATTAAATTTGTTGATGAGATGTGGATACAATAATGCAAATTAATTACAACATTGTTTATCACTAGGATATTATCTGATATGAAAACTAATTAACAACAATGAACTTCCATGCAATTACATCTTCTTTTATTTTTAATTATTTATCTATCTATCTATAATTCGGTCTACAACGTTCTACGTCGTCTTCCGATCTCCAACCTCCACCGATCGCGGTCCCACCACAGGTCTTCTGTTAGATCCATTTTTTTTTATTTCCTTTTCGACTCTCTCTCTCCAGCTCAGTCTCGGCCTTCCTCGTTTTCTTCTTCCAGGTGTTCGCCACTGCATGATTTTTTTGGGAATTCGCTCATCCGGCATTCTTTGTACATGCCCGTACCAAACCAGTTGTTTTGTTCTTATGTCCTCTACAATTGTATGCCTTACGTCCATTATCCTCCGTATACTTTCATTAATTATTTATTTATTAAATAAATAGTACGACATATTATAAAAACTTTCTTACATTAAATTATTTCCTTTAATAAATCTAGTTCTAAAAGCTGCGAACTACAAGCCGGAATATGTAAAACTAAGTCTAATGGTTTTGCCATTTCTAACGTTCAACTCTTTTTTTCGTAAATATCACACCTACGTTTAAGCTAATTATTTAATGTTTTTCACACAATGCAGGAAGTAATTAGGTAATGTATTCGCAGCTTGTGTAAACCAGCAACAGCTGACTGTTTTATTACGTCATATTACCGGCTCCGATAGCGATATCGTTAAGTAAATCCGAGAAAGTAGTAAAGTGTGATTGACTTTATCTTGGTATCGCCTTTAACTCGTCCCACACCTTTCACCATTGTTATCCATGAACTGTGCATTTAACACCTTATTAGTGAATTTCCGTTTGAGCGGCCGTCGTAATAAGGTACAAACCGGGACCTTGAAATCAGCTGTGATTCTGACCTTCAGACAATACCTGAGGGATTGTTAAGAATACACACATACACACAGCACGCTGAACTTAAAAATGTTATTCAATTTTGTTAGAATTTGGCACAAGAATCTAGAATTTGGCACAAGAATCTAGAATTTGGCACAAGAATCTAGAATTTGGCACAAGGATCTATAATTTGGCACAAGAATCTAGAATTTGGCACAAGAATCTATAATTTGGCACAAGGATCTATAATTTGGCACAAGAATCTAGAATTTGGCACAAGAATCTAGAATTTGGCACAAGGATCTATAATTTGGCACAAGAATCTAGAATTTGGCACAAGAATCTATAATTTGGCACAAGGATCTATAATTTGGCACAAGACTCTAGAATTTGGCACAAGAATCTATAATTTGGCACAAGGATCTATAATTTGGCACAAGAATCTAGAATTTGGCACAAGAATCTATAATTTGGCACAAAAATCTAGAATTTGGCCAATTACAAAGTATGCGTTCATTGTAAATCTTAAAAAATTATAATCTAACTCGTTTCTCATAAAGGTAAAAAAATCATAATGTACTTTTTTAACTATTAAAACGTTTTTACAAAAGAAATATTTACTTCTTTTTATCTTACATCATAATCAATAATAATCCTTAAGATCTGCATAAATTAGTATTTAAATTTTAAAAATCCATTGAATTAAAAAAAATAATTTATCTACTATTGTTCGTTTTAACGTTTTCTAAAAAAATTTACTGTTAATTCATGCCGATTTGATTGAAGTTCTGCACAAAAATAGTTCCAAATCCGTTCAAAGTTTTCAAAATGGCGATCATTAAAAATCTTTAAAAAAAAGTCACATTACCTTTTTTATCTAACATTTTTTGAAAATCTGATTTCATATATCTAATTAGCGTTAAAACCTCTTCACATTAACTTTTTAAAGCTTTTAAATAAATTACATTTAAAACAAATATTGGAGACAGGTTTCATGTTCATACTTTTTTATTTATATATAAATTTTAAAATAAAAAATTAAGCAGATTTTCAATGCTAATTATGGTTTTGTAATACAACTAACAAATTATTTTAATCCGCTTCTATCACGTCAGCGAGAAAGCTGTTTCCCAACAATATTACTTCTATAACAAAGTTACTAACACTGTTATTATTACCCTATGAAGTAACTCGCTGTTGGTTGTTGACATATATATTTAAAAGTAACATTAAGTTAGGAATGTATTTTTAAGTGGAAAACTCCTTCAGGTGGAAGGGAGGAAATTACAAACACGAGACAGCACGAATAACGTGTACAAAATCGTCACGCTTCATGTATAAAAATTAATATGAAATTCCAATTAGCTGGTTATTTCCATGTGCTGACTTAGTGCTCATGAAACTAACGGAAGTGAGTTCGAAACCAGCTACTGATTAAAAGTTTTTTTGTATTTATTTATTTAAAATTATATATAAATACGTTCAACAATAAATGTTTCAATTATAATTAACGCCGTTGTACTACCCAACACATCTATCATAAAATTGTAGAGTTAAATACTTATATCTTGCACAATGAACACAAATTCATTAATAAATATTTAACTTACTAATAAACACCTTTTTATAAATCAGTCATCACAATTATTACAGCATTACATTTTGAGATATATTGATTTTTTTTTTGTATATGTTGTAAATAAGTGCCCATTTCTTTTAATATCAATTGTGTATAATTTAAATTTAGCAATACAATCTGTCTTATATTTGGGACCAATACAAACCAAAAATGAAAACTATTTAATTCAAGTTTTTACTTGTCGACTTGTTTGTCACGTATTTTTTGTAAGAACTGCTCTTTTAGTCTTCTGCTTAAGTTATTAATAAACGGCAAAAACGATCATGCTAGATTTGAGAACTGATCCAATTACTTCCAACTACAGTTTAAAATTTTTAAATGTTTGTTGGTAAAATTTTACAATTTATTTTCAGTAATAAACAGCACATACTTTTATCTCCGTTACCATGTTTCGGATTGATTCCGTTTTCAACATCATTGAAATATTGTATATTAAATATAAAATGTCAGAAGACGATACGTAAATGACGCATAATAAATTTACTTTTATTTGTTTGTATGACGATACTCTTATATGGCGATACATTATTTATCTTTATATCGTTCAAAGCCATCGCCAAATTTATAAATGTTTTAAAATGTGCTTAATAACCAGTGTCAATCGCTCATAACTCACTTTACCTATTTCAAATTGTTAGAATTATGTAAGGTTTAAATTTAATGAAGCAAGTTTAATTAAAATTAATTGTCGGTTTAAATACGCCATTAAAGTACGCCAGACGTACAATCATTAACAGTCCAGTCACAGTTTAAAACCATTAATGATCCCCATTTGCACAGTAATATCTGATGTGCTGCCCTTTTGTTAATAGGCATGCAGCCTGTATTAAATTAATGAAGAAATTAAGTCAGTCATGAAGTAATTAGTTATTTAATGCACTGTTTTATATTGCATAATGTATAGTTTAAAGTTCTTGAGTAAAACAGTAATTATGCTTTCCATTAGTTTATTACAATTAATTAATTATTTCTATATAAGTATTCCTTTGTTATATTTCAATGTCAGTAGTATTACTTTACAAGAATCTAAGAAGATGATTTTAAGTCTGTTTATAAAAATACTATTGAAGGTACTGGCTTATACCACGACTACATGTATAGTTTGTAGAAAGTTGTTTAATGAAACATTTATTGAACATTTAATGTGTAAAGACAGAAAAGAGGACTATTAGATGTTCTTGTAAAGGAAATGCATTCGCCACTTTTATAATACGACATTTATTTCGTTAAAAATGGATATCCGATGTCGTAATTAGGAATAATGATAAAATTTAAACACATTACCGCGTGCGCGCGCGCGCGTGTGTGTGTGTGTTTTATATATCTTACATTTTTCGAAAAGAAATTACCCTTTCAAGGTAAGAATAAAATGCGAGGCCTTATCACAATCTGTCTTACAACGTTTGACGAAAAGTACTTGAATTAATTTCTTTATAAAACGACATGTACGATTTTAATGAAATGATCCAGTTTTGACAGGATGGAGATGAGAGAATAACATTAAAAATAGTGGAAAACTTGCATGAGTAGAAAGTAATACCTTACCTTATATTTTGGCAAGATAAATATTGTTTTTATAAGTTCGAAAGAAGGTTCGACAAGTCAAATATTGGAGTATAATTTTCGAATAACGTTTATGATATTTTTTTAATGGCAGGCTTAGTATTCAATTCAAATTTCAAAATAAAATAAAAATAAGGATTAAAGAAATTGCAAGCGTATTTGAGAGAGGTAATTTACAAAAACCAAAAAAAAATGCCCACGGGAAAATTACTCGATGTTTTAAATCTAATTCAGGAATTTTTAATTAGTTTTTATGTCAAAGACTTTTTTTGTCATATTCTCATTATTGTGTTAGATATTTTTCGGAATTTTCAATCGATTGGTATTAGTAGATGTCATGGCAAAAACAATAAATTTTGAATTTTCTTTGGCTTTTTTATTTTTATTCGACCAGTTTAAAAATAAAAAGAGTCTAAAAAAATAATTTTTTAGCTAGCGGATTTTTAAAAAATTAAACATGAACATTGAATTTAGGAAAAACTCAGGAATGTTGTTGTTTATTTAATATTGATTCTTTACGTTTTTATTAGGACTCTTTTTGCGAGCCTCTACGATATTATTCCAACAATTACGATATCGTAAACGCCTTCATTTGCTGTCAGATCGTGGGACGTAAGGACTCGACAAGCAGCCAACAGCAACCTTGAAATTAACACGTGGTGGACACATAGCAACATAAATCGCTTCAATCCTTCCGTTTTCCTAACAACGACTTAACACTCCGGTATACAAAAAGGACATAACGCTAACTTTACCAGTATTCAGTGTGATATTCACCAACTCTGAAGAGAACTTAAGTTTGAGTGTACTAACAATGTGTGTTCTAAGTGTCTACCTAAGTAATGTTCAACTCGTTTATTGCAAAATAAATATTGTTTTTTGGATATTTCCAACTGGTCCTACCGAAATAGCTTTTAGATCAATAAATTCATTGTATTCGTTATTAAGAAACAAAAGGTACTCTAAGACCTGATATATGCTCAAGTTATAAACCGCTAACCACTTTTAAATTGGCAACTGCCCAACTGGAAATCAATTCTGCACGCTACACATTATCGTAGCTTAATTAAGATGATTATTCCCAGTATTAATGGTGTTCTAAGTGTCTACCTAAGTAATGTTCAACTCGTTTATTGTGAAATAAATCTTGTTTTTAGGATATTTCCAACTGGTCCTTCCGAAATTGCTTTTAGATCAATAAATTCATTGTATTGGCTATTAAGAAACAAAAGGTACTTTAAGACCTGATAGCCGCCTCGGTGGCCTAGTTGATAGCGTACTGGGCTTTCACCCCGAGGACCCGGGTTCGATTCCCGGTCAGGGCTTGGCATTTTTCATAGGCTTTAAATCATCCCATCGTCTGCATTAGCCCAAGTGTGCACAATAGTCGAACGTTTAAAAAAAAATTAAGACCTGATATCTGCTCAATTTATAAACCTCTAACCACTTTTAAATTGCCAACAGCCCAATTGGAAATCAATTCTGCACGCTACACATTATGGCAGCTTAATTAAGATGATTATGCCCAGTCTGCATTTACGTAAGGAAACAGCAAGGTTGAGCCGACTTCAGGTTTTGAAAGCACTCACACGTCTGTAGTTATAGATATGGCATACCTCTGAATTATTAACTTTTAAAACTCCAACCCTAAGTAAACGAACATTTACTGAAGATTTTCATCAGTAAAATCAGTAATGACCAAAAGTTTAAATATTAAGAAATTATTTTCTTGTTGGTGCCTTTAGTTGCAAGTTGACAAATAACGGTGATAAGACTTCCACCCAACAAAGCAATAGATTCAATAATTAAACACCAGAAAGACCGTGTGAAATTTCTCACTATGAAAGTTGAAAGTAAACACAGCCTTTTGAATAAGAGTAATCTTTGGGATAAGAGGGTAGTTGAAAGGAAGGAAAACATATTAAAAAAATAAATCGAAAGCTATTGGTTTGAAATAATAATCATAAATTTACGAGTCATAGTAGTATATACATTTCAATACAAATAACTGTTTTTAGTATAAATTTTTACAGGGCATTAAAATACCTCGTTGTAAGTGTTACTTGATGTAAGAATGTAATCTTCTTGTACTTTTTGTATTTCGTTTTTTTCAATGGATACACACAAGTTAGTTGCTTTATTTACGCTTGAAAAGGTTAGATTGTCCGTAAATAAATACAGCATTTGGTCAATACAATCCTGCTCTTTGAAGTGTTTGTCCCTGCGACTTGTTTATAGTGATAACAAATAGGTCTTCTAGTCAATTGAAAAGGCATTTTTGATAACCTTTAATTGTATTTTTGATATTTTAATTGTACTGCGTATTTTATGATGTCTGTATTAACAATAGATAAATGCACGATGGAAGGAGAAATCACAAATATATTTGTTTAAAAACTATGTCTAAAACATGTGTTTGGTATTCGAAATGCTTGGGCAGGGATAGGGGACTGTTGGTAGAACCACATAACCAATAAGCTTAATGTTTTTAAGTAAATATTGAAACTATTCTAAGCACGTTATGCAAAAAGTGAACTTTGTAATGGGATTGTTCTATTCGTGATTAATACGTTTCATATATATACACACACACACACACACACACACACACACACACACACACACACATATACATATATATATATATATATATATATATATATATATATATATATATATATATATATATATATATATATATATATATATATATATATCTTGTATATATAACTTCGTAAAATATACAAAATATTGTCTGATTTGTGATGCTACGAGAAATAATATATATGATTATATTATCTATTAATATTCTTATAAATTAATGATCACATGTTCTTTCATTATATCCTTAACTGATTTTTTTATATTTTGAAGCAAACAAAATACACTCTTAACCTGTACAATAAATAAGCTAACATTTATTTATTTATGGTTTAGACCAATACATCTGTACTTTACGGCCGACAGACATGAATGAAAAGGAAGTTCTTCGGAACGGTTAACGAATCCCTGTTGCAAATAAAATCTGTCGAGATGCTAAGGTTGCAAGATGCACTAATGATGCTGGGTTCCCACGCTCCACGCTCTGTAGGCTACGTCCAGCTATACTTAGTATTATTGGGCTTCATGCTGCCTGCACCCGTTCATTAACCTCAACAAAAACTTCGGAACTCTTTAGCTGGCGATATGCTCTACTGACCTGTCCTTTCCTCTCTGTATTACTTATCCTTTTGTTCTACGTATCTTGTCAACTGTAAATATTCGGCAAGCTGGTAACACAAGCAGTCATCATACTTGCAAAGTTGTGTTTTCAAGGACGGCTTAATAATTTATTTAAGAAATTTCTGTACATAATACATTACTTCCTTCTTCTTCTTCCTCTGAAGGTAAAGCTTTCCATGACCCTTGGCCTCCTTAACAGTTTCTCTTTACTTGTATGACTTTCTAGTATGTTGTATGTGTTTTCAAATTCCTCACCACTATCTTCAGCGATTCAGACACTGATGGATTAATGCAATTGTGGGTGAGGAGGCGGTTAGTTATATGATTAAATTTAAAAGAGGATCGTCTAGGGGATGAAAATTTTTGAAATAACACCTTCAAAAACTAACACTATCAAGCTGTTTTGAGACATGTAAGCGTATAAAATAAGTGTAAAGATTTACTCCATTTTGGACAAAAAAATCACTAAATTTTCTTAGATTCCAAATTTTTAAAACTTTTGCAAAACTGTTCCATTTAGGCCTACATAACTTCCTTCTTCTCAATATGCCTACCTATAACTTTTTTATATATAGCTGTGATTATTACAGTTGCTTTACCCATACCGTTAACGCTGATCCCTCGTCCTTATTAGTCTAAACAAGTCCAGTTAAACATCACAAAAATTGTTCAACCAAGTTTTTATACATTTTAGAGTCGAGAAAGATCTATCTGTTGTTGCAGTCGATACAGGAAGAGAAGAGAGAACCAACATAAAATATCTAATTGATTAACCCTGTTATCACCCTCAGTACAAGCATTTCAAAGGCACAAAAGTACGTATGCACATACGAACAAAACTCCACGTACATACAAAGTTGAGATCGGGATAATGTGACGAGTTTGGAACGTTTAGAGGCCTGTAACTCTTTTCCTAGAAGCTGCGAAATTTCCACTTTAAGGAAGTCAAATAAAATCTTTTACATTTTTTTATTTTATTTCTTTTGTCTCAAGAGAGGCGCTCGCCCCTTCAACCCCGCCTCTTTAACCTGTTTTTGGTTTCAAAGTTACTATTACTCAACTCAAAAGCATGTAAGTTTTATTTTTTACAAATATTTTAATAAAACATCATGTTTCTTCTTGCACGATGTTTTAACAAATCTTCATATACGCAAGAAATTACGATATCATATTAAAAAGCTTTACAATTACGTAAGAACATAAGGGATGCCATTAGGAATTTTAAAATTTGCGGCCATTTTGGAATGTATTAGCAAATTTTCTAAATTTATAAGTGCTGGCTTTTTAATTTAAATTTAAAAGTTTGTCTTCGAAGATTCCAATACTGGCCGGTTTAAGAATCGTTTTAAGGTTCTTTACCGTTAACGTAGATTATTAAAATATATAATTTTAAAAAAATAAAAATTCTATGATTTAAATTTGGTCAAAACTGTCATTAATGACGTAGTTCTTGTGACTTATTTTGTAGTAATGTATTTGAAATTCAAAAACTATTCTTATAGTATTTTGAAAACAAATTTAACTGCACTGTAGTACATTAATACACCTAGAGCATGAATACGAATCTATGAGAAGCTTTAGAGAGATTTTAACGTAATTTTATTGATTACGTTATCGCACTAAAAAACTTTAAAATTGTGTGAAAACAAATGAAGTACCGTTAGGAATTTTAACGCTTGCAGTTATTTTGTAACGTATTACGATATTTTTTCAAATTTGTAACTGCTGCCTAAAAATTCTAGAAGGTTCGCAACCTAAACTTAATTCTTAAATGAATAGTTTCCATGATCTTAATAGCGTTTAAAGATCTTTAAGAAACGCTGAAAGGTTTTTATCCGATATCGTAGATCATTAAAATATAAAATTTTTAAAAATTAATAAAAATTCTCTGATATAAATTAGGCTGTTATTTCTCAAAAGAGTGGTTAGTGACACAGTTGTTATGACTTCTATTGTCAGTTTACGGAAATATATTTGAAATCTGAAAACTATTCTTATAGTATTTGCAGGAATAAATTTATATTGATAACGAATTTCCTGGATCGCAATACATTAAACATCTAGAGCATGTATGCTACACTATCATCAGTTTTCGCTAAGTAATACTACGCTTATAAACAGCACAGTGTTAACTGTTCTCTACTGTTATCATGTTTGGTCGTGACAACACTATTAATTGCCGAGTTTTCTTACAGAAATGCGCAAAATAAAATGAAGCCGCCCTCTTGCGCTCTCTGTGTAATCAAGTACATTAAACTGGGTTGTGTATCTAGCAATTTATGTTTAATAATGGAGCATCTTGCTTAATTACAAGTTTTGTAACTGTCTTCGTTGCGTGCCTGTCAGCTGACATAACGTCAGTGGGTCAGTCACCGCAGCATTGCAGTCACCACTCTCCCGCGCTCACTAGCTAAACAGATTTTGATGACACGAAACATTTTAGCGTGTTTTGCGTAAAACACTGTCGTTGTGTCCATTTGTGTTAAGCACTACCGTGTGTGTGTGTGTGTGTGTGTGTTTGTTTGTGTAAACTGCTTTATTTTTATTGTCTTAAGTGTACTACAGTTTAATTTAATGTATAACACTCAAGTCTTGAAATCTTATATTCTTCTTTAACAATATTAAATAATGTAAAAGTATATATTACATGTAATATCCTCTTGTCTATCTATCATCTATATATATATATATATATATATATATATATATATATATATATATATATTATTATTATTATTATTATTATCTGCGTATAGACACTGTTGGATCACGCAAAGCACTCCGACTCATGTCTTGCTCCTTCTAATCCTCCACACCTCCCTCATCCTGTCCCCATGGATCCTCTTCTGCTCCTCCGTCCATTTTACCCCTGCTCTTTTTGGGATTTCATTCTCTGGGACCTTCCAACCGAGCATCTTTCTCCTGTATGCGTTCCTGTCTTCAACGTCTGTTGAGTCTATTTCTGCGTCATGTAGGTCTATTCTGACTTGTGCAATCCACGACGTTGTTTATTTGACACCTTGTATATACTTAAGGATTCTGTTGGCAAGTCTCGTTGTTGGGAGTCTACTGATGTGTCCATAGAACCGAAGCCTAATTCTTCTGATATCTGCTGCCAGGTTCGATATCTTCTCTGTGGTCTTCCGGGAGCGCAACCTGTATCCATCTTCTGTTAATCTCGGGCCAATGATCTTCCTCAAGATTTTGCGTTCTTCCTTCAAAATATCCTCCATGGTAGCTTTTGTGTGGAGTGCTAGCGTCTCGATTGCATATAATACCTCCGGTTTTATGACTGTGTTGTTGTGTCTGATTTTTGTGTGCGTCGACATACATCTCTTATTGTAGATATCACGCGTTATACCAAGAGCCCTCTTCATTCTCAGTAGCCGAACCCTTTGCGCAGCCTTCTCGCCACCTGTGGGTTCAAGAATTTCTCCCAGATATTTGAAGTGCTTGACTCTGTTTATCTTACCATACTTTGTGTTTAGTTCTTGAATATTTAATTTTGAACAGAAGAATTCGGTTTTGTTAAACGAGATCTGTAGACCGACCCTCTCTGCCATTTCTCTCTGCACATTTCACACAGGGTTTCTATCACACACAATCACACACACACACACACACACACACACACACACACACACACACACACACACACACACACACACACACACACACACACACACACACACACACACACACACACACACACACACACACACACACACACACACACACACACACACACACACACACACACATACATACATATATACATATATATATATATATATATATATATATATATATATATATATATATATATATATATATATATATATATGTGTGTGTGTGTGTGTGTGTGTGTGTGTGTGTGTGTTTAATGCATTTTTCGACTTCTAGACCAACAATTATTGAAGATATTTTGTTAAAACATACGCGGCTTGTTAGTAGACAAAATTTTGGCATATTTATTTTATATGTCAAAATACAAGCACAGTCAAACTATTTAATTGTTTATTCAGTGATTCAGTGATTCAGTGATATGACTACAAATGTTAAAGTTATGTTAAAACATTAGTGGGTAAAAATATTGTTAATATTTAATATTCTTCCATGTGAAAACTATCCGATCATTCGGGCTGCAATTTTCCCAAAAGTTGTAAAGTTTTACAGACAATAAAATTACATGTAGAACGTTTCAATTTTACATAAGTTTACAGTTATAAGTTAGCGATTACTTGAGAGTATAAAATACCTTACGGTAACACAAACTGTACAAGAAAGTTTAAGGGTTGTACGATTACATTAAATGTCTATTCATTTTTTATTAATTGTCAATAAACAATAATTAATGACACCTTGATACGGTAGGTAGTACTTAAATTACTTTAGAAATTTTTCGAAATATCTCGCGTTGTGATCTAGGCAAAGTCTGGTTCGCTTTAACAAAGAAAACGTTGCTGCTTTTATTATAATAAAATTGTCTTTGATTGTTTTGAAAACGTTTGTGATTCTTTCTAACAGCCGTCTTGTTTGTATCCGTTTTCATGTAACCCCCTCGACAATTCCGATTATGACAAACTTAGAGGACCTTAAATTTTAGATGGGGCACTGAACAGTATAACCTATTTACACTTTCTAAAATACACTCTATCAGAGCTTCTTGAAAAAAAAGAACCATCCAAATCAGAAGAACTATGTCTTTCCAACATGACGGTCTTTCCCCTGCACAGGTCACATGTCGTGGTTCGCTTATTACGTAAGCATTATGATAGAAAAAATATTGTTTACCGTGGACCAGTACATTGACCACCCAGGTCACCAGATCTGACTTCAATGGACTTATATATATATATATGACTTCTCAAAACGTCGTACGTGTATAGAAATCGGCGCTAATGTCAATATCCTGGATCTAGGACTTACCACGATGGCCGTTAAAACAGTTTGCTTTCCAATGGAAATTCGCGAATAACGGACTAAACGATTGGCTTCTCTGTTACGAGCCAATTTGTACACAGGAAAGTAAAGTAAATAAAGCAGACACTTCGCCTTGTATAAGTAGACCGCGGGCTATTTTTAGACGAGTGACTCAAATTGTTGTGGGAAAACTGGTTCCCATCGGGGTCGGTGTCGGCACCAATACCGATTCCAGTGTCACAGATTAGAACGTATCTAATGTTACTTCATCTGCGAATCTGTGTTTTCAAATATAGAAGAAAGGACAACGTGTTTTTAGCATTGTTGAAGTGAATTTTTTGACTTAATTTTGTATTCACAATAATTTTATTATTTTTTGTACAATTCATAATAATTGTATTAATTTTGTATTCACATAATTAATATTCAAACTATTTTTAATATATTATAGTAAAAAAAATATTTTACAATATTAGAACAAGAAGAGTTCAAAATCAAACACGTCTAATAAAACAACAACGAGTATTATAATATATTTCAGTTATAATATATATAACTTATCCATTCAAATCAGAAATTTAAAAAACTCGTATTTCCTCTTTTTTCTTTTTAATTTAATATTTTAATCAATAATTAATAATAAAATAAAAAGAATTGGATATGTTTCTGTAAATAACCCCGTTCAAAAACTGATTTGAGTTAAGCCTATATATTACCTAAAATTGAGTAAAATCTTATAAAGTTTGGATAATTTCTGCCGGTGTTCCTGTTCTGTGGCGATAGCTCTAAATGATTAACACTTCCCTTCACCGAATATTTAATACTGGTTGATATTAAAAAAACAGACTTTTGAATAAATAACTTCCATATTATTGCATATTATTTTCTTTTTTTTTGCCAATAAAGAAGGAAACAATAGTCAAACTCCTATTTAAACAGATACTTAGACTAATAGCCTTTGAACTACTTAAAAGTAAAACAGATGAATCAATACTTTGTTTTGTAATAAAATTATTTCATTTATGAATAATTTTAAATTAGTTTACACCTTGTCCTTTACAATCCTAATTGCACACGTGTAGGCCTTAAGGATAAGTTGACCAAGACGTAATTTAAAACTCGTAAATTCCCTTTCAGTTGTCGACCTTTACGTGCTGTGCACGGTTGTGGAGGAAGAAGTTTTGCCTTTTCATAACAAAGTGTGGAGGAAGCAAATTCTCATTGTTTCTGTACTTTCACTAAACACTGTATATATGACATGGCCGCTGAGGACAATTATTACCAAGAAAAACCCAACTATCCATTGTGCAGTTTGTAAGATTTTTAATGGATGGTTGTCGTGTTTGTTATTTTAGTGACAGGGTATCTTACGTTTACAGTTTGATTTATTTTATATAATTTATGTACCTTTAACAGTTTAAACTGAAAATCAGGAGAAATACTGAAACATTACATTACAGAGAAATCAATGAAACCTTATTGAACACTTGACAATGAATTACACCACCGATGTACGAGTATGTTAGCGTGGCTTTCTGAATAACAGATGCCGCATAACGGTCCGTTTGGCAGTCAAGTCAGCTTACGTTGTACATTTCTAATGTTTCAGTTCCAAATGTCGTGTCGTTTCGTAAATTTTAAAGTTGGAAAAAGTGAAATTTCATTCTTTTGTTCTACATAAGCTGTTAATTCCAGCTTTATAATTTTATTTCGTCTATTAAATAAAAAAAAACATTACTGACATTCTGCTTTTTGATTAGAAGAATTTAATCGGAGGAAAGGTTGTAGCCAATGAATTGAACTTTAAATATTTTCTTTAACTTGTTTCACTTAACAGAAAAGGAATACTCAGACTCTTTTATACCAGGTGGAACTCTGACTTTTTTAACCTCTAAATTAGCAATTTAAGTTATGACAATAAATAACGCATTAATTTTGAGGTGTTAATATATCATTTAGTGGCTTAAATTTTGCTACCTTACATTTATAATCTTTACACAAATTTTCCAACAAAAAAATGATTCCACTCAACGGTCAGTGGTTGTTTATGTTTATGCCCACTGTTTACTTTTTACATTTAATACATTGGCTTTATTTATTATTATTTTTTTTAATTTGAACGAAATTATTTCAATTGCTTTGAAAAACGTTATATTAAATTTTTGTTTTTGCCAATCGGTTTTTTCCGAACAGAAATTTTAATAAACAATTTCAGCCTATCACGGCTACGTTTCAGCCAACTCTTAGCATAATCATTACGCTATTTTTTAATAACCTTTTACTGGTTTTTTATGGCAGATATAGTCTTTCCAAAAATCTTTAGAAAACGTTGATAAACACCTAGTTATTAAAGTTCAATCAAATGTTAAAGGCAGTTGTTGCTATACAACGTTAAAACACACTGCTTTGCTTTATGAAAACATCAACTTGAGCTCTCAACATTTAAACAGAATATCTGAGATGACTGGAAGATTAACGAAAATGTGCAAAAGGCAATTTGTATTAATTTTTCTTACATTTAAAAAAATCACCTCTCAATGTTTGCACCAGTATGGAAGGCAAACTTCAAGCTACATAGTTGTGAATAATTTAAGCGTATATTTGATTGAAATCCGTTTTCTCAGGAACTGACCGTCTGCATAATTTGATTACGCGTTCCATTATTTTACATGATCATCGAGATGAGCATGAGATACAGTTTTATGACCAGATTGCCTCAACCAATCAACAAGGACATAACAAGAAAGGTCGTCATGCAGGTCAGACTTCCTCAATCACTTGACAGGGTTTATTCGTAACCATCTCCCTCAGTCCACGCTGAGCCAGTAGGTTGCGCGAACCTACAAGGTAGAAGGTAGGTTGCTGACCTGCTTCCCTCTGCAAGGTCACTGCCGGAAATGCAGTGTCATCAAGTCTTAAACGCTTCAGCACGTTGTTACTTCATCGCGTTGACCTCAAAGGTCGACATGGTTGCAAGATCACTAATCAATTTTACGGTTGTTTTGAGAAATATTTGTTTATGAAGACATGTCTGATTGCAGGATTACGCTAAAGGGTTCTGCAGCGAGGATAACGTTTAAACAAACAAATCGTAAATAAAGTTTGTAATTATTATATTTGAATTGTATTTATGTATTACTGTACATAAATATCGATATAGTTTAAAAGTGTTAACGAATTTTTGTTTTTAGATTTTCAAAGTTCAAAAAATATTTCATGAGAAAAATACAAATACGTAATTGTACAACCTATCGAGTACACGAATGCAAACCACAAATCTAAATCTATTCTGATTGAATATATGGATATTTTTCTCAATACATTACCTAAAGTAAATATTTTCATAAGTCAAAATCAAAGAGTAGACAGTATAGGTCACAAAAGGAATGTTTCATTAAACAGTTTTGGTTCCTAATGGTTACATTTGAGCCATGCGAATCTAGCGGATTCTCATACAGCAGCAGCCAATATGGTAGGACCTAATGGTCTTCTACTCGCCAGTCCTAACGACTGGAACACGGTTGAGGGATTGTTAAAATTTGTTTTTAAATGAGTTCAGTTCAAGACTTATGTTTAGATTCACTTTGTCTTGGGGCGAGAACTGCCAAACAGCCAGATAGGGTTTTGGCGAAACGTCAGAACAGAGTTAATTCTAGACAAAAACATAGGTTTTCAATGTGATTCAGTTTTTTTTTATTCTAAGACAGAATATCCCTCTGACAAAGGAAACTGAAGTGAACAGCTGATGAGCTGAACAATCCTAACGTGCTTTTAGCTCATACTGCACTTACTTAACTTTTCAAGACACACACTCAGACACACACACACACACACACACACACACACACACACACACACACACACACACACACACACACACACACACACACACACACACACATACACACACTTAATTCTACATAGTTTGTTCCAACTCGAAAGTGGAAAGCCACCTGAGATATCTTGCAACCTTCCAGTCTACCTTAGCCTTACCTTTGTATCGGTGGACCTCATTTCCCTAGATACTCGTGTGAAAACCGTTAGTAGGAATATAAAATATAATGGCAAAACAACAAAAAGCTGGCTAAATGATGCACAACCTAAGTAATATGGGACAAGAGAAAGAAGAATTGAAAGGCAGTTAGCAGAGCAAGCATCTGCAAGTACTTCACCAATGAACTAGGACGTTGCCTTAAATCCTCCCTAAATCTTTGTGAAGAGACTGAGTAGGAGAAGACACCATAGCTGATGTGTGTGTGTGTGTGTGTGTGTGTGTGTGTGTGTGTGTGTGTGTGTGTGAAAATAATAATAATTAATTATCTTTCTTAAGTGTTATTTTAACTATTATATAGAAAAAGAAATTTCCTTTTGACTTTCCAGTTTGAATATTGGTTGATAAAAAAAACTAGAAAATATTTCATAAAACGTTAGGATACCTTGCAACAGCTGCAACGTCTTAACGAAATGACCTACTGATACACAGCTGATGATTTATCAGATTGTGCGGTGACGATTGTGTAACAACAGTGTATGATAGAACTTCGCGGTCTTGATCCGATATATCATCTTGACTAGACTGTTCTGTGCTCGCAGCTTTGTGGTTTATTGGCATTTAAGTCTCCAATCAA
Organism: Callitettix versicolor; assembly: GCA_022606455.1. Lineage (NCBI taxonomy): Eukaryota > Metazoa > Arthropoda > Insecta > Hemiptera > Cercopidae > Callitettix > Callitettix versicolor. The sequence continues at coordinate 32,177,795 of CM040188.1, read as the reverse complement.
TCCTAACTACAAAAGTTTTGTCTTGGCATTCAAGTCTCCAATCAATCTTGACTACACGCGCTGACCTAATTAATCAACTGTACAACGACCGGTTGCAAGATTTCAACAATTCACCCATAAAGATTGGCCTGTGTAGTCTAGAATTGTAGACTATTTCAACTAAAGATGTTTTTCTGTTTAAGTAACATTTCAAATAATAACTTAATTTTAATTCGTTTGTTATTATTAACTGGACATGTGTCATTATTTGTGTTTGTGGAACAACACACGATGATTCGATAGTTTAAACATCTCTCGTTCTCAAGTGTCTAACCTAACCTAACTTAAAAGTAACATTAAAAAATTTGGCCTCATGGCTAATACCTTATCTTGTGCCAATATAAAAGCTTTATTTTATATAAAAATCATAATCAATGATTTTATTTATAAATATATGTTACAAAAAATTGAAGGAAATAATTCTTTCAAATTTCTAAATTTGATACGATTCTTCTGACTTCTAAACTTTATATTGTAAATATTTTAAAATAAAAGGGCTTTAAAATAAAAACTTAATAATAATTTCTTTAATAACATTATTAAAATGAATGTACAACTTAAGAAAAAATAATTATGAAAAGTGAAGTGAAAATAATTATGACAATTTTCGAATTTCCGTTAATAAATGAATAAAAAATAAATAATAAGTTTATCTACTAATCTGTTTGTAAAAACAAAAGTAAAATGGAGACGGTGGAATGTTGTAACACGATTTTTTCAAAAGTTTAGTGTTTATTTTCCTTTCGTGTTTACCATACACTGACAAATTAAATGTCACTGAACATTTGTTCATACTCACGAATGTTTTTCAAACAGCGAATACTTTGGTTTTAGTAAACAGTCTTAGTTTACTAAAACAGTAAACAGTAAATCACTGTTAGATTAGGCATGAAAGTTATTGAAAAGATTGCCTCATAATCATATAATAAAAAACCTACATCAATCAAAGAGGATACGCGTGTTTTGTGGTAAATTTGTATTCATCTAGTTGACGTGATGAAGTGAATTTTTAAAAATATTTTGTATATTATCTTATTTTTTGAAAACTGGTTTCCCTATCATAAACAGCGATGAAATCTGTATATATGTATTTTAAACTTTAAAATTGCGAACCGCCTAGGTGGCCTAATTGATAGCGTACTATCAACTATCAACCCGGGGTGTTTCACCCCGAGGACCCGGGTTCGATTCCCGGTCAGGGCTTGACATTTTCATACGCTATAAATCATCCCATCGTCTGCATTAGCCCAAGTGTGCACAATAGTCGGACATTAAACACACAAAAAAATTTTTAATTGCGTTGATAACACGAACATGAACCACGAAAATGAAACCTGACCGCCGTCAGGTTTCTGGATTTCAACCGATTTTGACAATTCAGAATGCTACTTTACGTAGTTTTTAACGCTGATCACTTTAGTTGAATCAGATTTTAATTTATTTAAGTTTAACAGTTTCGAATTTTAAAGAAAATATTTTAACGAATTCGCTTGTTAATAAAGTTGTCAAATAAAATTGCGGACACGCGCTTCCTAGTACAAATACATAAAAAATTGTAAATGGCCTTTCAAAAAGTGATCTAGAGGTCGGAATCGGAGCTCATTTCAAGGTCATCTGGTCTTAACATGATGGCTGCTCCAATTAATAATTTCCTAATCTAAATTCGTTAAACGATGCGAAACAACTAAAGATTAGTGAAGGATTTCAATAAATCAGTGCATAGTCTGTACTCGAACCAAATTACCTCGCCAGACACTCTTACCAACGTGTAAAAAACTTTGTATTTCCATCTCACGCTAACATTAAGTGTGTAGACTCTAGACGATATAGAAAAATGTTTTTCATCAAGAAAGTTTTGGCTGATTTCAATTGTCCCGTCAGTTACGTAAAGCGAAGTGCGATTGGGCTGTGTTTCCTTTTTTGTTTACATTTATTGTATTTCTTTGTAACTTCAAGTATTTGTAGTCATGTTATCAGTGTTCAAGGGTAATCAGATAAAATATATCAACGTCATTCGTAAATTTTGTTTATTAACAGAATGAAACGTGATGAGCTTCATTAAAACAAATCGATTTTGTGGAGCAGGTCATGTCGGTGGATGCGGATGAGAGGAAAGGAAGAAGAGTGATTGAAGAGCGAGAGATTGAAGATGGATAGACGGAGCTTCGATCAGTATCACACTAGCAAACACCGACTGTGTGTAGATGCTTCTAACAACAAGCTTAATGAATGTTTTTTACGAGCCGCTATCAGACTGGTTTTAATTAACCGTAGCTGCACTGTTAGCATTTACTCAACGATACCAATAACGACTCCATATCTTCTGACGCTGAATACCAATGAGAACCTGATTACTTCAGCAGTCCTGTTGTCCTAGTTGTATCTGAAGATCCACTTACTCTAGCAAATCTTACGTTATCAATCACTGCAAGACATGCTTAAGAAAGGTGCATGGAAGTTACCTTCCTCTCAATGCCCTTTAAGAAAGTTCAGCCATTCAACCCTTTCATATAACTAAACAAATGGTGCAAAACATTGCGAAAACTTTGTTACCTCCCCCCCCCAAACTAAGCTCTAAAGCTTTGGACAAAAACATTAGAAAACAGTAAAATTTCTTACTCAGATTTTGAGCCATATTATAAGATAAATAACTGCATTTTTACCAGGTTTATCAAGTTTTACATAAAAGAAATGTACGTTTTAAATATAATCTTTAAAAAACCGACAGCGGTCAGGTTTATTATTTATTTATTATTATAATTAATTCATAAACTGAAAATTTCTCTTATTTTAAATATACTATTTCATACAGAGTTAAAAATATTAATGTAGAAGAAAAGTTTTAACGGCATTTCACTAATCGATTTTAATGCCGATTTCCTGGTTAAACATTACATAAAAATGTGTAAACTTTTAACAGTCCCTATTAACTTAAGTTCTAATTGTCTTACTATGCAAAACATATTTTTATTTATATTAAAAAATGATACCAACATATAAATGAAAAATATTGGCCACTTAAATTAGTCCCAGCATTGTACGATAACCAGACAAAGGGACATATGTTTTAATAAAAACCGATTATGTGATTTTAGGAGCAGAAAACAAATTTTTCAGTCAAAATCTAAATATCTTTTTTTTCGCTCTCACCATATTTGCTATATCTTACATAAATGAGCAAATAAATAATATAAGTAATGACTAAGTGGACCATTTTATCAATGTAACCAAGAAACTTAGAATTTTAATGCTCACTTTAAAAAAAAAGAATCTACATTTTCGAAATTTTATAACCATATTAGCAGATACTACGCAATAGATTTTTCAAAATTTTCTTTAACCCTTTAAGTGACTAGTAAACGGCCTGCCTACAAAACTTTGCTGCTGGATTTGTTTCTTGTAATTGTGATTGCATTTAATTTCCACTAAAATATTTCATAATAATCAATATTCATTCGTTTTACAATTAAGCTTACAATAATACACTTTATTTGAAAAACACTTTGGTGAAGCTTTACTCATATTATTAAACAAATTAATTGACACATTTTTTCAGATTTCTATTACTTCAAAATTAAAGAAGAGACATAATTTTTAATTTTATCGACATTAGTCAGAATCAGCCATTTTTCCGTTTAAATTTTCTTGCGAAAAAATTAGGATTTATGTTTACTTACAAACCTTGAAATTTACTTACTTTTTTCCATAAAATTATTGTTTCCTAAATAAATATTTTCTACATTATTTCTAATGAATAAACCCAGCAAGGGGTGCAGACTAGCTCCACCTATTGAGAGGATTTAGACGTCCCTCGCAGTACCCGAGTTTAACACACACTTACGACTTTAACATGTTACACTCACACTTACATTTAGAGAGGCGATAATAGCCTCAATGTGCTTTTCGCCTCAAAATACCAAAAAAAAAAAAAAATCTAATGAATAAACTATTATTATTTTTCGAAATTTTCTACAATGTTTAACTAATACAATATTATTTCCTGATAACGTATTTCAAGCAGTTTTTACAGTGAAATAAATGGTTACAGAATCCTTACTGACAGCAAGTAAGTTACTTTCTTGATGGATCTTATAATTGTAGATAAAACGCAGTTAGCCCAGCAAAAATATTCGAAATAGCACGGTCAGTAGGCTATTGCGAAGGAAGTGCAAGACCTGCGATCCTCTGGAGTCTGGCGTGGAAGAAGAGGTTACGCCATTTTGATGTGAACAGGAAACTGTGACCACGCCACGTTATGCAAGTGTTCACACGTGAACAATCACTAATTAGTCGTATTAAACACTTCCTCGGTGACCCGAACAGACAATGCTAACAGCATCACTGAAGAAAGGTGATTCGATCAGCTGATAGTTAATGCGTGCAAAAAGTAAACAGCTGATCATTCCTCAAAGTAAAAACAAACCGGAAACCTATTGACCTATATTACAGCTGTGCTGAACACCTGGGCTTCTCTAAAATTTTCAACGGTGTTTAAAGTTAATTACTTTTATAATTTCTAAAGTTTTATTTCTCTGGCGACAATTCGAAAATTTATTTTTTCAAGTATTAAATTTTAAATAAATATACCAAATTTTGGGTTGCTGAACAGAACGTTAGACTATTAGTGATGAGAAATATACTGTGAAATTAATTTGAGATATAATTTTTTTTTTAACGTCCGACTATTGTGCACACTTCGGCTAATCGTATAATTTATAGCGTATGAAAATGCCAAGCTCTGGCCGGGAATCGAACCCGGGTCCTCGGGGTGAAAGCCCAGTACGCTATCAACTAGGCCACCAAGGCAGCTTTGAGGTATAATTGACATATCACAAAAACATATTATTATACATTTCTGAAAATAATAAGACCTTATTTAAATAATAAGGCATATAATAAGGCTTTACACCTACTTCAATCTTACTTTTTTGTTTTTAATAAAAAAAATTAGAAACCATTCAACCTGAATATTGAAGTTACATAAGTTTACGTACAATTGTTATTTGAAAAATAAAAGTTATTGCACTGATTGGAATCAATATTTACTGTACAAAACGATTATTTTTTATGTTTTAGTTAATCAAAAAAAAATATTGAATGTAATGTTTAAAAATACAGAATGTAAGCAAAACTATGCGTATTTACAAACGAACTATTTTACGTTAGATGACAGCATAATGGCGTGACCGAATCAAAACGACTGCGCATCCACTATGGCGCAACTACAGCGTCACATCACTCTGTCATTAGCAGCTTCAATTAGCCTCAAGCGTTGCTACAACCTGAATGTTTAATCTAATTAATAGTAAATTAAAACGTGCCAGGCAGAAGTTAAGTCGTGTAAGGGTGCGTGCCAGCAAGCCGAGGCGGAGTAAACATTTATTTTTGGAAAAATTATAAATCTAACGAAACCATCTTTTAAAATTTAGTGTTTTACTGAAGCAGAAATTTGTAATTAGAGCAGTTGTAGAATATTTTCGTGTAAACTTAATAAAAGTATATTGGTCGATATAAGTGAACTCTATAGTTCAAAATATTAATCTAATTTGATTTGAACTCAGTTGAAAAAATATACGAAACTATTTAACAGTAAACATTTGTTACTTTTGAAACTATGTTTCCGAAAATTATGTCATGATAAGATAATTTATTGTGAACAAATTTTCATTTTTGCTTTTATATAATTTTTAAATAAGCATAAAATATTTTATCATAACCTATTCATGTTACTGCTTTTTTTTAAATTCGTTTCCATTAAAGCAGAAGATTTGTTTTTATTACATTATTAGCTTACGCGTTGTAGGATTGCGTTGTATTTAGTTGATTTTAAGCAAAAATTTAATACTTTCTTTTTGTCTTTTTAAAAGGATTTTTCATCTTCTATGCCAGACTAGGCTATCACTGTAAAATTATAAAATTGTCAATAAACACATATACATTGCCAAATTAAAGCTTATTCAGAACGACCATTAAAAACATAAAATATGGCAACAACCTTTATACAACATTAATATAAAATATCATTCATAGAATAATGTTGTAAATTTTAGGATTATATACCTATTCTTCCCGTCAGTGGTCTATCAACTCACCTCATAAAGGATACCGCGGTTTTGAAATTCTACAGTTTCATCTTCAGGCCATACAAAATGTTAAATCCCTCTGTCGAGGTCGTCACAAAGTCAAACAAAGCATTAAAACACACATCACAAACACTGAGCACAATTACACATTTAAAATATTCATCATGAAAATTCGTACATCGGAGTCAGAAATATAACGACGTACGAGTCGCGTGTGTAGCTTGGCCAAGCCGAACTTCATGATGAATATTTTAAACGTGTATTTGTGCTCAGTGTTTGTGATGTACGTTTTAATGTTTTGTTTGACTTTGTGACGACCTCGACAGAGGGATTTAACATTTTGTATTACGGCCTGAAGATGAAACGATAGAGTTTCGAAACCGCGGTAGCCTTTATGAGGTGAGTTGATAGACCACTGACGGGAAGAATAGGTATATAATCCTAATCATTTGAATATGTGATCCGGTGGCTATGTTACAATAATGAGATTGTAAATTTTATATAATGTAACATGACGTAGGAAGAGAGAAAGCAGTAGATGGATGTAGAAAGGCAATCTAAACCTAATGATAAAATCCAGATTTTAAATTAAAGTATTTTAGAAGTATTTAGAAGTATTTTACAAAAGTAAATTAGTAATTGTTTTAAATAGTGAAAAAGAAAGATAACAACCAGTTAAATGGTACTTTAAACACTACACAAATAAATGTTAACTACATTTTTAAAGTTTTATAACAGCTTTATTTATAAATGGCAAATACCTTGCACGACTACTCACACATTGATTCATTGTTTCTACGGAACCACTGACCGAATTGCAATGGAATTTAGCACACAGCTTCGTCGTAGGTGCTTGGTGGTTAGAATAATTTTTATTTTCTTAAATTCGGCGGGCGAAGGAATAAATGGAGTTAGTAAAATAATTACATAATTTATTTTAAAAAAACCATTTTCCAACAAGCGATACATATAAAAGAAACCAACAGAAACGTTTTTTAAAAACGTAATTTTTAAGGGATAAACTGACTAAAAACTGAACAGAATAAATTATAACTTTCAAAATTTGTCGATTTTTTGTATTAACGGTTTTATAACGCAACTATTTGATAACCGTTATCAATAGTTAACTATTATATTGTCAGTAATATAAATAACGTGTGCGGCTAATTTAAATTGATTTTGTTAACAAAAATGTTTCACATAAGTTAGATTTTCTCCGTAATTCAAACAGTTTCACAAAAACATTATATTAATTCAAAGCTCCATTCCACTCGGAAATATGTCAGCACACTTAGCTTATCGTATTCGGCGTGAAATAAAAGTACAATTATGTTGTCTTATAATAAGAACTGAATTTTAAAGACTAACTTATCACAACATTTTTCACAATAAACTCAAATTGGAATTGTGTAACACAAAAGATGACAAATGTCCAATTAAAAAATAGTAACGTTATGTATTATGAAATACATTTAAGACAGAACAAAAAGTGACGATTTTTTTAAGTTTTCTGTTGTTTTAAAAGATTAAACGCATCTATCTGTGTAAACAAACGTATCTAGGCTGTTACTAAAATAAATGTTTGCGTCTCAGAATGTAGGTTGCTTTACACTTTCAGTGTAAAAGCCACACTGACAAAATCCAGAGTGCCAAAGTTTATATTGTGACTTAATTACAAAGAAACGTTTTAATTACAATGCCTGATTAGACCGTGTGGCAACAGAAGCTTATTGATTTAGCTGGAGCGGGCTTGCAGGACAGCTCAGTGATGTAAGCAGTGGTTCCAGACAAATAACAATAATTGCATTAACATTTAGAAAGTGAAGTGATTCCTGTGTCTTAGCAGTGTAACTAAGGCCTCACACTTACACAATCCTGCGTACGACCATCAGTCTTTGAGTAGGAAGTACCCGCATTAGGGTTATTGCAACATAGGTCTTCCATTTCTAGGTTAATCAGACAAATATGTCGATCTTTTGTTTCAAATGTCAAATGTGTAAATTTACCTAAGCGGCTCTTGTAACGAGTTACTTTTAAAATAATCGTCCGACATTTACACCGCCAGTACGTCTTGACATACATAAGGAAAAAACAAAACGTGATTTTAATTTCAAAATTTGTTTTACTACAGCCTTTCGGACAGAAACAACTACAAAAACTGTTTTGTAAAGATTACATTTAACCGCAAATTTTAACCAAAAGTAAACGTTTGTGCTACAACGCAACTAATGTAAATTTGAGGGTTATAAGAACAAATTTTAATAAAGTGGAAAAATATTTCACTTATAATTTAGAATTATGATCAGCAAATATTTTAATAAAACAATTTATACAAACTAAAGATTCATATGTCTAGTTACACAAAAGGATATTTCGTTCATTACTATAATAATTCATATGTTGTAATGGTCCTTCTAATTACCTATATTTTTCAATTCCTACTATTAGTTCACACTCTCCCTATATATATTTACATACCTTGTTCAAAATTTCAATCGCTAATAAAATACTATCTATTCATCCACTCAAGTTCAAATACATTTTTTAAACTTGTAATGGATGACACTTGATGTTAATATAGTTTTTTCAAATAGTAATTCATTAATTAAATTTAATTACTTAATTGTAGTTTTATATGGGAGAAAATTGTTTTTCTTAGATAAGTTATTTAGCAGGATATAAATTTAAGAATAAATTGTTGGCCTAAGTAGGAATTGACTTTTTTATATTACTTGTAAATTAATAGCAATAACTTAAAAAACAATAATTTTATTGTAAATATTCAATAATTAATTAATAAACACTGTTGCGTTATTCAGTGAAAATTTATTTAATTTAAAATTTACTACTGACCAAAATCTGATGAGAGATGTTGTTTGTGCAATGCTGTTTATTTAAATTATTTACAGCATTTTCATCAAACAGCAGCGTATTAATTTGCATCATTTATTGATTTAGCGTACAAGAAGGTATGAACAGCGTAAAAAGCCGGTTGAATGTCCGTGAAGAGACTTGAACGCACGGTTAGGCACGGATGCGTGCAGTAAGTGCCAGCCCGCCTGAGGAAAACCACTTAATACTACGAGTATTCGGTACCGTTATGCAACATATTCCAGTTTCATAAAATTCCGATGCGCTGCGAAGGTTGTCGCGTGCACTTCTGTATCATGTATTTTAACAAAATAAAAATTAATTGTTCTTGTAAACGTGTTAATTGATATTAGCAAATATCCAATCGAAAATGAGCTAAAGGAACGAATTTTAAGACTCATACACGAGATCGGAAACCATATATATATATATATATATATTACAGATTTATTTAGTTTTAACTTTTCACAAAAAAAATGGTTTTTGCAATAGTTACACAAAGTTTCATACTTAGCAAAATCACTTTAAAAATGGCAGCCATACTATGGCGGTCATGGTTCATTTTCTTATTGTCAGTAAATTTCAAAATTTATTACGCATTATGTATATTTTTTTTCAGACTTGCTTGCCTAATGTCAGCGTCACAGCTACGATTGGACTTTTTTAGTTAAAGATTTGGAACAATAAAACATCGATTAATTTAAAACACAAACCGCTTAAGCACATAAATGATTTGTTAGAATTATATGAATAGTAAGGGTTTTTTTAATCAAACTAAATTTACTTAACGTTTTTTTAAATTTCTAAAATAAATTCTGTGTTTTTTTTATATAACTTTACGTGCCAGCAAATTCAAGTTAAACTTTCTGAATGAGTTACGTCATTTCTTATCCGCGCATTGAGTCACCCATGCATGTTGCATTCATTTGACCTGACTTGCTTTGTCAAATTCACACACATGTAATAATTTACTCTGCAACTGCCAGGTAAGTCTTGTGCCTTGAGGGTCACATAACTGTCTTAACACGTGGGTAAACAAAGTATTCTCGCCAAAGCTGCCTCGTTAATGAAATCAATTTTACAAACTTTTCTCACGTTTAATTTTGTAACAGTATTTTAAAATTTATGTCTTCTTTAAAAGAGGTTTTATCAAATATACACTTATGTATTTTAGTAGCAATCATTAGGACAATTCTGAATAAAAAACCATCAGTATAAAAATCCTAAAAAAATAGATAACAAAAAATCGTGAAGAACAAAATTAAAAATAATAATACCAAAAAAAATTACCGTTGATGATTTTGGTTTTAATAATGTAATCATGTACTGTACATTTCTCTTACTGTTAACTGTTCATGTTTTCATTTCGATAAAGTGGCAAGCAGTACATTTTAATTATGACCTGTTTTGGAGCCACTTGAATTGAACGTGCGAACGTTTTTGCTCCACTTATTTCCAACACTTCTGTTTCAAAAGAAGCATTATGTCAATTCAGTCTTACTAATCTGTAATCACGCAAACTTGGATCAACTTCTGCAGGTCAAACAGTTCACTCTGCATGCAGCTATTTTAAGATACTCTATTACAGTTGGGCTGAAATGCCGGCACAAGACGGATGCAGTTTTGCAGTGGTTTGTATCTGACCCTGTGAGAGATGCTCCACGTTCCCTGTTGCTTGAAGTATTTCAAAGTTTCACAAATCAAATACAAAGCATTTAGTTATTTTTAGGAGTAGAACACTTCTCTAAACGTTTGTCTGTTCTGCTTCAGCATCGTGAAATACGTTTTAATGAGAACTGATAACCAATGTGACTTGTGCCAGGGATAAAACAATAAACTATAAGCCTATTAATAGCGTACTTACACAGTATATTGCTGTAAACGTTCGCAATAGCGTCTGTTTTTAAATTTGGAAGCTTCCAAATATGTTACAATATATTTTTTACTTAGTAACGTACTTCACAAGAAGATTATAAAAACAGTTGTTAACTTGCATATAATAATCCAAGCGGGAACGGTTCTATAAAAATTCTCATTTAATACTTTCTTTTTTAAAACTTTCGATTTTTTTCTAAAATTCATTCAGCGTTTCAAAGAATTATAAACGTGTGTAGTTTGTATCAAGGATCAATCGGTCTTAATTTCTTAAAAACATATATACTTGACCTTGGTAATGTAAAAGTCATGTAGGTGTTCGATGTGAGCGTAAATATATGATTACACTAATTTTTTAGGTTTCATGAAAGTAATTCATTTTACCAATGCGTTATTCTAACTAAATAAGTAAAACCGGCCTCGTAATGGTGGAAAGTCATTTTATTGTTTATTTGTTTGTTTTATTATTTTTATTATTTATTATTTATTATTTTATTGTTTTATTGTTTGTTTGTTGTCATTTTATATACTATACGATCGTTGCAATATTCTTTTGTACAAAGCTGTTTTGGATGCTGTTTTTAAATATATAGTGAAGTAAATAGAAATTCGCTTCTATCACGTCAGCGACACAGCTGTCAGCCAGGAACATTATACGCAAGTGCCAACTAGAGACAAAGGGTGCTTGGCTTCCACGACTGAAGACCTCCAGCAGAATGAGCTAGTCAGTGGACTGCTAAACCTCATTAAGGGTATAAGTTGCACAATAGATCCATTGATCGCTTATCAGAGACCACCAAACCTTACAACTTTTAAAAATCTATATTTGTAGATTTTAACTATATATTTAACTATATATATATATATATATATATATATATATATATATATATATATATATATATATATATATATATATATATATATATATATATATATATATTTAACTATATATTTTAAATATATTTAAACTATATTTGTATATTATTTTAATTGTTTGAACCAATAATAATAAATAATTGCACTAAAGTAGTTATAAAAATTGTATTCCAAAACTACAAACTACCTATATGATAAATAATTAAAATTCGTGGTTTTTAATGTATTGTTTTTGTTTATTTCCAAAATATTTACTTTGTCAAAGTTTAAAAACGATACGCCTTATCATAATACTATCTAACATGGTGACAGTTTAAAAGGCCAAACTATTGAAAACCCAAAACGTAAACTATAAATTTTATTAGCGTTTGAGTATTCCTGTCATTTTTTCAGTTCTTGTTAATATTGAATTAATCAAGTTAAACTTTTTTTTTGCGAGAGCGCAGCACCAACAATGCGTGGCAGCGGTGATCGTATTCGATCTTATAACGAAGTGAGAAAGTTACATAAAGATTTGTTTTTTTATCAAAACTCTTTGGATAGAGCCTCTAGTTTACGCTGCTTTTTTCTTGTTAAACAGGTTTTCTTAATGTATAGTCACTCGGTAGGGGTTTACATGATTTGCCCCAAATTTGGGGTCAGAGGCAAAGTTGCCCAATACACTAAAACATACGCCTTAATGCCTTATTAACATTTCCGGACTTTGGTTTTCCACTTTTACACCAAACATGTCCCGATAAATTTGACTAACACTGTATAAATAATAAACAGCAGTCATGTTAAAATGTAACAATTAATACGATTGCTATAAAATTTGTAAACTAAAACAAAACTACTTTTACATTTATGCAATTTTTTCGTAATTTCTATTTTGAAATTTAGAAACTGAAAATACAAAAATATAATTTAGAAGCTGAAATTCGGCGAACTAGATGTTTTAGGTTAGGTTTATATTATCACAACATTTTTTTAAAATGTTATTTTAAGGCAAAAAGCACATTGAGGCTATTATCGCCTCCCTAAATGTAAGTGTGAGTGTAAAGTGGTAAAATCGTAAGTGTAGTGTTGTATGTGTGTGTTACATTCAGGTACCGCGAGGGACGTCTAAATCCTTTCAATAGGTGCAGCTAGTCTGCACTCCCCTGCAGGAGTCACAACTTTAACCGAACACAGTCAGGATAATGGTGATCAATAAACAAATATTTTTTTAGTGAAATAAAGATTCGGAACTCGATAAATTGTACCGTTATAAAGCAATAACAAAACTGACTTATTGAAGCTAGCCTGTGTTTTCTTTCCCGCAAATTACGTTGTCTGATAAGACTGCTAAATTATTCAATAGTTCATTATGCTGCTACTCGGTCAATGGTCTAAGGCTACTCGCGGGAATCGGATTCACGGATCGTGGTTTTGAATCGCAGTTAGTACCGTATCTTTGTTGCTAGGTTACAAAAATAATATTTATCTTAGCTATTTTCTTCTGTATGACTTACAATAAACTGCGTGGTATATTTTTTAATAGTATTATTAACTTGACCCGAAATATACTTATTGAAAAGCAAACAAATAATAAAGATGATTTTTTCGAAGCAATTTATTTTCTTATATCATTAATTGACGATTTTACTTAGTTTGTTTTTACTAGATTCGATGTTATTTTATCCTTTTTTTAAAATATTGTACTTTTTTAAGCCTTATTGTTTGTTTGAAACTATAAAACGAAATGAAAATCAACAAATATAAGTTTACATATTTTAAACAGCTGAACAATTAGTGTTCATTAAGTGCTCATAAGAAACCTACATTGTTGGGTTGACATTCATTCGTAATAAATATTGACAAAGTACTTAGAAACACCGAATAAAAATTTTACAAATAAAACAACTGATTGTGTCAATCTATAACGAACTGGAATCTAATTTTACAATATTTTTTCGTCATTCTTATTCACTAAAATATAGCACAAACAAAACATTTTACAACACATAATTTTAAATATATCTTATTAAACATTTTTTATAAAAAAATGTTAAATTAAAAGGATACCTATTCTAAAGAACTAAACTTAAATAAGTATTCAGATAGTTTCTTATATATTAAAAATTCTTTAATAACGCCGTTAAAATATGATTACGCTATTTAATTTGCGTGTGTTTATTTCAAATTTATATTTCATAACTCGTTTAAATAAATGTTATGACGTTTCTCTTAAGCAGCTGTTATTTTACAACTTAATATCAGTTTATTATAATCACTGTAATGGATTTCATTATGTTTGATAGTGTATGTTATTATTTATAAAATAATTTAAAACAATGATATTATTGAAAATTGATTTAAACACTCGTCTTACACTTAAATGTAAAACGTTTTCAAGTTTCATTTATTAAAAATATTTTGTAAATTTATAAAAGAAATTTATCGCTAAAAACGTGTTTGCAATTTTTGTTCATGTTTTAAGAAAAGCAAATAGTGAGAAACGTTGGGAAATACAATCCAAATCGTATTACCCACACGACCCACGGCGGTTAATTTAAGGCTATATTAAGACGAATTTAAGTCTATATATATTAAGACGAATTTAAGGTTATATTAAGTCGAATTTAAGGCGAATTTAAGGTTATATTAAGTCGAATTTAAGGCTATATTAAGTCGAATTTAAGGTTATATTAAGACGAATTTAAGGCTATATTAAGACGAATTTAAGTCTATATTAAGACGAATTTAAGGTTATATTAAGTCGAATTTAAGGCTATATTAAGACGAATTTAAGGTTATATTAAGACGAATTTAAGCTATATTAAGTCGAATTTAATGCTATATTAAGACGAATTTAAGGCTATATTAAGACGAATTTAAGGCTATATTAAGACGAATTTAAGGCTATATTAAGACGAATTTAAGGCTATATTAAAGACGAATTTAAGGCTATATTAAAGACGAATTTAAGGCTATATTAAAGACGAATTTAAGGCTATATTAAGACGAATTTAAGGCTATATTAAGACGAATTTAAGGCTATATTAAGACGAATTTAAGGCTATATTAAGACGAATTTAAGGCTATATTAAGTCGAATTTAAGGCTATATTAAGACGAATTTAAGGCTATATTAAGACGAATTTAAGGCTATATTAAGACGAATTTAATTATTAAGACGAATTTAAGGCTATATTAAGACGAATTTAAGGCTATATTAAGACGAATTTAAGGCTATATTAAAGACGAATTTAAGGCTATATTAAGACGAATTTAAGACTATATTAAAGACGAATTTAAGGCTATATTAAAGACGAATTTAAGGCTATATTAAGACGAATTTAAAGCTATATTAAGACGAATTTAAGGCTATATTAAGACGAATTTAAGGCTATATTAAGTCGAATTTAAGGCTATATTAAGACGAATTTAAGGCTATATTAAGTCGAATTTAAGGCTATATTAAGACGAATTTAAGGCTATATTAAGACGAATTTAAGGCTATATTAAGACGAATTTAAGGCTATATTAAGACGAATTTAAGGCTATATTAAGACGAATTTAAGGCTATATTAAGACGAATTTAAGGCTATATTAAGACGAATTTAAGGCTATATTAAGACGAATTTAAGGCTATATTAAGACGAATTTAAGGCTATATTAAGACAAATTTAAGGCTATATTAAGACGAATGTACCGAAACAATCGGGAGAATAGTTTTTTTATTTTATAATTTTTTTTGTATCGTTATCAATTTTCAACAAAGGCTTTTTTTAATTTTAAGAGAGAGAGAGATTTTTAAAATTATTTTATTTAATGTTAGTAATATTTAGGTAATTTGGTTTAAAATAACTGAATAACTAATTATAATCGAAATACAACACGCTATGTATTTTATTAGTACAGGTTTTTATTAGTAAATAAAATCATTGATTTTTATTATAAAAAGATTTTTTTGTGTAAACAAAACATATTACAACTATATATAAATAAACTTGTCTGGGAAAATAAAGTTTTTTTATGAAAGTAACGCTTAAAAGTTTCTTTACGTAAGACTTTTAAATTCACAAAATTTGACATAATTATAATGGGATTGGTAAATTAACCAATAAATTAAAAACAACTTCTTCATAACATTATAACAAAATATTTGTCCTTTTATATCAGTCTATTAAAATATATTAACAAGGTAATTTTGTTTCGTTTAAGTTATTGTTTTTTCGCAATCACGTAAATCAAAATTTGTGTATTTAAATACAAAAAACCGTATACTTTACGAAATGTAACAGTGTACGAAATATAAACAAAATCGGTCGCTCACCTGTCGCTGCCGGTCTCTGTTTCGGTTTATTCCCAAACACCGGATTACACTAACCGTTCACATACACCGCTGCACTCTAGTCCAAGACTCCCGAAGTCTCGGCATCTTCTTGGATTTATAGAGAAGTGAGCGCTGTGACGTCACTGTAGGCCTAACGGTACCCGGCCTCAACTTCACTAACATTCGCGTCTTTACCTTCCACGGAGGACAACAATGCTATAAAAACATTAACACAAATTCTTCGCAATTCGAGTTAGGTCAGGTTTGTATTCGTTGCGGCATTTTGAGCAATCAATGTTTACAATGAAACAGGTCAAGTGTCGTAATGTCGAAAACTTAGTGAATTGAATGAACGTTTAGGTCAGTGCACCGTACAACGATACCCTGCAACAAGTGATTCATCATTGCCTAACTGAAGACGCTGATATTTTGTCCTTTGCGTCGTTATTCACTATAATACGGAGATCACTGTTTTTCAAACATAGATTTTTTAACTTTTTTTGTAATATACAAAAAATATTTATAAATAAACTATGATTTAGATATAATTATAGATTTAAATATATAATATTGATAAATATTTTACATTTAAAAAGTGTTTTATGTACGTTGTTTTCTTGAATATCTTATTATTTATGTTTCCGTTTTATTTTTCAAAAAATGTGTATTGAAATTAAATTATAAAAGTTAGAATAATTTATATTTTATTATACTTAAACAAATATATAAATAACTATTAATAATTAACGAGCTTTTATAATTATTTCGTTTGTTTTTATTATCTTATTTACGACAAATATTTGGAAATTCGTTGCAAGTAATTTTATAATTTTAGCCAAATTAATAATTATTATATAAGTAAAACAAAATATTTACATAAAATTCGAAGTGTTTTGCAAGTACAATAATGGAAGCGAATTTTCAAAAAAAAAAATTATTTTACTCTTTTCTTGAAACGCTGATTTCTCCATCATAAACTACATTAAAATTTGCAATTATTAAAATTTAAACTTTCAATTTGCGTTGAAATACGAAAATGAACCCTGACCGCTGTGAAATTGCATTTTTTAATTTCAACTTATTTGGAAAATTAAAACGGTATTCTTTGCAGTTTTTAAACGTTGATTGCGATAGTGAATTCAGATTTTTCAAAGATTTTTAAAGAATTGAAAAATTTTTTAAGATGATTTTTTAAAGATTCACATTATTGTGAAATTGTTAAACTAATTTTGCTGCTTAACCAATTTGCACAAGCTATTACCACAATTGATTTTTGTACAAAGTTTGAATCAAGTCGGACTTAAGTGGTTTTTTCACATGTTTTGACGCTTTAGTTACACATACGTTTTGTTTGTTCATGCACTATATATAAGCATATTTTTATCAAAAAAGTTAGTCAGTTTTTTAAAAAAACTCAACTTTGAACTTTTTTTTAGTTTTTTTTACAATTATACGTGACCAAACTAGATGGACATAACAATAGTCATAAAAATCGAACAGTAATTTAGTCACCAGCTGTTAGAATATATTCCAAAACCCAATGAAACGCGTAACGAATAAATATCTGAATTATTATTTTTTTTAATTAGGGAAAATATACAGATCCGATTTTCTAGACATTAAATATTTTTCTGGATACTACAATATAATAATATTATAAAAATTGAGCACTTGGCGATCACTTGGATGTACGCTGGTGTGTGGGCGCGAGCTGTTTTAAAATGCAAGCAATGAAGGACTTTGTCAGTAACGACGTACTCGAAGTCCTGTTTATAAAATAAAATAAACATTTTCGACGTAAATCGTACACAGTATGAATATCTTCACACTCATAAATAAATATTTCGGGTAGGTGTGACGTGGAAAAAATTCAATATTTTTTTTTCTAAAGGACAATTTTTAACTGGTTTTGTTAAAGCTCTATCAAACTTTAAATTACGCATTAAATCAAGCATCTTGTCAAATAAAACGTAATTTCCTAACCTTCAAAAAAAAAAAAAAATGGCGAGAAGCTGATTGCTTTAGCGATCCCTAGCTTACCTCTAGCTCACACTACATTCATTCACAACTCTACATAATCTGGCTAACTCTAAAGTGTAAAGCGACCTGTGATGATGGAGTGAAACGGCCTAATGGTGTATCGAACGGAAGCTTTGGGATAACTGGCAACCTCCCAGCGTACCTTATGTGTGTAATAATGTCCCTAGCTACTCATGTTCCCAGGAGTAAAAGTGTAAACAGAATGAGCGGGACTCAGCGCACAACACAAATGTGGCCAAATAGGACACAAAGCAACAATCTGCAAGTACCTCTGAAACAAATTGAGAAATTCATTTTTAAGAAAAGCTAAATGTCTAAAATTAAAAATTTGTATCATAATATTACTAGTGATTATTTATTGCTTCTTGTTAGTCGGTTCAGCTTCTACAGTTAGTCAACAATTATTCCACGGACGCTGGTACCACCGGTGTTGTGGTACAGTGTTGTCTTACAGTGTTTTCAATGATAGCCTAATGGTTTCACTCAGCTTCCACTGTCCGTTAATGATTCTTTGGTCAAATTGATAACATCCAAATTCCATACGTTTTTACAAATTGATACGAACAAACTAACTTCTACGCAGTTATACAAAACTAGCCGCCTCGGTAGCCTAGTGGATAGCGTACTGGGCTTTCACCCCGAGGACTCGGGTTCGATTCCCGGCCAGGGCTTGTCATTTTCATTCGCTATAAATCATCCCATCGTCTGCATTAGCCCAAGTGTGCACAATAGTCGGACGTTTTTGGAAAGACGTTTTCGGACAATAGCCAAAAAAAAAGAAAAGAAAAAGGTACAAAATTATTTCATCCAACTACAGTGTTGTTATTTCATCAACATGCAGTGATATCAATTGATAACATCTAACTTCCACGTAGGAGTAAAACTGTTACCCTCACGCCGTGGCCAAATTGATAATACTTGATAAAGTTTTGTGTAATGGTGCAAAAATTATTAATAACATTCGACTTCGAAGCAGTGGTCCAACTAACTTCCAGGAATACAAATTTACTTGTAGGAGTGCAATTAATATTCCAATGCAGTGGTCAAAATGATAACATCAATTTTCCATGCCGTAGTACAAATTAATTGTTAACGTCTAACTTCCATGCATGAGTACGAATTGATAATCCCAAACAATGGTCAAATTGATAGCATCAATGTTTATGCAGTGATACAAAATTGATAACTTAAAATTTGCATATATTGGTACAAATTAATGTCATCTGACTCTCATGCAGTGATTCAATTATCAAACTGTTAGAACCCAACTTTCGTGAAGCAGTATAAATTAATGACACAGGCTAAAATTTTCATGCAATGGTACACACGTTTTTAAAAACGATACAATTCTGTGTCCCCCCCCCCCCGGTGAAAAACCGTAATGCTTATCATCTC
The DNA here is from genome assembly GCA_022606455.1 of Callitettix versicolor. NCBI lineage: Eukaryota > Metazoa > Arthropoda > Insecta > Hemiptera > Cercopidae > Callitettix > Callitettix versicolor. Next base: position 32,158,314 of record CM040188.1, on the reverse strand, counting down.
CGTAGCATACATTTGAAATAAAAGAACAACAAAATAAAAAAAACTATAGTTAAAAACGTAATATAATAATAAAAATAAGTAGATAAATAAATAAACACATACAAAATATAATAACATTTATAAATATTTACCTAAAGCTTTACGTTTACGTATTTCAACAATAATACACCTTGAAGACAATGAATACACAATTTATTGTAGGGCTGTAAATTGATCCTACAATAATAAATTTTAAATAAAACATACTTAAAACTACTTAACCAAAGACCAATTAGTTAAAACTAATTAACTAAATAACCAAAAAATAACCAATTTGTTGTAGGACTGTAAAGAGGCCCTACAATAACCAATAAAACAATAAATCTTATTAAAAATAAAAACAATAAAACTTAACTTATAAAAACAATAACTTATAAAAACAATAAATCTTTAAATTTTAAATTTTATTAACAAATTCCAGACGATAGAGGAAATCTGAAGCCCGGTCAATGGCCGAGACACCATCTCCCAACGTCGTTTGTAACAATTGCCCAATCTATATATAAGCCGAATATTTTGGAAACCATTACAATCGAGCAATATCTTACTGTGATGGTTTCTTACAGAACTCGCATGGAAAACTTTCACATCCTGCGCAAGGATGACAATTCTGTAGTAGGCCTACCCCAAATCCCTGGCATGAAAAGAGATTAATAAAAAGCACAATTTTTGGATTTGTCGAAATAGTTTAATTCTTGTACTAAATTAAAAACTAATAATTACCAGACACTTTGAAACGTACTTTATAATTAGTATTTATGTTATCATTTTATCTAATGTAGAATTTCACTACAATATTTTTTTTCAATTTTAAAAAAAGTAAGGCATTATAGAAACAAAGTTTAACTCAAAAATATTTTAAAAGCTATTTTTTTCAATTAAAAAAATGGTATTCACCCTCTCTTAGGAGATTGTTGGGTCGATTAATTTGTGAGTTACATAAATTTTATTCGGTTACTAAAATTTCAGCTGAATCGTTAAGGGTTTGTAAACGTTTTTTGTAAATAAAATAATGTGCCCGTATATTTTGACAAACTACGACTGCGTCAAATTTCGTAAAAATCGTAGTATTGTTTTACCATAATTAACACCGAACAGTGGTAAGTGTTTCGTGAACCGTTGCTGCCTCACACCTTCCCGGGGGGGTCAACAATTATCGCGGAGTGATACGGTGGTCGCGGCGGTTGCAGCATCACCGTCGTGTGCCATCGGCATCGTTAGCATCACTACACGCTAATCATGCAGAAAGGGAAAGGGCAATTACAGCCGCCGATTTCGCAACCAAGAACAATCGAAAACTCGAAACATTTCCTAGAAACCAACATTGTTACGTGAATCCAGATGTAGTGCTTAAACAGAAATAAATGTTTTAAAAAATTAACGAACAGCTGTACGCGATATTTTATTAAAAATTTATATTTTATTAAACGATTTTGTAATTACGGTTTGAAATTGGTTCAAATTTGGTTCTAACGAGATTCCCGTCTTACTGCGATACTTAATCGTTTCCAACATCACGTAATTCATCAAAACACACTCTTACACAATTTTGTTTCACCAGTGGCTCAGGCTCTCTCGTTACCCAGAAAATTCTGTCCATCCATTTCAAAATGACGGTCATTTAAATCTTTGTTTGAAAATTTTTTTGTAAATCTGATTTCATCATCGTATCCAGTGTTAAAATTTACATTTTTATCTAAATGAAAATGAATTTTGTTTTCATAAGGCGAAAATCACTTTAAGGCTATTATTGCCTCCCTAAAGTGTAAGTGTAAAGTGTTAAAGTCGTAAGTGTAGTGTTGTAAGTGTAAGTGCGTGTTAAACTCGAGTACCGCGAAGGCCGTCTAAATCCTCTCAATAGGTGCAACTAGTCTGCACCCCCTGCGGTTATTTTATTACATGAAATTCATTGTAAAAATACATATATCCATACAGTTGTTAAATTTATTTTGTATTTACCGTGAAATTTTAAATGCAGACTTTAAACGTTAATTTCGATAAATGAATGTGATTTACAGACGTTTAAAATAAAATATTTAAATTATTTGTGCATTTTAAATGGCCGCCGTATTGGGACAGATGTAGGTATTTTACTGGGAAAACGGTCTTGTATAAGCTAGGTGTGCGTGCTTAATATATCGGTCCACCTTATTATGTGGATTTATTTCTTGAATATCAAATTTAGTCGTAAAAACTATTATGTATTTGTAGGCCTGCGTAAAAAAGGAATTCATCAATAAAGTCAGTCTAATGTTCCCATTTTAAATGTCACATTTTCAAACGCTTAGAGTTGAATTTTGAACTTCATTCTTTTGTTCTAATCAGTCGTCATTCTACAGTTCTAATATTTTAATTTGAAATATAAAAATGATTTTTGTCTGCTAAGTTCAAACAAAATACCACGCTCTATTTTGTATGTACAAATATTGTGCGACCAATAGTTTTGCGTATTTCTTCCTTCTTGGTCAGGAAAATTATGTCGGTGAAACAGTTATAAAGAATTGGTCCCTTAGTTTTCGGCCACTTTTATCATCTCCATTAATCCCGAACACTTATTCTTTTAGATCTGATTAGATTAAATCTTTATTAAAATATTTGTTTTCAATTTATTGAATCACTTTTCATAACGTTTTATGAAATTATTAAAATATTATTAGTATTATTAGTATTATTATTAGTATTAGTATTATTAGTACTATTATTAGTATTATTGGTATTAGTATTATTATTAGTATTAGTATTATTGGTATTATTGGTATTATTAGTATTATTAATATTATTATTAGTATTAGTATTATTAGTATTATTTTTAGTATTAAATATTTTAAAATGTGAATGGCCCAGTGGTGATTAATTGGTCAATGAAACAAACAGCCTTACTGCAAACTATCTGCGAACACAAGATGTAAACACAAAATGTAGTATTTTATTAGAATGTGTTTAATATAAAGCTAGTAAATTTAAAGTTGATCATTTATAAATTTACTAAATTTAGCATTTAAAATTTATTTTATCATTTAAAATGATCATAAATTGATCATTTATAAGTTAAAAAATTATTTATTTTGTCTTTATAAATACGTTTTAGGAAACTAAAAATTCGAAACATATTAAAGTTCTTTTATAACGTTATTTGTAATACAATATGTAATATGATAGCGCTGCAATTATGGCGCCTTCAAACAGTAAAGTACAGCTCCAATATCTCGCATATTACGCAATACAACTGCAATTGTTAATGGAAATTAGTAACTCACAGTTCAGTGTGTGGTGTGTAGCCTATACTGACGGCGTACCTGTGACTTCTTTACTGCAAATTGAGGGTTCTAAATTTCCTTTATTTTAGCATAAAAAATACAATGAATCACGAAAATAAAATGTCATCCTGCTGACGTAGTTGTGAAAGGTTTACCCGCACTGTAAATGTGACTGAAAATTGTATAAAATCTCCTTAATTAAAAGTTAATAAAATATTATTTGAATTTCGATAGAAGAAACAAAAGAGACTGTAACAAAATAGTAACTGTTGGATGTTATAAGAGAAGCGAATTTACAAAGCCGCCTCGGTGGCCTAGTTGATAGCGTACTAGGCTTTCACCCCGAGGACCCGGGTTCGATTCCCAGCCAGCTTGGGAATTTTCATGCTCTATAAATCATCCCACCGTCTGCATTAGCCCGTGTTCACAATAGTCGGACGTTAAACATAAAAAAACCCGAGCATCATTCTCCTGTATGCGTTCCTATCTTCAATGTCTGTTGAGTCTATTTCTGCGTCGTGTAGGTTTATTTTGTCGAAATATTTATTTTACTTGTTTTTTTTATATTTGCATATTTAATTTTGTATAACATTTTTCTAACTCTTATTCAAAAAAAACGTAATCTAAATGCGACCATTTCAACAACTCATGCCAAATAAATCCATTATTGAACAAAATATGAATGACCGACATATTTACTGCGATATTAAAATAATTGTTTGTTTTAACCTCCACAATTTTGCGAAATTTATTGAAGTTACTAAACCTTAAATGTGACTCTAAAAAAAACACTTTATGGTAGGCCTAATAAGTTACCGTTATTCTCTAAAATTTTCGATTTTTTTTCTTAGTTCAAAACAATAAATTCCTAGCTTTACCAATTTAATAAATGAAACAATTTTTTTTATATTTCAAGTAAAAATTTATTAAAACATTTTTAATTGCACAGGCGATGATCTCATATTGATTTTATAGGAACAACAATACATTTTTGTAATCAAACTGTTTTATTGCTTAATTATTTGAAAATTAAGATATACTTGCAACCTCTGTTTATTCTACGCGTTAAATCAAATACAATTATTTCTTGAAGGTGATGTTAAGCTACCGACACGACAACAAAGGAAAGTCATACTAATTTCACAAAATCGATTAATCAGATTTTGTTTATATATGAAGAATCACAACTGAAGACAATTTTTAAAAAATATTTTTGAAAGAAGTTTCAAAACCACTTTTTGTAATTAAAAAAAAATTACCCAAATACGGGGACATCAGATCTATATGAAACATTTGAATGTAGTTTTAAAACCTTGCGACTGTTTTAATTCGATGTACTCACTAGTCATGTTGTTTAACAGTGTCAAAAATTTGAAATTAAATAAAGTTACATCAGTAAATTCATTATTTAATCGAACAAACAAAAGAAACCTAACTATTTCAAACGTTCAGTTTTGGTTTTTCCCCATTTTTCAAGTACATTTCTTTTATTCCATATTTTCTGCAAAAACTTGCAATGCATTACAAAATTCAATTGATAAACGTTTTTTTAAAAAATATCTCCTGAACCAATGTTGAAAAATTATATCAATTTTTAATACTTTTAAATAGCTCCTCTGAATTTTTCCTTCGAAAACGCGACCTGTACATTTTGTATGTGTACGTATTTATTACATAAATACATGCAATCAAGCTTTAATCAAAATCGTTTGAGCTGATTTCAAATAAATCCGGTTTTAACAATTTTTTGATCAAAAAGGAGATTTTTTTTAACCTTACTATATGGTAATTTTGTATTCAGCTTGAAATAAACAATCTTTGTGGTTTGCCAGTTTGGTGAAAATGTATAAATTTGTTATCAATTTGGCACTGTTAACATTGTCCTTTTTACCAGGAAATTTAGACACAATAACATTATGTAATTCGTTTCATTGTTTTATTGACATTTGTTTTTATTTGACTACAGAAACAAAACACGAAGTTTCGAGGGTGCATATTACCTTTCGTTTTGAAGTAATTGCTTAACGGTAGTTACTTAGCAATTCCCGTTTATAATTATATTAGAATATTATATTAGAATATATAGCAATTATTAGAATTATATTAGAATATATAGCAATTATTAGAATTATATTAGAATATTATATTAGAATATATAGCAATTATTAGAATTATATAAGAATATATATTAATTATTAGAATTATATTGGAATATATAGCAATTATTAGAATTACATTAGAATATTATATTAGAATATATAGCAATTATTAGAATTATATAAGAATATATATTAATTATTAGAATTATATTGGAATATATAGCAATTATTAGAATTACATTAGAATATTATATTAGAATATATAGCAATTATTAGAATTATATAAGAATATATATTAATTATTAGAATTATATTGGAATATATAGCAATTATTAGAATTATATTAGAATATTATATTAGAATATATAGCAATTATTAGAATTATATAAGAATATATATAATTATTAAATTATATTGGAATATATAGTAATTATTAGAATTACATTAGAATATTATATTAGAATATATAGCAATTATTAGAATTATATAAGAATATATATTAATTATTAGAATTATATTAGAATATATAGCAATTATTAGAATTATATTAGAATATTATATTAGAATATATAGCAATTATTAGAATTATATAAGAATATATATTAATTATTAGAATTATATTGGAATATATAGCAATTATTAGAATTACATTAGAATATTATATTAGAATATATAGCAATTATTAGAATTATATTAGAATATTATATTAGAATATATAGCAATTATTAGAATATAATCCTATGGAACATAATAAACTATAAACTCAGAACAAACGCTAAAGAGTGTAACACGTCTAACTTTATATCGTTTTGAGCAGAATCGATTTCGGATAAGTTCGTTACGTAAGCAAAATCCTTACGTTGTAACTGTTACGATTCAAACATTCAAATTTTACGTCTAACTTCGTTTGTAGCGATAGTTTGAACGCGTTTGTTTTCAGCAAATTCTGTTCAAACGTTTTAAAATAGAGATCATTCTAATTTGAAAAAACAAATGTTCATCTTTCATTTTTTTGAAAACTTTACTTTAAAAAAACATATTTCTTCTTAACCATAATAGAAATCAGCGTGAGTTTAAAATTCATTGAATCAAAAATGGACACGCTAGGGTTAGTTTTTGTAATTTTAATTTATTTGAAAGTTTAGGACTAACTTTAATGCTGTTCACGATTATGAGATTTATATTCTTAAATTATCGAAATTGCCTTCCATTACGTCAGCGAGGCAGTGATAATTTAATTTAATTCAACTGTACAACCTAAAGTAAACTTTAAAAACTTTTTAATCTGCTACGTTATAGTTTTTGTTCCCGCTTGTTATCGCTTAACGTTATCAATGGAAATATAGCGAAATTATCATTGATTCAAGGGGACTTGTTTCGGAATGCATACTTTCATGTTCGCAGCGTCGCCCTGGCCCGGTTACCGGTCGCTGCCTCCTACAGCGAGTCGTGATGCGTGGATTTTGTCAAGTTTTTACATCCAAAGGTCGTTCCTCACTGCAATTATAATTTTAATTCCTGTAATTTGTTAAAATTGCACATCACACTTTACCGCCCGTCGAGGTCCTTGGGAAGTCGAGCACAGGAGCGGTTTGGCCACAGATTTTACGCAATAAAAATAACATTATCGCCGTTTCCAAATTTGACAACAAAAGGACTAAACAGTATCCCCTAATTGCGGTTCTAATTTTAAAGTGTTGGACCTCAAGGCTTTTGCGGTAAATGACGCCATAAAAAATGGTATATTTTTTGAATTTTGTTAAAAAAAAAAGATTATCATCGGCCAAAACAGGATCGGAAAGACATTACCAATTATAAAATTAACCTATTCAAAATGAGAGAATTTTCCAAAGTTCAAAACAAAATTTGAAATAGCTCAAGTTCACGGAATCAATAATACTTAATAAAACATCATAAAAGTAACAAGATTAAGGTATTTTGAATAAAATATAAAATTTCTTACAATATTTATACATTAAAATACGACAGAGCTATAAATTAAGTGACGCCAGAAATTTGTTACTCGATGATTCATGCCGAAGCGTGCGCATTCTAACGAATTGCAATTTTCTAAAAATCTAGTTTTATTAGTTATTTAAAAAATCAGAAAATTTGTATAATTTCTCAAAATCGGAGGTAAACAAAATGAACAAACACACTTAAAAACCAACTTTTACGTAAAACATATTTTGTGAACCTAAGGATTGTTAAAAGTAGCATTCATCGAATTGCTAAAATTTTAAACAATACTTTATGGAGTGGCAAAAAAACACAAAATTAGAATTAGGAAAAGCTTAATAACAAAGCTAGAAATGTTTATAATATTACAATTTCTATAATATTTTTTCTTTCACTTGTACAAAATTATGAGCACACTTCTAAATGAGCATCAGTAGTTGTATTAATGAGTTTTAATTATTGGTTCATATTATCAATCGACAATAAATTGTTTTATAATTATTTCTAAACTAAAATAAGCTTTCCTAACCAACGTTATAGGCATAACAATTATTTTGATTTCTTCTTCCTGTATTCTTATGTATAAGCTAGCTTAAAGTAGGAAATATCTGATTAAATGCACTGCATTAACAATCTTATTTGCATTTCCATTATTACATAAAGGATTAATTCAGAAGCTGTATTTAACATACGATCTTCAAAAATAGGATATAAATATTACTTACTAGATTCAAATAAGTCTGCAGCAGTGGATTTCAGACAAGAATGAGTGGTACGCAAAGAGGTTTCAACACTCGGACGGGTACAGAAAAAGTTACGAAAAAATTGACTTTTTAGTAAATGGAGTTTTTTAAAATAATATGTCACCGTGGCTGTATGGAAACATGGCGCATTTAGAAACATACTTCTTCTTACTGAGGTGGTTTTCTCGTGGGAAGATGTTTGAACTCGAAACTAAACTCGAAACAATTACACGAACAATTTTTCAGGGGTGATTTTTCATGATTTTAACGACCCTTGCTCAACACTGTTCACAGCTAACGAATAAATAAACTTTTTCAAAAAAAAAGTTGACTTTATATTTCAAAAGCAATAATAATTTTTCATTGTTCCCTATATTTGCATAATTTTGGAAGATAATGAACTAACTCCCTATATTACTGTACTTTGTAGGTCCTCTAAGATGCAATAAATGACTGCCCTGATGATTCAAAATACGACTGGATAAAAATTCCATTTTCGGGAAAAGTACTACAACTACAAGATGTAATAGCAAAAAGGCATCGTCATGATAAGTGACAGCTAGATTTTTTTTAAAGATAAATCTTTTTTTGTTATGTGGAAATAAAAAGGAATTTAAGTGAATCTTCCTTTTGTCACGTGAAAATGAACTTACGAGTTAAGCTAAAAATAAATTTAAAAACCTAGAGACTGCTTCTGTGTTGAGGACTTAAGAGCCAAGTTGACCTCCATGAAACCTGACAATGAAAGTCTGATTGTAAATAGAAAAACATTGTGCTTCCAACTGAAAAACATTGCTGCAGTTTACAATCTCTAAATTCCTTAACTTAGACATATTTATTTGTGTTTTTATTTTTACTTTTTATACAAAAAGACTATTTTTTCATTTTAGTTGTTTTTTAAATTTATTTTTGATTCAACATGTTCTTAAAAAATATGTTTTTTTATACTAATTCTAATATTTATCTTAAGCTCGTGTAGTTGTAGCCCAGCGACTTGAAAAGATTAAGCATTAACCAAAAGTCTGGGAACCACTGGCTACATATCTAATATTTTGAAATAATATTCAAACGAGTTTCAAAACGTTGATAAATAATGTGTTTTTTTAAATATGTACTATACACGACCAGTAGGCTAGTGGTGTTTTGTTTCGCTGTTGCAGATATGTAACGACTAATATAACCAATGATGCTGAACTCTACAATGACAGTACTTCAGCCGCTGACAGATCCGTTCTAGAAACGTAATCGATAATGTTATATTTCACTTAAATATGGGTCGATACCTGACGTAGAGAAGCCATTATTATTGTATATAACGGACACAAAGTAGATCATCTCTCCATGGCACGGCTTACAATAAAACCACTTATTTAATATTTCTGAACAAATAGAACCCTAAGGAACTTTGTTTCCCAACCAGTTTTACTTCGGCCCACATGAGTACTGTTCACATCATTAGTGTTCTAGTAAAATAGTTGACAAGTAAAACAACCAATCCCTTAGATATTGAATATTTTATTATTCTCTCTCTATTTTGTTTCACCCAACTTTGAGGTACACTAAATCAATCACTTTTTAATGTTCTGTGCCTTCCTCGTAGCCCAGTATTGCTTCATTCGTTGTGATCTTGCTTTTCTTTCTTCGTCAAAGATTTGGATCGTTCGCTTGGATTTGACTTTGCCTTGGAACCGTTGCTTCTTGTCCTTGGTTATTATTTTGGCTGTTCTGTCCATGAGCATAGTGTCAGTGATTTGCAGTTCTGTTATGTCTTTCTCCGTTTCTCTAAACCAAAGTGGTTTGGCTCTTCTGCTGCGAAAGTAGTCAAATATTTTTTTGGTTAGTCAATTTTTGTCCATTCGGAGGATGTGCCCATAAAAATCGATTCTCCTTTTTCTTATTGTGTCTGATAGTGTTGGAGTAATTGGTTGTTACGGAATTTGGGGCCTAAGATTTTTCGTAATATCTTTCTTTCTTTGATCTCCAGCCTTTCAAGTGGGCCCTGGGTTGTGAGAGATAATGTTTCAGTTGCATATAAGGCTTCTGGTTTAGTTACTGTATGATAATGCCTTATCTTTGTATTCCAGGAGATATTATTATTATTATTATTATTATTATTATTATTATTATTATTATTATTATTATTATTATTATTATTATTATTATTATTATTATTATTATTATTATTATTATTATTATTATTATTATTATTATTATTATTATTATTATTATTATTATTATTATTATTATTATTATTATTATTATTATTATTATTATTATTATTATTATTATTATTATTATTATTATTATTATTATTATTATTATTATTATTATTATTATTATTATTATTATTATTATTATTATTATATATTATTATTATTATTATTATTATTATTATTATTATTATTATTATTATTATTATTATTATTATTATTATTATTATTATTATTATTATTATTATTATTATTATTATTATTATTATTATTATTATTATTATTATTATTATTATTATTATTATTATTATTATTATTATTATTATTATTATTATTATTATTATATTATTATTATTATTATTATTATTATTATTATTATTATTATTATTATTATTATTATTATTATTATTATTATTCTTATTATTATTATTATTATTATTATTATTATTATTATTATTATTATTATTATTATTATTATTTTACATACATATGCCAGTTAGACTAATGATGGTAAGAAATAGGCTTTAGGCTTTAAAGGAAGTAAAACGTAGGCAATAACTGCGTCTCGAACCTATGATCATCAGGTGCGCAATTCAGAGACCTAGCAGGCTGATCGATGGCTTACCACAACGACCACCGAGCTATATCCGATGTGTCTTTGTACATTACTGAAAACTACACAAAAGCCATTTTTTATAAATGTTTTACTAACTTTTTTTATAATAAACTTGAAAACGAACATAAAGATTTTCTTATAATAGGTGCTAACAATTTGTTGAAATTTTACTCAAATAATATTTTTAAGTAAAGAAATACTATGTGCTCTATTTTAACGGAAGTCACCTTTGTGTGGTATTGTCAAAGAAAAACTGTTAGATTTTTCCAAACGTTTAGTTATATAATATGACGTTAATATACATTTATAAACAATATTTATGAATAAAATTTGACTTAAAATATCCTACTAATAATCCTAATTTAAAAGTAAACTTAAAAAATAATTAAAATAAATAATAAATTCATTTCGTTTCCATAGATTCTAAATTAAAATTTTCTTTCCGTATCTTTTATTTTTAAAATAAGTTGTTTACAGAAAATTGCCTTATCAATATGAACGAAAACGTGCATCAGGCCGATAAATCAAGCAGGTATACCTTACATGTAATCAATTTATTACTGTTTTTATATCATTTATTTGTTTTCTAAAATCATTGCAAACAATTACAAAAAATCGTAATCTTTTAGGTAGCTGCTGTAAAAGAAAAACTATTTACTCAGACTTATAATTTTAGTTAAATTTTAACTGAATTTTCTTTAAATATAGCGTTTAATCACAAAAAACGGAGTAGATTTCTAGGTCTTTAAAACGTTTGTTTAGGTGTTATAGAGAGAACTAATTTCTCAAAATCAAGTAAATAAATTTGTTAAAACCATGTTGTGCCACGAATCACGAGTGTCACGTGACTATCTGTGTTTGTTACTTACTCTAAAAAAACGTGCTACTCGAACATTGCAATACTTTAAAAACCATACATCCCCAGCTTTAGAGTCCCGAAATTAATGTGCAGGAACATATGGGGTGATCATAAATAATGTACTTTGTCAATGAAAGATTTAAAAACTTCGATTTAAACACCAAATTAGTCATTTGTCTATCTAAAATCTTATCAGTTCCAAATATAGGTACACATATATAGGTAAATTTAAAATTAAAAACTGCAATCTAACAAAGTATTTTTTTCTCAAAATCGCTTTAATAAATTTTGCTAAAATTGTAATTATACCGTACTTAAAATTTTGTTTTTTTACCAAAACAGTCCATTAAGTAAAAAGAAACAAGTACGTAGTATAATTAAAATTCGAAAAGCATTGAAATTTAGATCAAAATTGCAAGTTATTTTAGTTTTAAAAACAATACTTGCATCAATTTTCTTTCCCCTGTTGATAATTTTTCACCTATAGCTTTATTTTGCAAGTTTTATGGAGTACGTAATAACTTATTGAAAAAAATAGATGTATTAAAATTTTCTGTACTTAGTTTTTTAGTTTTAAAAACTATACTTGCATCGATTATCTTTCCCCTGTTGATAATTTTTCACCTATAGCTTTATTTTGCAAGTGTTATGGAGTACGTAATAACTTATTGAAAAAAATAGATGTATTAAAAAAACAATACTTGTATACTTGCATCGATTATCTTTCCCCCTGTTGATAATTTTTCACCTATAGCTTTATTTTGCAAGTTTTATGGAGTACGTAATAACTTATTGAAAAAAATAGATGTATTAAAATTTTCTGTACTTAGTTTTTTAGTTTTAAAAACAATACTTGTATCAATTTCCTTTCTCCTGTTGGTAATTTTTCACCTATAGCTTTATTTTGCAAGTTGTATGGAGTACGTAATAACTTATTGAAAAAAATAGTTGTATTAAAATTTTCTGTATTTAGTTTTTTAGTTTTAAAAACAATACTTGCATCAATTTTCTTTCCCCTGTTCATAATTTTTCACCTATAGCTTTATTTTGCAAGTTTTATGGAGTACGTAATAACTTATTAATGTATTTCAAACCGTGTGTTAGACGTTTTACATCTTTTATAATTGAAAATCACTTTCTACGTAATGTAGGTTGCTCATTTGGATTTTAAATCATTGTAGCGTCTCTTTAATCGCCTAAACTCCCAGCGTATTTAAATAAAGGAAACTAATCTACGTAAATTCAAGTAGAAACATTTCTTTTCGCCGTTACTCCGCATGTCTAACACACCGGTTGCTCTGGAAATATTTGGGTCTTCAATGGTACAGCGACTCCAGCACTAATGGAATAGAAATGTAAACATTTGCTAATGACGGCTTGTCTTGGAACAGAACTACTTTGCCGAGTTCAGGAAACATTGAATTGACGTTTAATCCCTCAACGTGCACACATTTTAAATTGTAAATACTAAGGTTACATAAGTATGAGAAGTTTTAATAATTTCTTCCTACTATATGTGATTTTTTCAAAATTCGACGTCAATTGCAGTACATTACTATTTTTTGGATGCCCGATTTGCGTATGTTATTAGTCTTCCGGCAAAACTTACTCCTGACATTTCGTTAATTTTTTTTCGTTAATTATAAGTACAACCGTAAACGTAAAAAAACTTTAATGTTTTGATTTTTTTTTCTTTAATATTTTCCTAAATGATTACATACTTGATAAATTTCCTTAAGTGCAAACCCGAGAAAGTCAATAATATATGTACAAGTATTTGTATTTATAGGTTATATCCCAGGATATGCCAGTTATGAAGCTACTGACAAAAATCAGCTTTCTGAAAATCAGTTCATCAGATTTTGCTCAAACATTTTACATAAATCCGTAGTAGTGGGCTGTTCAATT
>CM040188.1:32122124-32139624 GCA_022606455.1 Callitettix versicolor | reverse complement strand
GCAAGTCTCGTTGTTGGGAGTCTACTGATGTGTCCATAGAACCGAAGCCTCCTTCTTCTGATATCTGCTGCCAGGTTCGATATCTTCTCTGTGGTCTTCCGGGAGTGCAACCTGTATCCATCATCTGTTAATCTCGGACCAAGGATCTTCCTCAAGATTTTGCGTTCTTCCTTCAAAATACCCTCCATGGTAGCTTTTGTGTGGAGTGCTAGCGTCTCGCTTGCATATAATACCTCCGGTTTTATGACTGTGTTGTAGTGTCTGATTTTTTTGTGCGTCGACATACATCTCTTATTGTAGATATCACGCGTTATACCAAGAGCCCTCTTCATTCTCAGTAGCCGAACCCTTTGCGCAGCCTTCTCGCCACCCGTGGGTTCAAGAATTTCTCCCAGATATTTGAAGTGCTTGACTCTGTTTATCTTACCATACTTTGTGTTTAGTTCTTGAATATTTAATTTTGTACAGAATAATTCGGTTTTTTTAAACGAGATCTGAAGATCGACCCTCTCTGCACATTCCTTTAGGACTTCTATCTGTTTAATCGCTGTTGTTTCATTATCTGTGAGTATGGCCAGGTCATCTGCAAAAGCTAGGCACGCGATTTCTGTGTTGTCCTTAGGTCTTCCAAGACGAACTGGTTTCCAGTTCCCTTCAATTTTTAATTCTTTCTCCCATTCCCTGATAACTTTGTCCAACACCAGATTGAAAAGGAGAGGCGAGAGTCCATCTCCTTGGCGAAATCCAGTTGTGATCAGGAAGGGTTTGGAAATTTCCCCCATAAATTTCACCTTAGCGATTGTGCCTGTCAGTATTTGTTTGTGGATATATATATATATATATATATATATATATATATATATATATATATATATATATATATATATATATATATATATATATATATATATATATATTCCATAATTATGATGTCATCTAAACCTCAGAATCGGTTATTCGTAAAAGGATGACCGCTCCAAGAATCTATTTTGCAAAGGGTTCATATATTTGACTGTTTAAACTGTGTAAAAGAGTTTTGGACCGAAAAAGTAAATGGGTTTCAAATTAATGTTCTACTCTCTATACGTTACATTGTAGGTCCTATGCATATTGCAAATTTGAACACTTATATAAACGAGAGACGTACAACCTTATCACAGCTTAGTATTACTGTAAGACCAACACAGAACAATATTGAGACACAAACGTCTACAGATGCTAACTGGATTAGTCAATCACTAAGCTCTTCGCTTTCATCACAAACAAAACAAGTTGGCGAAAGTAGGCGAAAATAATTTCACGCGAAACACGCCCTTTTATTACCTGAGCGATAATATTCCAATAATGATAAGCCGAACGACATCAACCTTTCAAAACGAATTGTGGAAGACCGTAAGTCGAGAGGTTATTGTTTGTGATTGGACGTAACCTTCTTACTTGGGGTCAGAATGCCGTAGGTGAAAGGAAAGAACGTCGTTCAGTAACTTCGTTTACAATATTTTTGTTTTAAAGTTGGTAATAGTTTTTGTCTTTAACACGAATTTCAAAAAGGCATATGTGAAATATTGCCGCTTTTTTGTGTCTGCTGTAAGGCGAGGGAAATGTGTTTTTGAATTATTGCAAAAAAACTTTAAAATCTGTTGAAATATTATTTCAAGGATCCTCGGACATATTAATAGAATCTACAAGTTTTTTGAAACTATAATAACTCTTACTACAGGCTGTATCGTTATATCAGTTAAGTCTCGATGCTCGACTGTCAGTTAAGTGGGTTGTGTGGACGTGGGGACACAGAAATCGTAGGCTGAAGGAATAAAATTGCCAAGTGTGTAAACTGAGCAAACAGTTTGCCTGGCTAGCTACTGAAGGGTTTATAAAGAACCATATTTACGGGTAAAATTAATTTTAATAAGAATTTTTGAAAGTTTTCATTAATAGGTGCCATAATAAGCATCCACCCCTCTTCATAGGATTTCAAAGGAAAGTATGCTCCAGCAGTATTATATTTCAGGGACTTTTCTAACTTCCATTTCCTTGTAATCAGTAGTGAATCCAGCGTTTTGGATTTTCCATGTTGTTTTATTTTTCCCTTGCATTTTCATCTTCTCCTTTGAACTATATATAATAAATAATAATTAGGATTATGACTTATTTTTCCGTCTAGTGGTCTATTTATTTACCTTGTAAAGGCTACAGAGGTTTCGAAACCTTACTGTTTCATCTTCAGACCGTGATACAAAATGTCAAATCCCTCTGTCGAGGTCGTCACACAGTTAAACAAAACATTGAAAACACACGTCACAAACACTAAACACAATTACACGATTAAAATATACACGATAAAATTTGTTTTGCCAGTTCGGAATGTAACGACATACGAATTGCACGTACGTTTGACCAAACCAAATTTTATCGTGTAATTATGTTTAGTGTTTGTGACGTGTGTTTTCAATGTTTTGTTTAACTTGTGACGACCTCGACAGAGGGATCTGACATTTTGTATCACGGCTTAAAGATGAAACAGTAAGTTTTCGAAATAGCAGTAGCCTTTGCGAGTAGAGTAAATACACCCATTACTTAGGACTTAAAATGTCACAAGATGGTATATTAGATGAAGGAATTAAAGAACGAATAGTATTTGGAAGGAGAGCTGTATCTATGCTGAACGGGTTGTTGTGGGATCAAAACATTTCAAAAGAGAATAAAAAAAGAATTTATGACACAATTGTAAAAAGCATTATAACATATGGTAGTGAGGTATGGCCAATTAAGAGCAGAACAGAAAGAATGCTGTTGGCTACTGAGATGGACTTTTGGAGAAGAGCGGCAGGAAGATCAAGAAAAGAGAGTGAGAAATGAAAGTATACGGAGGATAATGGACGTAAGGCATACAATTGTAGAGGATATAAGAACAAAACAACTGGTTTGGTAAGGGCATGTACAAAGAATGCCGGATGAGCGAATTCCCAAAAAAATCATGCAATGGCGAACACCTGGAAGAAGAAAACGAGGAAGGCCGAGACAGAGCTGGAGAGAGGGAGTCGAAAAGGAAATAAAAAAAGGGATCTACCAGAAGACCTGTGGTGGGACCGCGATCGGTGGAGGTTGGAGATCGGAAGACGGCGTAGAACGTTGTAGACCGAATTATAGATAGAGTAAATAGACCACTAGACGGAAAAATCAGTTATAATACTAATTATTTAAATATATGGTCCGGTGGCTGTGTTGTAATAATAAAAAATAATAGTTTTTTTATGTAATACAAAGAAGAAAAGAATAACAGAGAGGAAACGTAGAAGAGTAATTTTTTGTTAATGTTAGTAAACAACAAACTACTTCACGTCTAACTAAACGCTTCCTACTTCAAACAATAATAAACCAAAGAGCAACAAAAAGTACACATCTATTCCTTTAATAAATGTACCTTTTATGTAGTATCATTATCTTCTGAGGTCGATGATCCTGCACTCGAAATAGCCATTAAAGTTTTCACATAATAAATCCGTTGTTTTATGTAGTTTTTTTTTAGTTTATTTCTGTTCGTGGTACAGACTTTTTAATAAGATTTCAGCTGTTTATGACAGTGCTGTTTGCACATTCAGACATCCATCTGTGGCTAGACAACGCATACCACAAGTGAACAACTTCAAGTCTTACTAAACATCTCCTACCGCAGTAATAAACCAAAGTTCAACAAAACGTAGAAATCAACAGATTTATTTCTTTAAAAACATTATGCAGTATAATTTTCCTAAGAAGATTGCCTGACAACCGAAATGGCCATAACGTTTTTATTTCTTTCCATAAAAACGTCGAACAAACAGCATACATTATAAAAAAACAAATAATATTGTACAGACACACAAACGTTTATTACAAAACCGTGCAAAGAAATAGGAAAAGTACCAAAATGTGTAGCAGCTCACATGATAACAGCAATACTTTACTTTAAAAAAAAATAAGAAGTTAAAAGGGAAAAATAAATTTAAATAAATTGTTTAAACTAAAAATACCATAAACAAGTGACCGAAAGGGCATGACAATCTCAGAAGAACTTAGGAAAAGGAGATCACAAAGGCTGAAGACGTATTGGGAGGAACAACGCGCCAAGAAGATGAGACCTCACTAATGACTGAATGTGCTCCAGTGTGGGCCTAACCCCAAAAAAACTTATCATAAATAACAAAAGTATGTATATTCTGAAAAGATAACGGACTCTTCTTTGACGACCATAAACTGAATTTTACTTTTAACGGCATTAATTTTAAAATTTTCAAATGAAAGCAGGTTCTGTGGAATGTTACGGTAAAGGATCTGCGACATGTAATATGAATTTTTATAATTAAGATCTGTGCAGTCGATCTGTTCTTACACCTACTGCGCGGGAATGTTGTGTGAATTATTCATGGTTACAACAGCTGTTGGAGAAAATGAAATTCGAGTTTCTGTATGAGAATATTAAAGTCGTATTTATAAAACGTATTCCTTCATTTAATAAATTTAAAAGGTCAAAAAGGTCACCAGATAGGTGACTTTTTGATTTATGAATTGCTATCTGAATCGCATTTAAAGCAGCCAGTAATTGTAGGTAAGTCCATAAATGATTATACCGTGCAGAAGCAAAAACAGACAATACACAAAGTACAACTGTGTTATTTTAAAGTTATAAATTTCTTTTACATTTCGAAACACGTAGATTAATTTTACGATTGAAATAATCGACTTGCTGTGATCGATTCGGGCGTTTATAAAACAATACACTTAAGTATTTGTAGAAGTCAACGTTGCTTAGTATTACAGGTACTCACTTAACTTAATACAAAAATTTAGTTTGATAAATTCAAACGGAAAATTACTATTTGACTTTAAGAATTTAGCCCTGAATGACGTCATAGTCCACCGGCCTCTATTTACTCTACCACTACATCCGATTAAGTCTAATTTATTAAGTAACCTATTTCTGAATACCAAATGAAAAGCTCTTAGCCTAAAAGTACTATAATAATTTTCACATTTCCGCTAATTGCAAAATTAATGTTTTAATTAAATTAATCTGGTGCTTTTAACACGTGTGCAATTCTTTGGTTTATTTCTGTTTACGGTACACATTTAATAAGTTTTCAACTATGCCGCAGTGCTCTTGGCACACTCAGACATCCTTGGGTGTCCACACAACGCCCACAAATCCACAAGGTCATTGTTATTTCAATAAAGGTTCATTGTTTCACTTCGGAAAAAGAAAAAATGCAATACCGTTGCACACCGTAAGAAGTTCTGTTGACACCAGTATATCAGCTGTTAAACTAGTATATCAGCTGTCAAACTAGTGTATCAGCTGTTTCAACACAGTCCCTGCAAAAAGGTTAAGGCTGCACGGTAACACCCCATAATGCAGTGATGGCTCAAGCGTGCGTTTCGCAATCCGACGCCCTCTTTGTCGCTCACAGTACACTGGGCACAGATGAACACCATCCACCGTGAACAATGCCACTAATTTGTTATGAACTAAACCTCAGGATTTCATAGATTTTCAATGGAAGATATTGAATCAGTCATTTAATATATTCTACTGATATTTTAATTCAGTCTACTATGAATGTTCATCTCGCGTTGTAGCACAAACATATTATTTATTAGTAATAAACAATACAGTTTCTTACTGTATTGTAAGAAATACCTTAAAACAACAAATTTCTTACTTTCGTACTAATCAGATTTTATAAACACAATTTATTAGATAGTAGATTTATAAAAGCAGTGATTTTGAAATAGTAGTTGATGTAACATTTGACTCTCGTTATTTTTAAATTGCATTTTATAAATTTATTTCTAAATTATTTGAAATATTTGTATACAATAATAACTATTGCTTTTAATTTTTTCACCAATCACTAAATAAACATCATGTACACAACAGAAAGTTATCAAATTGAACAAATACTTTTATTTTATTAAAATAGCATGCGAAAACCCCCATTTAATACAAATTTGAGTCTAAAAGAGCTGTTGTACAAAAACTGTTTTCACTAACCTATTAATCAGTTGAGAACAGTTTCGTCGTCAATAACTGATTTTTAACAAAGGATTTTTCTTTGTTAGTTTTCTTTTAGGTTATTTTATCAGTCTTGTTTAAGGTTATCTTTTCGGCACGAATTTGCAACTACTGAATTAGCGAGCTGAAACGTTCAGCGGCTGTCGTAGATTTTCCTCACGTTCAATTTCGCAAAATAACCCGGGTTTGCATGCTGCAGACATAAATTTAAAAATATGCCTAATTTCGTCAAAATCGTCTCATAAGCTTTTGTTAAATACTTTGTTCGTACATAAAAAATCACAACTGTATCAGTTTATCGAATGAAAATTAGGGTTCTAACTTTAAAATAAATTTATTGCGGTCAGAATTTATTTTTGGTTATTTTTTCCATTTATTAAGGAAACGAATAATGTCTTTTGCTTGAAATTTACTGAATTGAATTCAGTTATGAATCACTACAACTAACTAAAATGTGAGCAAAATCTGAACCACTTTTGAGGAAACTGTCCGATTTTCAGTATTTTCTATAAATGAAATTCTTTTTATATTCTTCTTCTTTTCTGCTAGGATTATTGTCACTATGTTCAGTATAATAATCTGCCTTCCCTAGCTTAGGCAATTCTACTTTCGTTGACGCGTTTCGGAGAACCTCCATCTTCAAAAACTATATCTATACTCATGGATATAATTGAGTATAGATATAGTTTTTGAAGATGGAGGTTCTCCGAAACGCGTCAACGAAAGTAGAATTGACGAAGCTAGAAAAGGCAGATTTTTATACTGAACATAATTTTATATAGCGCATTAACATAATTTTTCGTAAATATGGTGATTCATAAGATTTGTTAATAAAGCTATTGATCAAAATTCCATCAAAACCTTTAGTACTGATTTTATAAAAACTCGATTCTGAATCTTTTTTAAATTGTAAAAATATTAAAATGTTATCAAAATCGGTCAATGAGTGTAAAATCGAGCTGCGGTCAAGATTAGTTTTTGATTTTTTCAAATAAACCTCGAACCGTAATATTTAAAGTTTTTAATTTGCAACAATAGCTTGAGTTATGTATATGTTATGAAAATTTAATCAAAACCTGAAAACCGATTTTGAAAAATTTTGTCTTTTTTAATAGCTTTTGAACCGAACTTCACGGAGCTACGAAGACAAATGGTTTTGTCTGGGTACTTATTTTAGAAAAATCTTATCAAAATCGTTAATCCGGTTTTGAGAAAATGCAATTTTTTACCAAAAAAAAGTTTTAGAAAAATGTAAATTGTCTCGAGATATTGGCAAATGCTAAATTGCATCAGCATTTGTTTTATCACCGGCGATGCGCGCGTACACAAAGCTGGATAGACCTGGGCTTTAAGTTATTGGACTAAAGAGACCTGACCATGTAAAGATTCAACTAAACCTTAAGATCTTTTTTGCTTTACTAACAGCAAACGTGTTTGTACTTCGAATACTAAGATAGTAACATCAATGGAATTGTTACATACCCTACGCACTGTGTGTGCCACAGATTGGCGCTGCTTTGTCTTTATTAATCTGTTTAATTGCGTCAGTCACAGATTGGATACTTCTTATTTTGTCTTCACCGTTACTCAGGCCTATTAATCTTCCGGTCCGATGAGCAGGATAAAAGCTTCTGGACCCAGTCCGCTACTTCACCCATCTGTTATCTCTGTCTCTACAGAGATAGTTTTAAAACTAACTTATTTAATCTAGTTTACCCGTAAAAATGTACTCACAATAATATGTGTGAAGAATGCAAAATAATTTCTATAGTAGAAAAAAAAATTTTATTAGTTGTAAAAAATATTATCTCTTTTAACTGAATATTTAGTGAAGTTAGGAACAAAAATAAGCTATTGTAGTTTTTATTAGCAAATTTATATTCATAAATGAGCTATTGGAGGCTCATCATGGTAATCGAGACCTTAACGAACCCCGATCTTGAGCTTTAAATCACTTTATGAGAAAGTGTTAACAATCAAATATTATCTCTGATGTCATTTTCGAACGTATTATTTTTACAAACTTATCAGGCCATTAAAATTAAGTGGATTACTGTCTCCCTGAAATAAACCATAAACGTTCAGTATTATCCCACATGTCGTAATCACTTAGAAATTCAATCGCACAACTATATGACTGCAGAAAATCAGTCACATAACAATGTGTCTAAAGTAAGTCAAGCTCTTAGCTCAGGGGTGACGATTACGTCACTCACAAGGATGTGCAGAGCTATAAGGACATATAATTGTATAAATAATGCACATTAGTAGTTTTCCTTATTCTAAAGTAAAAATTGCTGTTCTTAAGCTTTTCCAGGCTTACGAATGAAAATATTTTTCGATGCAGAAGCAACAGATGTCTTTATATTCGTGCAAGTGTAACTAGTTTTGACGAGCGACTACACTCACACGTTTACCAAAAAATCTCAACTACAGTCCAGCCACTTTGTAAGCGGCAAGAATTTCTCGCGCATGTAGGAGAATTCCCCTCCAGCCCCCTCCAACAGTCCAATGGCACAGAGTCTGCCAATTTGAGTCTACAAACTGTTACTACTCAGCGATAGTAAAGGATTTTTTTTAGTTTAACTTGGGCTAATGCAGACGATGGGATGATTTATAGCGTATGAAAATGCCAAGCCCTGACCGGGTATCGAACCCGGGTCCTCGGGGTGAAAGCCCAGTACGCTATCAACTAGGCCACCGAGGCGGCTGATAGTAGAGGAAGAGAGCTATGGTAAGAGGACTCGACTTCTCACTTGCACATTTTTTTCTCTCTGTACCACTTGTTCTTAGCAGGCCGTTTTCCAAGCGCGTGACCTGTAGTATCGAAATAGTATTTTTCTACCTTAGTGAAAGAAATTTTGTTTGTCGTAACATCTTTCGCACATTTTCGAAGGACATTCCGTTCTTTACGAGAGCGTAAACATGCCAAATATGTCGCCATTTTTATTCGTTATATATCATTTATGCACTCGTATGTTTTTGTCAGAACAAGTGAAAGGCATTGCTCTTTCAAGAGAAAATATCGCCATGATTTAAAATGCATTTCGCTCACGGGAGAAAATTCGTTTTCAGGCAAAAAGATTTTTTTTAGTACGAGTCATAGAAAAACACGTGTGTGCAAAACCGCATTTTGCAACTGCGAATCTGTGCGCCCAAATGACTTTTTGAATTAATTAATATTTTTGAAAAAATAATAAATGAGAAATATTCATTAATCTTGTGTCAGTGGTATTTTTTGCCATAGATGCTACAAATCTATGACCTGTTGAGCTCATAAAAACGTTAAATCATTGAATAATTTTGTTTGTATAGGTTGCAGGCCCTAAAAATGACGTAATCCTACCCTGAGCTAAGCGAGTGATTTCCTGCGTCACAAAGTTAGGCGTCTGAATCGCTAAATGATCACAATATATAAAACACTTAAAAACGCGCGCCTTTCACACCTCGCTTCATTGTAGACCCACCAATTGAAAGAAATGTCGACATAGAGTGGTAAGACTTAATTAAAAAACTTGTAATAAAAACAACACATCCACATTTATGTGGGAATCCACGGATACGGAAACGCAATTGTACTCAAAGCAGACGCCATAGTTTAGACCTATAATTAATTAAACCCGAATTGTTCTTTAAGTATTACAAGTAACATACCATTATACGCCGCGAAACTGGAACACGCAGTCTTCCTGCTGAAACAAGAAATATGTTTTGCTTAGTATTCTCGTTTAAATCCGGCAAAACGGCGTTTACGTCATCGTTTTAATAACATCTTATGGTGTTTGTAATTAGATTTTATAATGGCGTTGCTCTTCTGTTCAAATTTAATTTAGTTTTCTGTAAACTGATTACACGACGAGGCAGTTGCGGTACGCTTTACAATACCAAAAGCCATATTGTAATGCACGAGTATACATTTAACGTATAATGGGCTGTCTAAAACGTATCCTACCTTTGGCTAGGGAATATACGTTACGGGATTGGCACCCTGATCCCTTTCAAAGTAGGACCTTGCGCCTTCCACTTTCTGAGATCCAAAATACGTCTGGAAGGCTTCTTTTGGAATTGCGTTTCCCTCCACCGTCGCGTTCTATTGCGACAACTTTGTTTACGGATCGTACCCGTACACCCTGACTCATCTCGTAATCACGGAGTTCAGCAGCTCACGATCAGTGTTTTTAGTATCCAGCAGGTCCTGTGCAACATCAAGTTCTTTCTGTTTCGCTGACAACAGTGTGGGCACAAATATTGCAGCCACTCTGCGCATGCAGAATCCTTACTGATCCCAACCTGTCCGACGATCTCCCAGTATCGGATTTTCCATCCTCTCAACAACAACTGATGTCCCGTCCACCCATGTGCCGTTACTTTTGAATCAGCTGACCTACTTCCCTCATATCATCGTCTCCAAACACCTGCTGAATCTTAGAAATTGTTTCGCTTTCAGAATCAAGAAGCTCTTGACAAGATTGTATGCAGTTTCTTTGTTCAACTAGTTCAGTCACCTTGAAAACAAATCAAAACTCCGATGAACATTTACAAACAATTAGCAGGCAGCGACTGGTACACTCAAACGCGATGAACAAGTTAAAGCATGCGCATTAAGCTATCTTCCCCCCATTGTGCACAGTTGCGCCATTCTAGCATCACTACTGTGAGCGGGAAAATTCAAGGTCGGATACTTTTTAGGCAATCCTTGAATTGTCAACATACATGAGTTGAAGTAAATGTTTTGTAATTTGATAGTTTAGTTGTAGTCCATGAGTAGGACTACATATCCTCCATAACTACAAGACGTACAAATTACTTTATCACACAAAAATTCGGTTCGCCAATTATTAAAAATAATGAGAATGCAAAATTTCTCAAAATCGTTTCTTCAGGTTTTGTTTAAAATTTTGGTCATATAAAAATACACATAAATGAAGTTAGTGAAGCAAATTTTAAATAAGAGAAATTTAAGGTTTTGGATTTAATAAAAAAAAATAACCCTAAACCGCCGTCTAGTTTTTTTATTTCCTTTCGCAACATAAACTTTGTTAATTTCAAATTTCTTAAACTTATTTGTTGTTAAATGTAGTCTAACCAGAAATTAACAAAAATTTGAAGCACCGTTTTTAGAAATTACATTTCCGAAGCCTAATTTTCGGTTTTGTGTCTGTAGCTGTCGAAGCATATTTCTTGGGAGGGAAAACAATTTTGAAGTGTAACGGTTTTTATTTGGTTTGAACTATACGTTATTTGAAATTCAGACACTATCTGAACAAAGTAGTTCATCATATGCAATCAACATTTGATCCTAAACACTAATGTCCATTTTGAAAGTTTACCACGAAGTTTTTATGCTGACCTAAGTAGTTTTCCGAAACTCTAACCGTAGGATATTTGTGGCGACCACTGCGAATGCTACATGACTTACGCTATACAGATCTGTTTGCTACTAATAATCACATCTGTACTGGATATACGTTCGATGTAGCAACCCCTCCTCATGCTTTTAGTTTGTCCCGAGATCGAGGTGAAGGCTTCGTACCAGCATTGACAGCAAGGTTGACGCTCGGAGTTTGAAATGTCTTCGCCATTATACTGGAAATTACGTAAACGTATTGCAGTAGCCAAATGCCATCCTGTCCTGTCCTGTCCTTCACTTTAATCAATACAATATTATATTCACACTTATTTGACGCAAGTTGTTGTTTACACATGATCACTTTTTAAAGGGTTCGTTTAATATATATATGTGTGTGTGTGTGTGTGTGTGTGTGTGTGTGTGTGTGTTTTAGCACTTACGCAACTTTTATCCAATTTGAAAAAACTTCCTACAAAAATCGATTTTAAATTTTCGCCTTTGAAAATTAGTTAAAAGTTGTATTTTCAGTGTTATTGGACAGTTTTAAATTCCAGTGTGTCCAGTTTTTAATTGCTAAACATGGTAGTGAAATCAAAATTTCCAAAGTATTTAAGGTAAAAAAAACTATTGTTGGATGTTTGTTTCATCACGTCAAAAAACAGCTGCTTGCGCGAATTTATTTTAACAAAATAATTTAGCAAAACATCGATTTTGATTTTAAATTATGTAAATAATTTTTGTTTAATATTTGTATTGCCTATATGCTGAATTTTAAAAAAATAGTGAAATTATTTGGATTGAAGCTACAATTTTATGAGATTTTGTGTTAATAATGTAAAAGGATAAATTATTCAGCGTAGACAATTGTTATCTAACCATTGATGTGTATTCATTGTTTTTTATAAAATTTATTATAACACAAATTACATTAATAAACAATAACAAAAACTGCTCTGATATATTATTATTTTTATACATTTAAGAAAAAAAACGAATTTTAATGAGACGTACGCCTTCAATTGGTAAAAGTCCTTCTCCCGAAACAACACTAGTTGCAGCACCACATTTTGAAGGCGCTATAAAAATTACATATGTGCATTTAAATAATACAATTTATATGTGCCTGGCCTTGTAGTGGCTTAGAATATTTGTAACGAACATCAATTAGAAAATTAGAAAGTGTACTTCCAGTTCACTTTGTAGGAATGAATGAATTTAGAAAAGCGTTACAATATGTTTTATGAAATTTACGAAACAGTTTTTTGCTCTAAATGTTTTTACAATAGGTCATCTGTAGTCCTCTCAAACACAACTTTCACTACACAACAAACACATTTAGTTTATGTACATTCGCTTAAATTAAGCAAAGATTTTGAAATACATATATTTAAATTTCATCAATACACCAATACAAACACAAATTAGTAAATTGTGGTTGAACATTATCAGATAAAACCTAATTTATCCGATCATCAGCAGTTTTAATGTGGATAGTCTTACATTTATTTATTTACAATTTGCTAGGTTCTGGACTGAGATTAGATGCGGCTTGAAGCCAGGAGGTGCTGAACAGCTGACAAACAAGGATCTGGCTCGTCCTGTGCCTCAAGGACTCTATGACGCAGGATACGGCTTCTACAACCCCAAGGACCTCACTGTCTCGCATTCTGATACGAATGAGTTCTTAAGGCGAGAATTTAAGTTTATAATTAGTTATCATTTTTATCCTGTTGATTTCAATTTGATAATTTTTATGCGTAAAATGTTTTTAGTATATCTTCATTACTGTAACAATCATTAAGGAAATATTTACGAAAATAGTCATTTTATCCCCTACGTCAGAGGTAAAAAACAAATATCGTTGTATTTCAAGACAATAGGGAAATTACAAATTTTAGTAAATTTTTAATGTTCTGGTTTTAAATACAGTATTGTGTTTAACTGCTGCAAATATTTTAATTTTTTAATGAACATTCGTTTTATTTTTTTTTCAAATATTTACGGTATATGTAATGATATGCTTATAAAACAATCTTAAATGAAGATTAGTCATTATATATGTTTTATTTTAGAGTGCCGTCTTCACGAGAAATAGAATGGATCGTAAAGAATTGCCGGCAAGGAGGGTGTATCAATGTAGGGTTCCAGAAAGGTCTTTACAGAAACTGGTTCGGCGACGAAGACATGGAAGACGACATTTCTATTTCCGATTTCGCCGGTGTTAAATGGGCCCAGCCGAAGTTGGAACCCCAAGATATCAGATTCAAAAAACTGTTCAACAGAAATGTGCTCGACGCGAAGCACGGTTTCAAGTACCGCGCGGACATATTCCCAGAAGAAGAAGAAGTCAAGAGGGACGTGCAGACTATGGCCAAGGAAAGGGTGACCACCGTCAAGAAGGAAAGCGACCTCGAAGTGGTCAGCCAGAGGTGGAACCAAGTGGTCGGCGGTGAAATTTTAATGTCGGATTTTGAATACCGCGAAGACGACAAACTATTGACCCCCGATCACACCCAAAGCTGTCTTGACCTTGAACTTTCCTCTTGTCACGTGACCTGCTCAGAGGATCTTTTGTTGCTGAATACTCTTTCCGAACAAAAAAGTGCAAGAAGTTCTTACGAATCAAAAATTCAAAGATGTCAAAATTTATAAATACTTCTTTTATATTTTTAAAATTTGTGATTTTTTTTAATACAAAATTCTTAAAAACTTATTAACTTCATGTATTATAATTAATTACAATAAAGCATACTGTGCAGAATTGGCGATAAAACCACTATGGCATATTTTCTTTTTTAAAATAACTTGCATAAATAGACAGAAATCTAGAAATTCTGACTAATTTTTAAAAATACGATGAGATATTTAGACTATATTTAAATTTTGGTCATACGTGACTAATCATAACACGAAATAACGTAGTCAGTTTAAAAGAAAAGAAATTTATGTTACTGCAATAAATCGAAAAGTAAAGCAACCATTACCACTGTCAGGAACACAGTTTTGGTTTTCCCGTTAAATCATAAACAGTGGATTTCTTTTATTTCATATGGATGAGGTAATCGATTATCCGAACTTGATCGCACTTAAGCTCTTTCTGACTAACGAAATTTCAGATTCAGCAATATCGCAATAAAATTATTTTGTAGGTCCTAAGACAGCAGCTTAGTTACCATGAGCTGCCACAAAACAGTGACAATGTCTGACGTGGATAAGCCTGATTTATTGACAAGACAATTTCTGATTACCACAAATGTTAGGTATCATTAAAAGAAAAATATATTTAACAAGACTGCAAGTAGTTCAAAGAACAGTAAACCTCGCAATATATTCTTAATATACATAGTGTTCCATCATAGCGCTGGTAACATTTTCTGCCAATTTATTCGGTAACCGTAATATTTACAAAAAATGTTACTGAACCAACTTTATTGTATTGTATCTCTTTGTCCAAGAGGATTTCAAAATTATGATAAATCTTGCCGTTCGGCCAGTATTACAGGAAATAACCAACAACTACACTCTCAACTTTGAATCAGTGCCCGCCATCTTGAAACGGAAGTGAATGGGTGCATGTGTTTGCAAGTGGGTGTGGGTGTGTTTTGGTGTGGGTGTGTTTGTGTGTGTGTGTGTGTGTGTGTGTGTGTGTGTGTGTGTGTTTGTGTGTGTGTGTGTGGTGTGTGTGGTGGGAGGTGGGTGGGTGGGTGTGTGTGTGTGTGTGTGTGTGTGTGTGTGTGTGTGTGTGTGTGTGTGTGTGTGTGTGTGTGTGTGTGTGTGTGTGTGTGTGTGTGGGTGTGTGTGTGTGTGTGTGTGTGTGTGTGTGTGTGTGTGTGTGTGTGTGTGTGTGTGTGTGTGTGTGTGTGGGTGTGTTGTTTTGTGTGTGGATTTGTGTGAGTGGGTGGGTGTGTTTCTTTGTGTGTGTGTGTGGGTGTGGGTGCGGGTGTGGGTGGGTGTGTTTGTGTGTGTGTGTATGGGTGTGTTGGTGGGTGTGTGGGGGTGTTTTTGTGTGTGTGGATGGGTGTGGGTGTGTCTCTTTGTGTGTGTGTGTGTTTGTGTGTGGGTGTGTGTGTTTGTGTGTGTTGTGTGTTTGTGTGTGTGTGGATGGTGTGGGTGTGGGTGTGTCTCGTGTGTTTGTGGGTGTGGTGTGTGAGTGGGTGTGTGTGTGTGTGTGGTGGGTGTGTGTGTGTGTGTGTGTCCGATATTACGCTTACGTTTATCGGGCTTTATACAAAGTACCTTCGTACCAAATTTCAAAACAATCGGCCAATGCGTTTGATTAAAATTGCGTACAGTCCTCATCGTTAAATCGAACTCCGCCATTTTAAAACTGAAGTTTATTTATTTATTTAATACTCATAACAAATCTTTACAAGATCGACTAATGGTTTACATCTACAACAAAATCACATTTGTAGGATATCTATTACATTAATAACTTCCTTCACATCAGTGGAGCAGTTCGTGAGGTTTAGTCCTCTTGTTGCTGGCCACTTCACGTACTGCCTCCACCTCACAATTCAAAAAACTGAAATAAATAAGAAAAAAATGTTACACATAAGTCATTCGATCTTTATAAAAGGTATCTTCGTATCAAATTTCAAAACAATCGGTCAATACTTTTAGGCGAAATTGCGTAACAAACACATAAACCAAATGCCGAACGGTGGAGTTGAAACAAAGACCTCGCTTCGCCCGGTCAAAACCCAAAAAGAAAATAAAGTTATACAATACAGTATCTGTATGCACTTTAAAATAATACACAACGTGATAGTCCGTGTATTCTCTCTGTTAGAAAAAAAATAACGTAAACTTATAATTTGTAAAGGTAATATAAACACACGACTGTTCACATTGGGTAGCAGTCGTTCAGTATTTTTATTTATAAAACAAACTGTCACTTGCCTGCTGTTTTGTTTTGACATTTATTGATACGGTGTTGACACATAAGTGATTAGTTTACGCTGTATCGATCTGTGACGTCTGTTAAAAGTGACTCTGAAATATAAACAGTATTCTATACAATACTTAAGCTCTCACGAAATTTAAAAAAAAAAACATTTTTCTCTTTTATATTATTTTTAGATGATTTTGGATAAACCGAACTGCGGATATACGCGTCCGGATAATCGCGTCTCTAAGTGTGACAAAGTTTGAGTAACATCCGTTTCCGAGCCGAATCGCTCAGGTAAACACATTCGTTAAGTTGAGATGTTTTAGTCTGTCTTTTGAACATCCTTTAAATAATTTATTAAATGTGAAAAAGTGTGCTTACTGGTTTTTCAGCGTTTATTTTATACTACTTTTATCAGTCCTAAGAAAAATTAGTCTTAAGTTTTAAAATTAAGTCTTTAAAATATTGTTATTAAAAATTAATTTGTAAACTTTAAAAATTATTTTTTTTTAAATCATAACACTTTTTTAACACTGCTGTATTTGGTCAAATTACAGAAACTATGTTTTTTTTGTGTTTAACGTCCGACTACTGTGCACACTTTGGCTAATGCAGACGATGGGATGATTTATAGGGTATGAAAATGCCAAACCCTGGCCGATAATCGAACCCGGGTCCTCGGGGTGAAAGCCTAGTACGCTATCGACTAGGCCACCGAGGCGGGAGGACCGATGCACCTAAGTGTCCCCCACGTAATGAGTGATAAATATGAATACTCATAGTTAATACTCATTATGGTAGTGTCTATGACACTGAAAAACCCAATACAGAAACTATGTCAGACCCACGAAAGAACGCACCTGAATTTAGGACGTTATAGCGTTCTAATCAGTTGTTATATAGACGTTTCAGATACACCATATTAAAGTGAGTTCTTTTGTTT
The DNA here is from genome assembly GCA_022606455.1 of Callitettix versicolor. NCBI lineage: Eukaryota > Metazoa > Arthropoda > Insecta > Hemiptera > Cercopidae > Callitettix > Callitettix versicolor. The sequence goes on along the minus strand of CM040188.1, from coordinate 32,122,388 downwards.
ATAAATCTATGTTAATTCCGTTAATATATTTTAAAACGTATATTTATTGAAACGACATTTCAATTAAATTCCAGCAGCACTCGCCACTGTGTTGCACTGCCCTACCTCATCAAAGTACTGTCAGGTCGCTTAAGCTATAGACTTAGAGAGTTTGATAAACTTTCCATTTAACATTTTATTTACAAAAGTCTATAGTGCGTGCCACGTGACTGTACAGTAAGTGTTCAGATTATTATTTGAATTTCGTTTAATTAACTTTACGCT
>CM040188.1:31994624-32117124 GCA_022606455.1 Callitettix versicolor | reverse complement strand
ATTTAAAAACTTTAAAGAGACCAAACGATTGTTGTATGAGCACGTTTGTTGCAAGTCTGTTACTAAACAAGATGGAACAACTTTAAGCCAAACCAGTCTTTTATTCCTTGTACAAACTCTTCAAATACATCAAAGAACTTTGAATAGAAATACATATTTTAATCAGTTTTTAATTGTTGTTTATTTTGACACGAAAAGAACCTATTTTAATAAAAGATAATTTGAATTTACTCTACCAATGTGGTAAATACTGAAATTAGCTTAAATTAAATTAAATGTTATTTAGAAAACATGATGAAAATGTTCTCTTCTGAGTTAAAAAAAGTGGATTTACAGTGTTATTTATCCACAGGATTTGTCGGCACCATTTTCCTCTCTGTTTTGACATCTAAAAATCGGCTATAAAAACTGTAATCGTATATGTTGTCTTTAAGTGCCCAAAAACGTCTTTAAGTGCCCAAAAACGTCTTTAAGTGCCCAAAAACGTCTTTAAGTGCCCAAAAACGTCTTTGAGTGCCTAAAAACATCTTTAAGTGCCCAAAAACGTACGTTATTCTCACACAAATCTGTTATTAACTCTAACAAGAACTTATCTTTTTCTCAGTATTAACTAAATAATTTAACCATAACTAAAATCAGTGTAAAATTTTTGATATTTTAAAAATAATACGATTTGGAAGTACGCCTAAATTGATAAAATTAATAAAATTCCCGACCACAAACGTGGTTTGTTTATTAATAGCTCTTGAACCGAAATTTTTGTGTAGAGACACTTAATTTTGTTTGTGTGTTTAATAGAATCACTCGAATGCATTTCTTGTGTGTAAAAGTATTTGTGCGAAGTTTTTACACGGATGCCTGCCTCGTTGTATTACACCGTGCGTGCTTTATCTGCATTGCAACACGTGTACAATGTAAGATACAACCTTGTCATCGCTTATATGACGTCACTGCATGCATATCAGGTTGAGTTTGCCTTTGTCTGGCCAGTTCGGGGTATAGATAACATGCAAGACGTATCTATCTCAGGAGCCTGTCTGTTTAGCCGCTAAACACAGCAAACGTATGCAGAACAGTGTGCCCCAGTGGCGCGATAAGTATTTTAAGTAGAAAAATGATTGGCTAAAAATGTTTAAAGTTTTTAATAGCCAACATTGTGTAAGGCTTACAAAAACACATTATAATTTTGAAAGTAAACTACGTTTGAGATTTCTGTTTGAAATAAATCGATGACTTTTTATTGCAGATTTTCAAAATGACATACATTTCATTGTTTAACTTGATTTAAAATATTCCGAAACCGGTAATTTAAAATACAACCATCATTAAACACTTTACAAAATCATTAAATTTCGATAAAATGCTATTCGGCACCAGTTTGTCTACTAAACTCTACTCATATTGAAACAAATAAGACGGTATCAAGCTTCGAGTGATATTGAAATTAATAACGCAGCTTCGAGAACTGCATCAGAGTCCTACGTGTATAGCCTTCTTCTTCTACGTTTCACCCACTTTGGGGGACGATTGATCAATCAATGTTCAGTGTGTCGTGCTTTCCTGTCCGCCCAGTATTTCTTCATCCTTTCAGATCTTGCCGTCCTCTCTGCCTCAGAAATCCTATATGGTATTTTGGTCTTGACCCTGTCCTGGAACCTCTTCATTTTACCTTCGATTATACTCTTTGCGGATCTATCTGCAAGCATCTCTTCTGTAATTTGAAACTCTCGTAGGTCCCTCTCTATCTCCTTAAACCAGTTCAGTTTGGTTTTCTTATTGCGGAAAAAGTCGAAGATCCTTTTTGTTATCCTTTTCGGGTCCATTCGTAGGATGTGACCATAGAAGTCAATCCTCCTTTTCTTTATTGTATGGGACATCTTTTCGGTCCTCCTATACAGGGTCTCATTACTAATGTGCACAAGTTTATTATTATAGAATTTGGGACCTAGAATTTTCCGTAGAATTTTTCTTTCTTTGATCTCCAACTTTTCCATTGGTCCATAAGTCGTTATGGACAACGTTTCCGCAGCGTAAAGGGCTTCAGGCTTGACTACAGTATTATAATGTCTTATCTTGGCATTCCAGGAGAGTGATTTTTGTTATAGGTGTCTTTTATGAGCTGGAAAGCTATTTCCATTTTGTTTCGTCTAGATTCCATGGCTTTCTTCTCTAGACCATTCCAGCTGATCCACTCTCCGAGGTACTTGAAATCCCTGACAATCTCCATTTTCTGTTCCCCACTTTCAAATATTTTGGAGGATTCTTAATGTTTGTTATTATTTTGGTCTTTCCAAAGGCGATTTTGAGGCCTACCTTCCCCGCTTGCTTCAGCAGTTCGAGGGACTGCTCCTTGGCTTCCTCCCATGTCTCGGCCAGTAAAGCCATGTCATCTGCAAAAGCCAAACACTTGATCTTAATGTCCCTGTTTACCGATCCCAGTCGGATCCCGCCACTGGCTGTTTTATCCCATTCCCTGACTACCTTCTCCAAGACACAGTTGAACAGGAGAGGGGACAGTCCGTCACCCTGTCGTACACCAGTTTTGATCTCAAAAGGGGCTGACAATTCCCCCATGAATTTAACTTTGGAAAATGTATTAGTGAGGCTTTCCCTGATGAGGTCGTGTATAGCCTGTTATATATATATTTTTTTTTTTTTTTTTTTTTTTTTTTAACGTCCGACAATTGTGCACACTTGGGCTAATGCAAACGATGGGATGATTTATAGCGTATGAAAATGGCAAGCCCTGGCCTCGAATCGAACCCGGGCTACCAACTAGGCCACCGAGGCGGCTTAGCCTGTTATATAAAATATTGTTACTCAAACTTTAGTTTTGCATTTTAAGAACCAGCAGAGTTTTTGATTAAACAATTAAAAATTTCAAATTCGCAAATCGTTGGATAGCCTAAACAAACTAATAATTTGCAGTGAGTAGGCTTCACAATACGAATACAACGGCGATAACAATACTCAAAGATCAACCGGAAGTGGTTTCTTTATATCAACTTCCTATGGTTGGGAGTAAGTGTAGTAATGACCTAAATGTTGGAAATATTAGGCCTCAGACAATATTTCTGTAAAAAGGAGAACGGACATGTTTGTGTTTCGTTGAATGTCTTATAGTTTCGTTTACGTATAGAAACAAATTTCGTGTTCAGAGAGAGATTAATAATAACGAAACACTCAATTATTTTTAGATTTTTTTTATTCAGTGTCAATATTTACAATAGCTTTTATACAAGATTAAATATTAAATTAACTTTTTTTAAGTTTTATAATGCCGACCATTTTATTTATCCAAAAAAAGTCTTTCTGTGTGAAATAGCCTAAACTCATTTAAAATGCAAACTCGTAACTCACGCTTGGAGAATTTCAAGAAAATATTTCAGTAAACATTTTGGTTTCTAAGTGGAAACGTTTAAGAGTTATATTTGAAAAAATATTTAAAAAAAGCTAAAAAAACTGGCGTTTGTGCAAAAAATGATAATTATAGCCTAAACTCATTTAAAATGCAAACTCGTAACTCACGCTTGGAGAATTTCAAGGAAATATTTTAGTAAACATTTTGGTTTCTAAGTGGAAACGTTTAAGAGTTATATTTGAAAAAATATTTTAAAAAAGCTAAAAAACTGGCGTTTGTGTAAAAAATGATAATTATAGCCTGTTTTTAAAAATTTAATTTATATCATAAATAAGTTTTAGTAATCGCTACATTGCTGACGTGATGAAAAACTTATTTCAAAAACCAAGAACGTTTTATAACATCACGTATAATAATTCATGATTATACGTGATTACACGTTATTCAGAAAATTGGCAACATTCAAAAACCAAATATTTTAGCAACAAAAAATAAATCTGATCGTCATTCAAAACTCTTTAAGTGTGTATATTTTCAATAGGATTTCAGCATCGTAATCAGCAATACAATTTGCATATATTAGCATTTTAAAAGTTTTTTTAAGTTTATGTACCAAGAGTTGTGTAAGCTTTTGAAAGTATTGACACCATACAGAAAATGGAATTCAGTTTTTTGTAACATACATAATTCTTACTTTAGGTTAGAAAAAAGGTTATTTTTTAAATTTAAATCTTAAATATTGAAATATTGGAAAATAGTAAGGGAAAAATTTTGTTTTAAATTTTGAGAAATTAACTTGAAAGTATTGTAAAAACAACTTTTGGTATATTAATTAATTCTTACGAGTAAGCTTATGTTATTTTAATGAAATTAATTGTTTAAACGTTATTTTACTAAAATCAATAATTTCAATAATAATAGTAGGCCTATTTGCAATTGCAGATAGATAAACGGAAAAAATGTTTTACATTTTTAAATTTTCTGATTATCATAGTATATAAGTGGGCCATTTCCTTGTTGCTAAAAATAACTCAGTTTTAGTATTTAAGCTTGCTAAATAATATTTTATGAATGATGCATATGACATAAAATGTGTTTATGAATATCATTTTAACATTTTCGGATTTATTATCGTCTAGATTGATTCAGATCATTAGGCACTTGTCTATATCAAACAATGTTGCTGACGAGATGGAAGTGAATTCCCAGCAATATTGTTTCACCTTTGCTTTTTTGAAAACCTGGTTTCACCGTCATATTCATCATTAAAATTTGCATATATATGCGATTCAAATTAACAAATTACATTGAAAATATGAAAAGGAACTTTAAAAACTTTAAAATTACACTTAAATAATTAACTGAACACTGACCGCCATCAACATTAATTTCAATACTTTAATGAATTTTGATGTTTTAAAATGCTGATGTATACAGATTTTAACGCTGATTACGTTGGTGAAATCAGGTTTTCAGAAAGGTGTAAATTAAAAAACTAAGATTTACTTTTCGAGCTTTTAACCGGCCGCAATTTTGAAAACACACACACACACACACACACACACACACACACACACACACACACACACACACACACACACACACACACACACACACACACACACACACACACACACACACACACACACACACACACACACACACACACACACACACACACACACACACACACACACACACACACACACACACACACACACACACACACACACACACACAAGATCTGGAGGCCAGGCTTAAACCATTTGTTAAAAGAAATTCGATAATAAAGATTTTGTTATTTGTTCTGACAACTCGAAAACCGCAGGCCAACAGAAGGAAATTTTTAAAAAGCTACTAAAAAAGCCCTTGTAAGAGCAATTACATCTTACATTGTACGCACAAATTTTATATTTTAAACAGCCTTCATATTTTGTTTTTTTGAAACTGTCGAAGAATAATGAACAGATGTTCTCGTTTCAACGGCAGCTGACTGTACTTTGGATTAGCGACAAAATGTGTGACTGAATAGAATGAAGTCTATTATAGCCTAGTTAGGCCGGCTTGGCACGCCCATACAAGCCGTGCTATGAGACCGTTCCCTCCACTAATTATCTAATGAATTGAAGCTTGTTTTCATTTAACGATGACCCTTTCGTGCCATCATGTTCGAACTTCAAACACGCGACTTAATGTCCAGATATAGAACATCATACATTCAGTTGTTTCATAAGTTTATCATAAAAATGTTTATCTTTCTGTACGTATAATATTTAGTTCTATTATCTACTAGCTGAACACCCACGCATGCTTCGTTAGGATTTGAAAATGTATGAATCAAGTTAAATATGTATCGTTAACTTCAATGAAACATTTTGAGGTTATGTTAAACAATACATTATCGATTGATCGGTTATTATTTATAGGAGAACGATTTTGGGAACGGAGGTAACTAGGGGTGTAATCATTCCCGCAAAATCCATCAGAAGCGAATTGTAGGAGACAGTAGGGATGCTGGACAGACCGTTTTGATCTGCTATGGAAGAAGTGAGAGATAGGGTTTAACACCTAACTTTAACCAAAACGTATATCAGGAAATTCGGGGGTCAATGACAACCGAGGGAGCTGGTTGCTCACCCCCTAAACAGCTGAGATCTGATGACAGTAAGCCTAAGGCAGTAACGGGACTGGCAGGAAATCGCACTCCAGAATTGGAGAGGTGCCAACTGGAGATACTTTGAGGACAGTTAAGGTGGTCACTCTACCAGCTAACTTCCAGAAGTGTGTCTGTCGCAAGAACAGGCGAAGTTGATCAAGAGATCCTTAGTTGTCTGTGAGAATGACTTTCCGGATCCCCTGCGCAGATGATAGAGCGAAACAGTGGCTTGAGAGTAAAGTCCCCACCATAATTTTGACGGAGGGCCTAGTGCTGAAGGTGGCTGTGACTAGGGTCGTGTTCCAGATAGTCTGAATATGGGAATACCCTGTGTAAACTCCAACTAGGCCAAATATTGAGGATGATGCGAGCCCAAAACAGAGAAATCTAAAGACTCAGAAATGGAGGGTCGCTTATCAAAGGCGGCAGAACTGGAGAAGGCTCTAGTGCTGGTGATCGACGAGACACCGCTGAAGACAATCAAGGAGGTGGACTACAAGTTGTGTCTGGGTCTCCCTAGACTTCAGAGTGACTTTTACTCCTTAGAAAGATTAGAGTAGTTCAAGCCAACCTCTGTCATAGTAAAGCGGCAACCTCTGTATTATGGAGGCTGCTTGAGCAACGGGAAGCCGGTGTTGCTTTGGTGCAGAATAGCAGGACTGGCTTTAAGTGGAAAGACTGTGCACTAATTAGTACTGAGCTACGTGTAGGATCTAGAAGCAGAAGGGTTGTACTGACCTCTGCTTACTTCCCACACGAGGACATGGACAGCTTCAGCAGGATGAGCTAGTCAGTGCATTGTTGGAACTAACTAAGAGCACTAATTTGCTGAACTAGTACTTTAGAGGTTTAGTTGCACAATACCAGGTTTAGTTGATCGCAGTGCCTGGGGTTGTATAATCCTATCCTCTAGATTTCTAATCTAATCTATAGTAATTCAATCAGACCATAAATAGCTATGGCTTTTCACATAGACTTCTGTCAATATGCAGTTGCACTACAAGATTTCAAACTTGGACAAATATTTTTAATTTTATTTGTAACAGATTAATTCCTGGTTCATATTAGAAGAACAATTAGGCTGTCACATGCGGTAAGGACCACGCTACAAGACTCAGTGATAAGAAGATGCATAAGAATCAGTATATCCGGGAATCATTAAAAAGAGCCGTAGTGAAGTGCAGTAGAAACTTTTATGTGTCGAGTTGCAACATGCTTTAAGTGACGAGCAAAATTTTCATTTGAAAATGAGAAATTTGCTATCATATTTAGGTTCAGACTCGAATCTTTAAATCGAGTGTCGATCCAGTATCACTGTTTAGGTAGGTTATATGTATACGTGTATGTGTTAGTACTCAAGCGACTTAGGTAGTTTACATTAACGCGTTATTTAAAAATCGACTTTCTTAATACCTTAAACAAGATTTTGTACACTGATCAATAGTTTCAAATTTTAAAAAAATTGAAATTGAAAAGAAGGGATGTTGCCTCTCCCCAACATTTTTAAAATATATTTAGAACAGGCCCTGAAAGGATGGAAAAACAAATGTAAAGGTATGGGCATTCCTCTACAAGACGACAAGACTCTATACACGCTATGTTTTGCGGACGACCAGATTGTCCTCGCACAAGATCATGAGGACCTCGGATATATGGCTCGCAAATTAATAGAGGAATACAGTAAGTGGGGACTTGAAGTGAATCTGGGGAAAACGGAGTGCATGTGCATTGGAGGACGTAATTTTAGAAGATGGGCGGAGGATACGGCATTCTCAAAATTATACGTACTTAGCCTTAAAATGTCACAAGATGGTACATTAGATGAAGGAATTAAAGAACGAATTTTATTTGGAAGGAGAGCTGTATCTATGCTGAACGGGGTGTTGTGGAATCAAAACATTTCAAAAGAGAATAAAAAAAGAATTTATGACACAATTGTAAAAAAGCATTATAACATATGGTAGTGAGGTATGGCCAATTAAGAGGAGAACAAAAAGAATGCTGTTGGCTACTGAGATGGACTTTTGGAGAAGAGCGGCAGGAAGATCAAGAAAGGAGAGAGTGAGAAATGAAAGTATACGGAGAATAATGGACGTAAGGCATACAATTGTAGAAGATATAAGAACAAAACAACTGGTTTGATAAGCGCATGTACAAAGAATGCCGGATGAGCGAATTCCCAAAAAAATCATGCAATGGCGAACACCTGGAAGAAGAAAACGAGGAAGGCCGAGACTGAGCTGGAGAGAGGGAGTCGAAAAGGAAATAAAAAAAAGGGATCTACCAGAAGACCTGTGGTGGGACCGCGATCGGTGGAGGTTGGAGATCAGAAGACGGCGTAGAACGTTGCAGACCGAATTATAGATAGATAGAAATTGAAAAGAACAATTAGGTTGGCATAATTCTACTAACAGCACGTGAAAATGGTTAGAAATGAAAGAACCAATATTATGTAAAGAGTAATTAAATTGAAAAATAAATCGAGAAGTGACGGAAGCAAATTTCTAAAAAAACTAAAAATATCACTTTTTTATACATTTTTTTTCAAAATCCGATTTCATTGTCGTAATCAGTTCTGGCCCACGAAAGAAAAACCTGAGTTTAGGACATTATAACGTTTCAATCGATTATTGTACAGACATTTCATATACACAGAATTAAAGTGTGTTATTTTGTCTTCGTTAATTCCGTTAATATATTTTCAAACTTCGATTTGCTGAGTTTAGGACATTATAACGTTTCAATCGATTATTGTACAGACATTTCATATACACAGAAATAAAGTGTGTTATTTTGCCTTCGTTAATTCCGTTAATATATTTTCAAACTTCGATTTGCCGAGTTTAGGACATAATAACGTTTCAATCGATTATTGTACAGAAATTTCATTTACACAGAATTAAAGTGTGTTCTTTTGTCTTCGTTAATTCCGTTAATATATTTTCAAATATAACGTTTCAATCGATTATTGTACAGAAATTTCATTTACACAGAATTAAAGTGTGTTCTTTTGTCTTCGTTAATTCCGTTAATATATTTTCAAACTTCTATTTACTGAGTTTAGGACATTATAACGTTTCAATCGATTATTGTACAGAAATTTCATATACACAGAATTAAAGTGTGTTATTTTGTCTTCGTTAATTCCGTTAATATATTTTCAAACTTCGATTTGCTGAGTTTAGGACATTATAACGTTTCAATCGATTATTGTACAGACATTTCATATACACAGAATTAAAGTGTGTTATTTTGTCTTCGTTAATTTCGTTAATATATTTTCAAACTTCGATTTGCTGAGTTTAGGACATTATAACGTTTCAATCGATTATTGTACAGACATTTCATATACACAGAATTAAAGTGTGTTATTTTGTCTTCGTTAATTCCGTTAATATATTTTCAAACTTCGATTTACTGAGTTTAGGACATTATAACGTTTCAATCGATTATTGTACAGAAATTTCATATACACAGAATTAAAGTGTGTTATTTTGCCTTCGTTAATTCCGTTAATATATTTTCAAACTTCGATTTACTGAGTTTAGGACATTATAACGTTTCAATCGATTATTGTACAGAAATTTCATATACACAGAATTAAAGTGTGTTATTTTGTCTTCGTTAATTCCGTTAATATATTTTCAAACTTCGATTTACTGAGTTTAGGACATAATAACGTTTCAATCGATTATTGTACAGAAATTTCATATACACAGAATTAAAGTGTGTTATTTTGTCTTCGTTAATTCCGTTAATATATTTTCAAACTTCGATTTGCTGAGTTTAGGACATTATAACGTTTCAATCGATTATTGTACAGAAATTTCATATACACAGAATTAAAGTGTGTTATTTTGCCTTCGTTAATTCCGTTAATACATTTTCAAACTTCGATTTACTGAGTTTAGGCTAATATAACGTTTCAATCGATTACTGTACAGAAATTTCATATACACAGAATTAAAGTGTGTTCTTTTGTCTTCGTTAATTCCGTTAATATATTTTCAAACTTCGATGTTATACTTCAAGGAATTTACAAAAAAAACAGTTGTTCTATTACAATAGTCACTTTGAAGGTTTATAACTGTAAATTTTTACACCACAACAATGCTGCTCGAGTATATTTTGATATAAAAATTTGTTAATCTTTTTTGCTGAACTTTACCAACTTTTGCCAAAAATTTAAATGGTAAATTTCTTTTTAAAAAGTGTTCGTTTTGTTACCAGCAAGTTTTTTGAACTAATTCTTAACAGACGTCTGTAATTTTACAACAGTACACGACCTATGTGTCAGTCAGTCAGATTTGTAATTGCGTTTAATGAGTAAACGTAAAGTTGTTGAAACGAAATTCCAATTAAATTGCAGCAACACTCGCCCACTGAGTTGCACTGGCGTACCTTACCAAAGTACTGCCGAGTGGCAACGCTATAGACCTACAGAGCGGCCAACCGTCCCTTTAAATTTTGTGTACAATTCCACATGTCTACAGTGCGTGCCACGTGACTGTACTCCTGGTGCGCTAAATGTTCAGATTAATACTCAAATTTCGTTTAATTAACTTAACGTTTAGGCTATTCATTACAATTAATTGAACGTAATACTGTTGTAAAGTTACAGACGTATTTTAAAGAATTATTTCAATAACGTTGCCGGTAACCAAAGTGGTAACAAAAACTGGTTAGCAGTTTTTTTAAATAAATGCACCGTAAATTCAATTTTTTTTCAAACGTTCGTCAAATTTGGCGGAAACATTAACAAATGTCAACACCATAACATACTTTAACAGCATTGTTGTGGAGTAAACATTAACAAAATTATGAACTTTCAAAGTAGCTAGTTGTAGAAAATCGTGTTTTTCAGTAAATTTTTTGAAATATAAAATTTAAGTTCGAAAATATGTTAACGTAATCAACATAGGTTTATAGACAAAGGAACAAGCTTTAATTTGGTGTATTTGAACTTTCTGTACAATAACCGATTGGAACGTTTTAACTCCTTAAACTCAGGTGTTTTCTTTCGTGAGCCAGACATAAAAATGGCGAAAATATTTTTTTAATAACATCGTTGTTTGCTTAAATTGATGTGACACTATTTCTAATTGATTGCATATAAATATTAAGTAATACCATTTTTTTTCTTTTATACATCAACAAATATAAAATTTTGAGTTCCGAGTGTGTTGTTAATTTTAGTAAGTTTTATTTACATTATTAATTTTTTACATATTAAGTACATCATCTACAGAGTATTTTTCCATGACGGACCGTCTACTTGATACAGACATGGAGAGAAGTTAAACATACTTTTCAGAGTAAGTATTGAGGGTATCAAAGCCGGTCACAGTGCGCGTACTTTCACTGTGCACTGATATGTGAGAAAGTAAACAGATTGAACGAACCGAATGTGTCGTGAAGAATGACAACGACTTTGACATTGATCTGTGTTTGTCGAAAGTTGAAAGCTAGGAATGGCAGGCTTCCTGTTCCACGTGACCTGGAACTTTTCCGTAACCCTTCACTTTAATAAAATGAAACTTTGAAGTTGAATTCAAATACCCGACCGTCTTGGCAACATTTTATATTGGCAACAGTGGCAATAGTTTGTCTTTATTGTTGTATTTAATCTGTTACCAGACACAATTGGTATAGGGACATGATTGATTGGGCACCACTAATTCAAACTTACATTTACATAAAATATGAACTAAGAAATTACGCGAGAAAAAATGCGCGTGTGTGTGAGAGAGAGAGAGAGAGAGAGAGAGAGAGAGAGAGAGAGAGTGAACAGATCTAAATATTCAATAACTCTCTAATCTTTTGAAGAAAAAATGCGCGTGTGTGTGTGTGAGAGAGAGAGCGAGAGAGAGAGTGAACAGATCTAAATATTCAATAACTCTCTAATCTTTTGAAGAAAAAATGCGCGTGTGTGTGTGAGAGAGAGAGAGAGAGAGAGAGTGAACAGATCTAAATATTCAATAACTCTCTAATCTTTTGAAGAAAAATGCGCGTGTGTGTGTGAGAGAGAGAGAGAGAGAGAGTGAACAGATCTAAATATTCAATAACTCTCTAATTTTTTGAAAAAAAATGCGTGTGTGTGAGAGTGAACAGATGAAAATATTAAATAACTCTCTAATCTTTTGAAGAAAAAATGCGCGTGTGTGTGAGAGAGAGAGCGAGAGAGAGTGAACAGATCTAAATATTCAATAACTCTCTAATCTTTTGAAGAAAAAATGCGCGTGTGTGTGAGAGAGAGAGCGAGAGAGAGTGAACAGATCTAAATATTCAATAACTCTCTAATCTTTTGAAGAAAAAATGCGCGTGTGTGTGAGAGAGAGAGAGAGAGTGAACAGATCTAAATATTCAATAACTCTCTAATCTTTTGAAGAAAAAATGCGCGTGTGTGTGAGAGAGAGAGCGAGAGAGAGTGAACAGATCTAAATATTCAATAACTCTCTAATCTTTTGAAGAAAAAATGCGCGTGTGTGAGAGAGAGTGAACAGATCTAAATATTCAATAACTCTCTAATCTTTTGAAGAAAAAATGCGCGTGTGTGTGAGAGAGAGAGAGAGAGCGAGAGAGAGTGAACAGATCTAAATATTCAATAACTCTCTAATCTTTTGAAGAAAAAATGCGCGTGTGTGTGAGAGAGAGAGTGAACAGATCTAAATATTCAATAACTCTCTAATCTTTTGAAATGTAACTTTGGTACTGAATTTCTTTTTACCACGAAATACAACTTAAACGTTATCTGCAATAGCGAAGCACGGATATGCAGTTAGTAGTTTTTAGTGTATTTACTGATATTTATTCAATAATGTTAAATAGATAAAATGTGATGAATTATTTAAAGTAATTACGTAATTTTCCTCGTATTTTTGCCAATATCTTCATAATGAATTAGCCGCATCGGTGTCCTAGTTGATAGCGTACTAGGCTTTCACCCCAAGGACCCGGGTTCGATTCCCGGCCAGGGCTTGGCATTTTCATACGCTATAAATCATCCCATCGTCTGCATTAGCCCAAGTGTGCACAATAGTCGGACGTTTAAAAAAAAAAAAATCATAATGAATTTCCGGTGGAAATTGCCACTTGTGAAGAATTTTGTACATTGTTCAACCATCTTTATTTTTCGAAATATTACGCTAATATCAATCTGTGACAAATTGAAGCTATTTAATAAATTTAGTGTTAAAATGTTTTCTGCAGTTGTAAACAAGTCACTCGGCTGTCAGCTGGTCAGTTGTTCTTGGCAGCTGCTAAATTAATATTTACGCGACTTTATGCATTGCGGGTTGGTCACGTGACCACGCTGCATTACTTTTATGTCCGGCTGTCAGCGCCGGTGATCGGTTTTTTACCAAATCGAATCCTACTTAATGAAAATGCAGTGTTTTAAAATCTGCCATAGCCTACTGTGTTGCCGTGATGGAAACGAATTTTCAAAAACTGACATTTAATAATACCAAGTAAAACAAACATTCCGATGGGCGAAATTAGTTTTGGGGATTTTTCAGTAATTAGAAAAAGTTTCAAATCCAACATAACCTTTCTATTTACTTTTTAAAATAGTTACTACTTGTTAAAATGTACTTTTTTAGTAGGCTTATTGGAATGAAATAAATAATGCCTTTTAACTGTATAAAAAACCTAAGAATATTATATAAACAATTAATACAGTAGGCTGTGTCAATTAAAAGTAAGTAAATAAAAAGCGAAGGACTGACGTCATTAATATTTTATGCACAAAGTAGACAGCTGGTATTTTCTTTTCTTTTACTGTGTGTAAAATTTTACAAAATTGTACATTTTGTAATATTTAAAATATTCCTTATTAAACTTTTGACAACCCATTTGAAAAAACCTAACAAACACAGTAATTCTGCACCAAGCAGCCGTCTCAATTAGGCCTATGTAATGTAAGTGATTTTCAAAAAAATAACCAAATTTAATAACATACATAAACAAGCATTTTATTATGTTAATATATTTGTTTATAAGTACAAAATTAATAAACCCAGGTCGTTGTAACATTCATAACGTTTTTATCCTTTACGTTTTTTAAAAAATATTGCGTTAGCGTTAAAATGTGTTAACTAAATTATATATAAAATACATAAAAGAAAACCTGACATGTTAATTTCCTAGTTGCGGAAAAACATTTACAAATTTTACATAATTAAATAGTAAAAATAAACTTTCAGAAAAAAATATAAGGTACAATTTTCATTTAAGATTATTTAATCACCGCCATTTTGAAACTAACAGAATTTTACTAGGTGGCGAATATGTCCAAACTATTTTTCACAGTTCCTAAGACGAGTATTAGCTGTGACAAAGATTGAACATTTTCTTACTGCAAAAAAATCAACTATAATGAAGGCTTAATATTTTCAATGTGTATTATCTTTTCTATTTAAGTCTATTGTAGCGTATATATTAGGGCCTATCGATTATTATTCGTTCATTCGAGGAATAATCTCCCGCAGGGAGGTGCAGACTAGCTGCACCTATTGAGAGGATTTAGACGTCCCTCGCGGTACCCGAGTCTAACACACACTTACACTTACAACACTACACTTACGACTTTAACACTTTACACTCACACTTACATTTAGGGAGGCGATAATAGCCTCAATGTGCTTTTCGCCTTAAAATAACAACAACAAAAAATCGAGGAATAATGAAAAATTAGGCACACTGCAAATTCTACTAACAATCTTAAAACATGGCGACTACTGAAACTATTTAAGTTAAGTGATTATTTTTATTTTTGTACAAATTAAATAATAATAACAATTTCGTTCGAATATTTTTAGTGAAATGTTTAGTAGCGTACAATGTTTTTTTAAACTGAATTTTCGGTTATGTAACATTTTTCTGAAGTCATCCAGTTGTTTTTTTTATGTAAAATATTTCAACAAATACTCAACGGAAAGGTTGTAGAAAGGGTGAATCCCAGATGTCTGCGTTTCTACGTAAATAACCTCGCCTCACGTCAGAAAGCCACGATATTTTCTCTTCCTTTAAACTGAAATATTCATCTGTTTACATTTACACTACATTTTACTAAAGCTATTTTTCTTCTGTGTGTGTGTGTGTGTGTGTGTGTGTGTGTGTGTGTGTGTGTGTGTGTGTGTGTGTGTGTGTGTGTGTGTGTGTGTGTGTGTGTGTGTGTGTGTGTGTGTGTGTGTGTGTGTGTGTGTGTGTGTGTGTGTGTGTGTGTGTGTGTGTGTGTGTGTGTGTGTGTGTGTGTGTGTGTGTGTGTGTGGTTTTTTTCAGCACGTTAGCAATTTGGGTGCAATTACCTTCAAACGTAAAGTAGATTTTGTAAATAGCTTGAACAAATTCGTTATCTATTAAATTGTTTCAAAATGGTGGTCGTTAAAAACTACAAATTTTATTTTATAACTTTATTGAAAATCTGTTTTCACCAATAATTATTAGCACTGAAATCTGTATAAATTAGCGTTTTATTTTTTTCTTAATCCACTGCATTTTAAAATTTTATTTAAAAAACTAAAATGAATACTTAACGACGTTAGGTTCGAATTTATGCAGAAATCTGATTATGATTTTTCTAAAAACGTTTAAGATAAAAAGCTATAAATTTTATAACGGTCAGTGTTCATTTTCTTATTATAATTTATTTAATATTTGTAAATTTATTATTTTTAACTTCTATATGTTATAATTAATTTAAAAACCTTCTTTGTGTCTTTATAATTACGAAAGAAATGAATAAAATAATATTTATTTATCAGTGTATTAAATTGTTTAATTGTTAAATTGTTGTGCAGACAAGCAACACTGAGTATTGATTAATATTTATCCTTATTGTTAACAATGTCAATTACAAGTTCAGTAAAACAATTTACTTGTGATTTTCCTTCTAAACACGTTTCAATTGAATATCTCAGAGGCAGTGGAAAGGGAAGGGAACGGATCCGGAAGCGTGACTCGGCGGCTCAGTTGAGTCTCGGCCATGACTCAGTGCGCAGTGTAAAATGTCGGAGAGCGCGTGGAACACGTCTTACCTCTTGGGCAACGACACCCGAGATGGTTGGGGACAGAGGTATTTTTTCACGTTTTACAGCGAGTTCGGTTCACGGGATAGTGCCGCCGGAGTAGAGGTGGGTGTGCTTGTGGTGATCCTCGTGGCGTCTGTAGTGGCCAACCTGTCGATAGCGGCGGCCGTGCTGAAGTACCGCGAGATGAGAACAGTGACCAATTGTTTTCTGCTCAACTTGGCCGTGGCGGACTCCTTGTTCGCCCTCGGGATTCCGGCCATCGTCGTGGCGAGGATATCCCCCCACTGGAAGCTAGGAAACATCGTCTGCAAACTGCTACCGTATTCACAGGTAGACCTTCACTCTCACTCTCAGTAAAGGTTTATATCTTACCATAAAATTCACGAATCATCCCAAATGAAGACTTTGTGTGCGGAAGATTTAAAGGTTAGCTTTAATGCAGCCTTCTGTTGTGACCGCGCAGCAATTCATTATCCAAAACGGAATAGTTTTAAAGGACGTTCAGAAATGTTAAGGCAACTTAAACAATTACGTTCCTTGACTATCTGCTGTTTTATGATTTAATAAAATCGTTTAATACGTTTTTACAGGACCGACAATTAAGCACTTGCTACTGTAACGGTTGCTTGGTTCTCACACAACAGTAACAATAAAACAAATTACTGTACATTGTAAAACAACAACAATAGCCTATATTTATGTATATTCAACATAATCACTATCTTTTGTTTTGCTATTTTACATTTTACGATGGCACCACATTATATGTTAAATGTTAAAAAACATCTGCAACGTGTTATTTCACATTAAAAACTGAAATTCTAAACACAAACTAGACAATTGATAAAAACCCTTTAATGCAATCAATTAAGTAATCGCTGTACACAGATATCTAGCTGACGTGATAGATGTAAATTACCAATCATTTTTTTCGACAAACACTTTTTTAAAATGTGATTTCAGTCATATTCAGCACTAAAATCCCAAGTCAGATATATTTCGGTTTTTTTAATTATTGTTACGACTGTTTTTACTACGGTAAAATCAGATTTTTAAAAAAGTGTGTTTTATAATGTTTTTATTAAGTCATTACGGGTTTTGTCCCGGTGGAATTTTGCAATCTATTTTAAAATAACTTCCCGATGAGCTGGAGGTTTGAAATTTTGTATACAGCTCTAAACTCGATGAAAATACAATAATATTGGCTTATTTATAAATATTGAACTGTGCCGAGGGCACTATTACTGAAATTGTTTGGCCATTATTTCGGTATGATCAAATGATAACGACATTTCGTCTGTTTTCTTGCTGTAGGTAGTAATGTTGTCGTTGTTTAGTACAAGCCAGGATGACCGAGTGATCCAAGACGCCAGCTTTAGGTTCTGGTTCCCGTTTGGGAGCGTGGGTTCGAACCCAACACCTGACCAAGTTTTTTTTATAGCGTATTGACAAGTTTAATAAAAACGTAATTTGTTTTTTTGCGAAGCCTATATTTTTTACAAAACTTATATGTTTTTTAAAAAGTATTTAGTTGCACTGACTTGTCAAGGATTTGGCAGTACGCTAATTTTCTAATTTTACCTTTGGAAATTCAGTTTACAGTAAATAAAAAAAATGTACGATAATGACAGTCCGTTTTTTTGGTATTTTAAAAATAATTAACAAGACTAAAAAGTAATTATATAAATAAGAAAAAAACTTTGTAAAAAAATCACGTTTTAAAATAGAGTAAAAAATATAAAATAAATTCCAATAAATCCGTCAATCTATCGAAATTTATTAACCTATACAGATTCACAATCACACACAGACTGTCCTACAAATTTGTGACAGTGAATTTTTATAGATATTAAAATACTTGTACAATTAAAAACAAAAAACATGGGGCACTTATAGGCTAATATGTAATAGTAGTTGTCTGTATAGGTTTATAAATCTCGATAGATTGACGGATTTATTGGAATTTATTTGATACTTTTTACTCTATTTTAAAAACGTGATTAATTTTTTTTTTTATTATATAATTATTAATATTTGAAATGATCGTCATTTTTAAAATGTTGAAACGATTTTGCTGGGTATCGAACTGGTCCAAGCTGTTACCAAAATCAATTTTTGTGGAAAACACACACACACACACACACACACACACACACACACAGAGAGAGAGAGAGAGAGAGAGAGAGAGAGAGAGAGAGAGAGAGAGAGAGAGAGAGGGAGAGAGACTTGTGTGTGTGTTTGTATGCGTGTGTAAATTATAATCCTCTCAAATGGCACATTTTCCAAAGAAAATTTGCTAATAGGAATGTAAAACATTCAGTTTTCATAACAATAAATTATATAATCATTAATGGTCCATTTCGTAAGTATAGTGTACATAAATAATAATTAATCTGTATAGTTTCTGTCTCACTAACAATAAATGTAGTTTCAGAATAAGTGAATTGACTCATGAATACGTAATTAATTTTTTTTGTTTTTTTTTTAAAGCTAAAAGCTTATCGTGTGGATAAGTACGATACCATTCTTCAACATGTGATTGAAACACACATACTTTTTAAAAATACTGCTTTTTCTGTCTGTCTAAAATTTGTGAGAAGAAGCTTTTAATGTTAGCTTTGGCGAGAGGAGTGAATAGAAAAAGTCTGCCGAACGGAAGACTGACACATATTCGAAATTAATATAAACTTTTATAATAATTATTGTTATTGAATCAGGTTAGCTTTTAACAACATAACCTGAAATTTGTTATAGCCTGTCAGCTGTTCAATGAAATCAGCTGATTCTTTACGAATTAATATAAAACAACTGATCTTCTATTATAAGCTAGGTTTACGTATTTATTTATTTAAACAAAACAAGATATTTGTAAACATACCTTCAGACTAATTGTATATTCAGCAAAGATATCATTAACAAAAGCTTCGCGTCTACCGGTAATTTTCCGATTTTCACACGTGACTTTTTTACAGAAATATTTTAAGGTATCAATTTTGTGGTAGAAAAAATTTCACAGGACTTTTGTTTAAAAATTAGTCTGTATCGAGTGTCAAATATCTGGAACTAACTGTTCTAACGAAATTTCTTATCATAACTTTAAAAAGGATGAAATGCTATTTTATTTTATATTTTATGCCAGTTAAACTAACAAAACTGGACCTGAAGTAACACATGGGAAAGCCAAGAGTTGTAATGATTAAAGAAAACGCGTTTGAAATATTTTGTAGTAAATTAACTATTGATAATTTGCGCTTAATCTAAAAAAAAATATTATCAATATAATCGTACACAACAATAAACTTATTTTGGAGTTATGTTTAAAATTGTAGATAACCGAGAAACTAAGCGTTCCCATGCATCTGTGAGTAAAGTGACGTCTTTCATCGCCTTTGGCAATTTGGCACCTTGCAGACATGACACCTCTTTATAAACTAGGCTACTACTTTAAATATAAACTAAGATTATCTTGGTTATTTTTCACATACAACACAACATGCGCGCGCGCGCACACACACACACACACACACACACACACACACACACACACACACACACACACACACACATATATATATATATATATATCAAAATAAGCACTGAGATTAAAAAAAACAACCGCCTCGGTGGCCTAGTGGATAGCGTACTAGGCTTTCACCCCGAGGATCCGGGTTCGAATCCCAGCCAGGGCTTGGCATTTTCATACGCTATAAATCATCCCATCGTCTGCATTAGCCCAAGTGTGCACAATAGTCGGACGTTAAACACAAAAAAAAACAACAGTTTTCTACATCCGTTCTAAAAAAAACGGTTATTTCAGGACTAACCGTACTCTCAAAATGTTTATTTTTATAGTTTTCAAAAATAAAAGTATGCCAATATATTTGGATTTTTGCCTGTACACATTTAGATGTTTGGCATTACTTGTATGCCACTGAACAACAAAAAATCGAAATATTACATTACAAACACTTATAAATTAACACTCCTATCTCCGCATGTATTACGGAATATGTAACCATAGAAAATTTAAAAATAAAAATATAATTTTAACGTTAAATGAAAAAACATCTGAAGAAATACAGCAGTTATTACAGATTTATGGACAGAGTAGAGACAAGTAATGTGTTTCTCTCGTACAGTGACATTTTTAACTATTATTCATAGTCACTTTACATGCAAATCACTCTTTGTATACATAGTTCACAAATATTTTATCTTGAATTTTAAATTTCACGTATTTCAGTTTAACATTACTTATTTAATCCCCCTCTTAATTTATTACGCTATTTTTAAAACAACATTCTATTATTTCTTGCTACTATTTTTCCTTTAATTAGATCAAATTAAACAGATTAAACCAATTTAAAAATACTCCGAAAATAAATACTTACATTTTCATTACAATAACATATTTATATTAAATATTATATATGAAAAAAATTTCAAATATTAACTGAATTTGTGAGCCTGAATTTATTTTCAATATTTCGAAGAGAATAACGAATAATACCAAAGTTGCCGAATTCAGGGCTGCCAATACAACTAAACTTGACTCACCGTCTTGTAGGTAACGGTATTCAATCACCATCACTTCCTTCACGGCGTCACGTGATCCATGTCACTCACTAATCGATAGTAATTCTAACCTTTCAATGCAATGCCAATGTTACCGGCCTAACATTGAATGAATACAATTACTTAACCAGTCAAGGCGCTAGTCTTATTAATCCTAATAATAAGGTATCTAAACATATTTCCAAGTATCTTAATCTTTAATCATATTATATTTCTGAAAGTTTGTGTGTTTCTTGGTTTGTTTGTTTGTTTGTTATTCAATCACGCTATAACCACTGGACCAATTGAGATGAAATTTGGTACGAAAATGGTTTAGGTATCTGAGATAAACATAGGCCTATTTCAGTTTTAAAAAACGGCATTATACTACTTACCCAGTCCAAACATAATTATGTAGTATTTAGTTTTGTGGCATGTGTTAACTGTAGTTAGGTTTAATTACTGTTTACTGGACCTGTGATTTAGGTACCTGAGATGGACATAGATCTAATCCCATTTTAAGAATCTTAATCTGTGTTCTATTTATTGCAAAATTATTGCTTTTAATGTTACATTTTCAATTATTTTAGTTGAAATTTTTTCAAAACTGACTCTAATTTATTACTTTGTATTGAATTTTCAATATTAAATGTAAACAAAATCCCTACGCAGGGATGTAAACAAAAATCCTTAAAATAGGATTGAATCTATGTTCATCTCAGCTACCTAAATCTCAGGTCCAGTAAATAACTACAGTTAACACATGCCACAAAACTAAAAACTAATAATTATTTTGGGCTGGGTAAGTAGTATAATGACGTTTTGTAAAACGGGAATAGGCCTATGTGTAGGCTATCTCAGATACTTAAACCATATTCGTACCAAATTTCATCTCAATTGGTCCAGTGGTTAAAGCGTGATTGAATAACAAACAAACACACAAACTTTCAGAAATATAATATGAATTAGATTTACTGCGAGGTCTGCTGTTCTTTGCGGAATTTGTTTTTGATTTAATTCCGAACCGAAAATTTATTTCACAAATCAGAATCTTAGTTCTTTCCTATTTAAGATTTATTCCATTTATTTCGTACATTCAGAATATCGGAATTATTGAAGCAAATTTATTATTAACATACACACTCATTGGCCAAACAAAACTTTACTGAGAATCTTGTTTCTTTTAACTTTAAAGTTAGCCCATATGTTTACGGCTGGGCACTTACCGTCAGAAGCAAAGCAATGATCACGTGACAAACATACTTCCTCACTGGAGTAAACCATCACACGTGCAATATAAAAGGCAGGGTAATGAACTCGGGTCATGAAGTAAGAGAAGAGAACAGAACACCGTGTTATTTTAGTTAGACCGAGTAAATAAAGAAATAAATCGTAGCTTGACCTCTAATGTCACTGCCACTTTGATATCTTGTCGTGGTGTCGTATAATAGCCAGCTGTAAACACGTTCTCACTGCCTTATTGACTTGAAATCACGCAGATTTATGACTTTAGAATTTCATAATATTGTTTTGGTAGATCTCTCTGCAGCTTCCAAATTAGGCCCTCATGCCATACCTTATCGAAGGCTTTCGCTACATCCAAAATATACTTGCACAAACTTCTTTTTCTCAAAAGAATTTTCTATAATATTTGTGATCCTATGAACTTGGTCTAATGTAGAATGCCTTCGTCTGAAACCAAATTGATGTTCTGGGATAAGTTTCCTGTTTTCAATGATGGGCCTTAGTCTTTTTAGCAACAGCTTTTCAAATAACTTGGAAATCGTTGGTAATAACGAAATTGGCCTATATGACGTCTTATCATTTGGTTGTTTGCCTGGTTTCAATATCATAATAACTTCAGCTGTCTTCCATTGAAGAGGAATATACTTCAATCTTAAAGCTGCATTGATTAGGTAAAGTAACTTCCTAAGTCCTTTCTCTGGTAGAGATTTAACTATCATACCAGTAACTAGATCAAATCCAGGAGCTTTCTTTGATTTTAACTTATTAATTTCATTTTTTTAATTCTTGAAGTGTCACCGGAGTTATTTTTACATTATCCTGTTTTTCTATCAGAGGTATGCTTTCTTCGCACGTTTGCCTTGGCAGTGGAAGAAATATTTCTTCTAAATATTTTGCGAAGAGATTAGCTTTTTGCTGGGCACTTCTAGCCCAAGTACCGTCCTCATTTCTAATTGGATAATCTTGTGTTTTAGGTCTTTTAATTCCCTTTGTGGCCTTCCAAAGAGAATACTCTCCGTCCTTTGTGAGGATAACTCTTCTAAGAATCTGTTAATTGTGTCATTCTTAAGTTCTCTTATAAAGGATTTAATTTTGTTACACAACTTATTTAGCATTGTTTTTGTCTCTGAAACCGATTCATTTGCCAATATTTTCTTGTCCTTCTTTTTCTTTTATCAAGTCTCTTAGCTCAACTGGGTAATTGATTTCTTTACAACTTTGTTTGTGTTTTACAGGAGTACTCCTCCAGGCAGCACGTTGTATAATTTCAGTAAATCTGTCTAGTTCTTCTTCCAGCTGAATTGGATTTTTAATTGGTACATTTAAATTTATATCTTCTTCCACCAGGCTGCTAAACCGGGGCCAGTTAGTTCGAGCATTTGTCAATGTCGGTGCTGTTGCCTTGTTTGTAATTATAAATTCACTGATTGTCATTAGAACTGGTGTATGATCTGAGGAGAGACTCTCAATGTCTTCCACGTAAATGTAATTTTCTGAAATTCCTTTTGTTACAAAGAAATCTATAATATCAGGTATCTTATTAGTATCTGTCGGCCAGTAAGTAGGTCTACCCCCAGAGTGAAAGTCACATCCTAGTGCTGTTCCTGCTGCTAATAATTCTTTTCCTTTAGGATTAATTAATCTTGACCCCCAATATGTATGTTTAGCGTTGAAGTCGCCTCCAACAATATAATTGCTGCCCAGTTTTTCAAATAGTTGCACAAAATCCTCTTGTTTTAAATTGTATTTTGGTGGACAGTATATAGCACCAATGTTATATTCTTTGTACTTATTAGTTTGAATCCTGATGGCTATAACCTGGAAAGATTCTTCTTCAATTTTAAGACCTCAAAATGTTGCAAGTTATCCTTCACAAGTAATACTGATCCCCCTCTTGCCTTATCTGCTGGATGAACAGCAGAATAGCAGCAATAGCCACGTACTCTGACATATGATGATTTCGTAAAATGACTTTCAGATATTAAGCATATATCAATTTTTCCAGAATTCAAAAATACTTCTAGTTCCTGAATATGTTGTAACAATCCATTTGCGTTCCAGGTTGCTATCCTGAAGGTTTTATTTATTTCATTTAAAATAGCTGTTAATATCTGCTAGGTTTGTGGATACTTCCTCAAATTTCTTATCATTAGCTTCCAATCGTTTTTCTATATCCTCCAGCCTCCTTAGTATTTTTTCTAATACATTATTTTTCTCTGCGTTTTTAACCTCAATAGGCCTAGTCTGAACCACTTGTGAGTATAATCTCCTGTTTTCGTCCTTATTATTTTCCTCAGGTCTTTTAATCATCCGCGATAAAGTCATACTTTTTCCTCTTCTTTTGAAATCTTTGCTGAGGATTACTAGTTTTATTCCGGATTTTTGCAATTCCTTTGCAACTTCACACCCACGATAATTAGCAGGATGTTCTCCACAATTTACACATTTTGGTGGAACATTTTTATCTGTTGTCCACTGGTAAGTTGCATGTTTGCCTGTACATTTTACACATCTGGATTCTCTATGGCAGTACTTCATTGTATGATTAAATCCTTGACAATTTTTACATTGTGGTATCAAGTTCGTTGTTTTCCTTAGTGGCTCAATCTTGACACTCATATGAAGGATAGATTTGATATTATATATTTTCCCACATCTTCTTTGTTATCAAATGTGAGCATGTATAATGGAAGCCCTCTTTTACAAATTGTTTCTTGTCCATCTTTTTCTACTTTTTTTTTTCTCTTTTGATAATGTTGACAGCATCTAATATTTTTAACCCTGCCTTATGCGTTATTTCCTCGATTATTTCATCTTTAGTACAAGTAGGGTGTAAACCCCTAGCCATTACCTTGATGGGCCTGTCTTTTTGTCTTCATATGTGTACCATTGAGTGCCTTCTTCATTTAATTTTGTTGTCAGAGCTCTATAGGCATCAGAGTCTAATGTATTGATTTTCCACACATCACTATTGAGGGAAACTAATTTGCTTACTTTATCCATATTTAGTAACTTTTTCACTGATGCAAAATCCTTAACACTAACAATATTTATTGGTGGAGGTGGCTTGTCTTTTGCACCAAAGCTTGCTTCTGCACTATTTTCCTAGTGTTTGGTATATCATCGGGGTTTTCACCTTCTGGAGAACTTTCAGCTTTCCTTTTTTCATTTTTCTTGAAGTTTTTTATTTCTTATCCATTCAGTTTCCTTAGCGAGGTCCTCTTCATCAGTATAGTACTCATCAACTCTAGTCGTCAGTGGGATTTCATTTACAACATAGAGTGACAAGTTGCATCACAAATGCCTTTTACTAAAAGTTATTTACAACGAGCGAATAAAAGCTTTTTAAAAGATAGTGCAGATACATTTTATTTCGCCCAGTAAAATTAAACAAGTTCAAATGAAATATTAAGTACCCAGATAAAACATACCGGTCCAAAAATGTCAAATAGAAAGTAAAAATCAAACACTGACTAATATTTTTTTAGGTTTAGGCCTTACTTCTGAAAAATAATCGTGTACAAAATTTATATGTATTACTTTTTTGGAAAAAAGGTAAACACAACTTGCTTTTAGATCATTAAGAACTTGCAAAAAAGCAGGCATTGCAGGACTGGCATACATCTTTTGGCATGCCTGACTGTATACTTTTACACTATTATAATTTAATTATTTTTATAAAAATTTAGATGCATGCAGGAAAGGAGGATGCACTCTTGAAAATTATTTTTGTATTAAATTTCGCGTGTGTACAGGTACACAACTTGAAAATTAACTGAAACTGTCACAGACAATGAATTCGAGTATCTTAGGCTATATAAGGGACTTTATTAATTAATCAATTTGTAACCCTACTTTTGACAGTTATACTTGTCAGTTATACTGTCTAAGTATAATAAATAATATAATATTTGTGATTCTGACATTCAAAAATTGGTATAGGTCATATACATTAAATAATTTAACTACACAAATTTAAAAAATACACATTTTTAAAATTAACAAGAACAACAAACATAACCTTAATTAAAATTATATTGAAGCTATTGTGCGAAATCAGCTGTTTAGAAGTAGTCACTTCCAGTCTAGATATACAAGATATATATCTGCTGAGAGGTATGCGTTAAGCATTTAAGCGTGACGCAAAAGCAAATATTATATCTGTTTTGTCAACAGTGACAGTACAATTTTCACTTCAAAATACATTTTAATCACTAAACAAAAAACAACAACATTGTTTCCCGTGTTCACTAGAGTGCGCGTATGGATGTGTTAGAGCGTTCCGTGACGGTAGAGCGTTCCATGACGGTAAACATAATTTTTCACCGTGCAAAACATACACCCATACCAAGCGATAAGAAGTAGTCACTTTAAAAATTAAGAGCTATTAAATTATAAAAATAACCTAGCCGCCTCGGTGGCCTAGTTGATAGCGTACTGGGCTTTCACCCCGAGGACCCGGGTTCGATTCCCGGCCAGGGCTTGGCATTTTCATACGCTATAAATCATCCCATCGTCTGCATTAGCCCAAGTGTGCACAATAGTCGGACGTTACACACAAAAAACAAAAACAAAATATAAAAATAACCAAAGCGATAACATTCTACGATAAAGTAGAAAATAATTAGTGGCATTAACTTTTTTATTTCACGCTTTTTTTACTGCGGTCCTGTAAACACGAAACAAGCCACTGCAAAACTATACAAACATAATCAAAGAAGTTCGCACTCACAGATTGGTACCATATATAGCCACGTACATTATATTGACAGAAATATTTTGCTCTACGACGTGCAACCTTTATGAAATTCAGTAATGTGGATATATAATGCAATAGCTATAATACTTATTGTTATATACAAGTATACCTGTAAAGGTCGAAACCGGAAGTAAGTAATAAAGCTCTATTAGGCATTAAAACCATGGTAATTCATTTTACACATTTCATTAGCATATATTTAGTTTGTAGGTATTTGAAGGTGTGCCTGAAATGAATACACGAGTGTTGTAATGCATAGCGACTGTATTGTTAAACGATGTAATCAAGCTGATAAATTGGCCGTTTTTCGTTAGCGTCAGATGACAAATGCATACATTATTGTTGACACAGTTCTATCTGATAAGTGTAATCATTTTTTGCCTTATTGATTTTAAATATTTTAATTAATTATTATTTATTTTAATTATTTTAATATCTTAAACAAATTAAACTATTCTGTATTCTGCCTCTCTTTCTCCCCTCATTGAAGTTAAATGGAAGAGTTTAAGTTATGTCCTAACTTCGCACTTTCAAATTGAAAAGTTTCGTTCATATTCTTTCTCTCTGTCTCTCTCTCTCTCTCTCTCTCTCTCTGTCTGTCTGTCTGTCTGTCTGTCTGTCTGTCTGTCTGTCCGTCTATCCGTCTGTCCTGTCTGTCTGTCTGTCTGTCTGTCTGTTCTTCTGTCTGTCCGTCCGTCCGTCCTGTCCTGTCCTGTCCTGTCCTGTCCTGTCCTGTCCTGTCCTGTCCTGTCCTGTCCTGTCCTGTCTGTCTGTCTGTCCGTCCTGTCCGTCCTGTCCTGTCTGTCTGCCTGCCTGCCTGCCTGTCTGTCTGTCCTGTCTGTCTGTCTGTTCTTCTGTCTGTCCGTCCGTCCGTCCGTCCGTCCGTCCTGTCCTGTCCTGTCCTGTCCTGTCCTGTCCTGTCCTGTCTGTCTGTCTGTCCTGTCCTGTCCTGTCTGTCCGTCTGTCCTGTCCTGTCCTGTCCTGTCCTGTCCTGTCCTGTCCTGTCCTGTCCTGTCCTGTCTGTCCTGTCTGTCCGTCTGTCCTGTCCTGTCCGTCCTGTCCTGTCCTGTCCTGCCTGTCTGTCCGTCTGTCCTGTCCTGTCCTGTCCTGTCCTGTCCTGTCCTGTCCTGTCCTGTCCTGTCCTGTCTGTCCTGTCTGCCCGTCTGTCCGTCTGTCCTGTCCTGTCCTGTCCTGTCTGCCCGTCTGTCCGTCTGTCCTGTCCTGTCCTGTCCTGTCCTGTCCTGTCTGTCCTGTCTGTCCTGTCTGTCCGTCTGTCCGTCTGTCTGTCCTGTCCTGTCCTGTCCTGTCCGTCCTGTCTGTCCTGTCTGTCCGTCCGTCCGTCCGTCCTGTCCTGTCCTGTCCTGTCCTGTCCTGTCCTGTCCTGTCCTGTCCTGTCCTGTCCTGTCCTGTCTGTCCTGTCTGTCCTGTCTGTCCGTCTGTCCTGTCCTGTCCTGTCCTGTCCTGTCCTGTCTGTCCTGTCTGTTCTTCTGTCTGTCCTGTCCTGTCCTGTCCTGTCCTGTCCTGTCCTGTCCTGTCTGTCTGTCCTGTCCTGTCTGTCCGTGTCCTGTCCTGTCCTGTCCTGTCTGTCCTGTCCTGTCCTGTCTGTGTCTGTCCTGTCCTGTCCTGTCTGTGTCCTGTCCTGTCTGTCCGTCCTGTCTGTCCTGTCCTGTCCTGTCTGTCCTGTCCTGTCCTGTCCTGTCCTGTCCTGTCCTGTCTGTCCTGTCCTGTCCTGTCCTGTCCTGTCCTGTCCTGTCCTGTCCTGTCCTGTCCTGTCCTGTCCTGTCCTGTCTGTCTGTCTGTCCGTCTGTCCTGTCCTGTCCTGTCCTGTCCTGTCCTGTCCTGTCCTGTCCTGTCCTGTCCTGTCCTGTCCTGTCTGTCCTGTCCTGTCTGTCCGTCCGTCGTCTGTCCTGTCCTGTCCTGTCCTGTCCTGTCTGCCCGTCTTCTGTCCTGTCCTGTCCTGTGTCTGTCCGTCCTGTCCTGTCCTGTCCTGTCCTGTCCTGTCCTGTCCTGTCTGTCCTGTCCTGTCCTGTCCTGTCCTGTCTGTGTCCTGTCCTGTCCTGTCTGTCTGTCCTGTCTGTCCTGTCCTGTCCTGTCCTGTCCTGTCCTGTGTCCTGTCCTGTCCTGTCCTGTCCTGTCTGTCCTGTCCTGTCCTGTCCTGTCCTGTCCTGTCCTGTCCTGTCCGTCTGTCCGTCCGTCTGTCTGTCTGTATCTGTCCTGTCCTGTCCTGTCCTGTCCTGTCCTGTCCTGTCCTGTCCTGTCCTGTCCTGTCCTGTCCTGTCCTGTCTGTCCTGTCCTGTCTGCCTGCCTTCCTGTCCTGTCTGTCTGTCTGTCCGTCTGTCCTGTCTGTCTGTCGTCTTTCTTTGTCATTATGTTAATACGAACATTAAGTCTTAACTTCTTCACATTCTTCTCCGAGAGCTACAAGTATTTGGAAACTCGATTGTTTAGACGTTTATTTCAGCCTTGTATTGTTTTACTTTTTCACTCGAATAAAAAGTATTTATTCCACTGTTAAGAGAGGCAGTTCGCCTTCCAACAGCTGTTACAGTAAAATTACTCTTCTTATGTTTATGTAAATTTAAACTTTCTACATTCTGGGAATAAATTTGACACTCTCTCTCATTTTGTATAGTCCTGCAACTTTCCAGTTAAACGAAATAATTTACGGTCTTGAGAGAAGGATTACCAAGACCGATCATGACTAACTGGTCGCCTAATTCCCAAAGCATTGTCTGTGTTTCCTGCTTTCGAAAAATTAAAATTCTAAAACAGAACTACAGCAAGGGAATAGTAGATCACGGCATGTGTGTTGTACAGATGTTAGAAAACATAACGCAATAGCATCAAATTAGAAGTTCAAACAAACAAAATATGTTTCTACGAAGCACTAACGTTTTTTTTATAAATGCCTTTTATAACCAAGGTTTTAACAGAATCGGTTACTTCAGTATGCAAACTTTTACTGAATTTTCTCACATTTTTTACAGACAACTCATTTGTGTATTCCTTTAAGACTCTACTTACTTTTAAAAAAACCTTTTTCTAATTTACTGAAAACATATTCTATGTTCTGTTTGATCGATTGAAATTACACTGTTAATCAATGAGCGTAATTTCTTTGATGATTCATGTTCTATAGCTAATTTTGTCACTGTTTTTAGTATCACAAACTACAATAAAAGGGTGTGGCGAAACTGTTTTGCATTTAATAATTTAATGTTTCAATTTTTTAAATACATTTTTTCTAAACTAAGCAGAATAAAGGGACCAATAAATTTTATAATTAAAATTTATTTCAAATTTAATATTTTATAAATACGAATTTTTATGGTTCGTTAAATTTTTATTTAAAACTAATATTAACAATTAATATGTTAATATCTATATGTTTAAGCGGGAGAGGACAACTAAAATACTAGCCTAGCCTTACTTAAAAATGGCTTATTTTGACATTCAGACAATAACATACGGGTTTAGGTTATGAAAAATAAAAATCGGCTTCAATCAATGGACATGTCAAGATCATGATCTCTAAAAGGTCATTCAAAGTGAAGTTATTGTACAGTCAAGGTCAAACGGAATGGTTAACAAGTATTGCGCATACATCAAAACCAAGAAATGTGTATTTTGCAGCTCAGCACTACGTCTGTTAGCAAGTATAACCTTAAAAGTAGCAACAATAAGCATTGTTAATGTTGTTTTCAAATTTTTAAAGATATTTTGAACGCCCTTTCTGCTGAACTAGTAAAGAACAGAATAACAGTGAAAAATCTCAAATCTAACTTTCGTCCTCTTAATATCTCATTATATCATAATAATTTACCACTGTCGTGTTCGCTTTTGATATTTTCACTTAAATCAAGAACCAGTTACGTACTTCTTTTATTTCGAAATGATGGCGTACTTCATTTATTAACATTACTCAGAACTATTAAAAAAAACTTTAAATTGTGTTTTTAAGTAATTACAAGATTTATTTAGCTTTCTGGTATTTATTTTCGTTCTGGTAGGCTACCAAAATAGTTGATCAATTCTCTTCTGGATACGCATTACCAAAAGATAGGCAATTGAAAAAATGGTTCTAAAGAGTTAAGCCTACTCCAATTTTTGTATAATTCCGTAAGATTTAATTTTAAAACAATATTTTGAGACATTGGTATGTCATAGAAAGGTAAATGAAGGCTTATATTAAGTTCTTGGTCTCTAGATAGAGGGAAAACTATATATTTTAATTAGGCACTTGAGGAAGGGTTATAAAAGTACCAAAAGGGGCAAACGTTTCCGTAAGAAATGGATGGTAATAATGAAATATAATAATTAAATTCTAATATTAATTTCTATGGTAACGAAAGTATAATTTCCATAACAATTATTGAATAAAAACACAATTATAAATAACTAGCATTACCCGTCGCAGCTTCTCCCACGAAACTTAACCTGTTTCATTAATGACATAATTTAGAAATATAAAAAATATATTAATAAAAGAGTGATCATCTAGACTCATGATTATTTTATAGTGAATATGAAAAACTATTATAACCTGAATATGTTGTTTTATAGTCTTCAAACGTGTTCCATTCTAATTTAAGAAAATCTGATAAAAAATATTTTTTTCAAATACAAACATTTATACATTTTTATATTTTTGTGTTCTTTTAGAGGATGAATTCGAGGGGGATGCTGAATTACGTGTATCATAATTTGTGTTTTAAAATATTTTGTTTAAGAAAAGCCGATAAAAATTATTTTCTCCGATGAAAACACTCTTTTTTCTATAATTATACCTCTTTTTTACATTTGTATTCCTTTACGGAATGAATTCGAAAAAATGTTGAAATATGTGTTTCATTATTTGTGTTTCATAGCATATTTCTAGAATATACGGATCCGAAACAAATATTTCTTCAATTTGAAAAGTGTATACCCTTTTTTACATTTTCTACCCCCTTTCAATTTCTTTAGGGTATGAGTTTTGGTAAATGGTGATACATATATTTTATTATTTATATTTAAGAGTGACTATGTTACGTTTTAAGAAGGTCAGACGAAAAACATATTTTTTCAATAAAAATTGTTGTACCTCATTTTTATCTCTTTAGGGTTGAATACTGGAAAATCGTTTTTCAGTGCACCCCTACATGTGGTGGTAATCCTGAAAATTTCAAATCTTTAGCTATTATAATTTCGGCTATAAGTTGATTATTAAATTTGGACTGGGTAAGTAGTTTAATGGCGTTAAAATCAAATTTTTCAAAATACTTTCTTAGTGCATCTCAACATTTCTGTAAGAAGGTACCCTAAAAATTTCATGTCTCTAGCTATAATATTATTGGTTGTAAGTTGATTATTAAATTTGGACTGGGTAAGTAGTTTAATGACGTTGAAATCAAATTTTTGCAAAACCCTTTCTTAGTGCACGCCTATATAGTAACATAAATGTACCCTGAAAATTTCAAGTTACTAGCTAAAATAGTTTTGGCTCTGCATTGATTATGAATCAGTCAGTCAGTCTGTCAGGACTTCTTTTATATATTAAGATTTAAGCTCTAACGTAGGTTTCTATGGTAACAGAAATTTAAAGAATTGAATTAAAATAAACAACTATTTCGTAAGGTGGTTGGCCGGCGAAGATCATTATAACATAAAGATTCAAATGTTCCAAATTTGAAATGAAATAATATTGTCGTTCACGAGTAGACCATTTGTACCAAATCTTGGATAAGGTCTCTCTGGTATTACAAATACCTTGCTTTCCCTTCGTTGTTGGTCTCTAGTTTCAGGAAAAACTATACGTTTTAATTAAGCACTTAGGAAGAGCTATAAAAAAACAAAAGGAGCAAAAGTTACCGTAAGAAATAGATGGTGATGATCAGATGTGATACATAAATTCTAATATTAATCTAAATGGTAAATACAGTACAATTTTCAGAGCAATTATTGAATAAAAACAAAATTATGATTTGTTTTCATATAGGTTTCTATGGTAACATACATTTAAAGCATTAAATTAAAATAAGTATTTCGTAGGGTTGGCCGACGAAGATCATTATAACATATAGATTGAGATTTTAATATCCCAAATTGAGACTCTGATCTTAGATAAGAACTCTCGGGTATTACTGACATCTTTGTGTTCGTTAGAGATGATCCTGCAATCGATATGTATCAACTTCCAAACGACACTACAGTTCTAGAAGTGTCTATTAGCTATTTGTCAGCTGTTTTCCTTCATACCACAGTTGCGCAGTTTCCCTAACCAACTTCCTGCGTATTACTTCTCCAGTTTGCTTCACGAATTCAACTTAAAACCATTACTAATCTATTCAGTTTAACTTTAACACCTCTGCAATCGTACGTTCTTTATAAAAAGTTGTCAAGACTTAACGCAGCCTACTGAAGTGTTTTACAACGTAATCCCAAACCCTGAACTAAACAAGCGGAAGTGGAAGCAGTCTCCTGATTTGTCCAAATTTACTCGCCCCGTGAGCCATATGGCTTTAAGCTTGTTATGGTTTTCGCAGCTGCCACAGAGTTCAATGCCATGCTATTGTTACATTAATTGTCCTTGAAATGTAATTACTCCCAGCAGTTAATTGCAGAGTTAAGATGCGAGTTCAGTGCCGTTATTGGAGACATTGATATTTTAATTGTCGAGACGAAATAAATTAATCTTTTTTGAAGTGAATACTTCTTATGGCGGGGTATGCATGTATGTTTTGCACGGGAAAAAATTCAGTTTTCCGTCACGCATCACGCTCTTATATATATTTTTGTTTTAAAATGTATTTTTGAAGCGAAAACTTGTATGTTCGCGCCATTATATTACATACTCAGTCCAACTTAATTTGTAACGTTAAACACCAAAAAAAAAAAAAAAAAATATATATATATATATTTAGTTTTGTGTCAAGTGTTAACTGTGTAACAGTGACGTTTTATACGTTTATTATATATTGGTAGGTGTGAATAATAAATATTTAAATGCCATTATACTACTTTCCCAGTGCAACTACGAGTAAATTATTTAGTATTCAGTTTTGTGATATGTGTTAGCTGTAGGCTACAACATGACGTTTTAATAATATTTTATACTTCTTAATATAATATTTTAAATTTGAAAGTTTATATGTGTGTTTTTGTCTGTTATTCAATCACACATTAACTACTGGACCAATTGAGATGAAATTTAAAATGAACATGATTTAGGTACCTGAGATGGACATAGATGTATTCCTGTTTTAAAAATCTGAATCCCTGTTATTATTTATTATAAAATTATTGTTTAAAAGCTTACATTTGCAATGATTTTAATTGAAACAATCTTATAATTCCAAACAACCTGCCTTTCCAAATTAAAATATTGCAGTTTCCATTGAAGTTGGCATTTACAATGACAATTAATAAGTAACAGGGTCAGATATTAAGAGTAGCAGGAATACATTTGGGACTCCGTGCTTCTCCCATGGTCAGTTATAGACTATTCTAGTGTCGAGTAGCAAAAATATATGTCTTGGCAAAAAACCATAAAATCATATAATATTGTATTTAGAAATATATTAAACTGAAATGAACGTACTCATGATTTTGAAAATCGACTATAAATTTTATTTTGTGGTGTAAAATATACAGCCATAACCCGTGATAAGAAGTAGTCACTTCTGTCGGCAGTCATGTGACTGCCACATTTTTTAGTTCATTTTTAAAAGGAACTATTAAACTGTTTTTTTTTTCACGATTTGAAGGAAAAACTATATGGAGTGGCAACAGTGGGTAATAACCATAATACTTGTAGTCCTTCAATGGTGAATTTGAGAAGACTCGAGGTCTTATGAATTTTTAGAAATCCACTAATACTCAAAGGATCTAAAGCTGCCCCTCTAAAGATGTCCCTCTACCAAAGAATTAAAAATTAGTAAATCATTTAAAAATAATTCTATTGAAGTGTAAGTTTGGTTACGTCTAATGAGAACCAAAAATATATATAAATTTTATTTGAATAATTTAAATATAATAATTCTGTTTTGTCCTGTTCTCTATTGTGTGATAATTCTTTGGAATTGTTTTAGTGTTTATGTGTACACGTGAAAATGATTATATACAAATGTGGTGGTATGTGTGAATACAGTAATCTATGTTTTATTCTATTCTCTTTTATTGTTCATTTGATTTTTCATGTTAATTAATGTCTTGCAGTAGAGTATAACTTTTGTTTTACTACAAAATTGCAAAGTTGCGCAAATAGAGCGTTACAGTTATGACGCCAATGATTTTCTGTGACACTGTTTTGTTTTAATTTTGTTTATTTCTTAGTTTTTTTTTCTTCTTCTTTTTCCAAAGTCCCTATTCAACGTAACAGGCTGCAGATGATTAAATTTTTCCGAACTTTCAAAAATATTTGAGACAAAAAAAATTTTATGAATTCTTGAAGTTTTGAAATGTGTTACCATTTTGAAACTGTTAAACGAATTTTGCTGGTTTACGAACTTGTCCAAGCTCGAATAATAAAAATCGATTTTTGTGCCAAGTTTGAATCAAATCGAAGCTTGAGTGTGGTAAAAATTACACACACACACGCACGCACACACACGCACACGCGCACACACACACACACACACACCCACACACACACACACACACACACACACACACACACACACACACACACACACACACACACACACACACACACACACACACACACACACACACACACACACACACACACACACACACACACACACACACACACACACACACACACACACACACACACACACACACACACACACACACACACACACACACACACACACACACACACACACACACACACACACACACACACACACACACACACACACACACACACACA
The DNA here is from genome assembly GCA_022606455.1 of Callitettix versicolor. Lineage (NCBI taxonomy): Eukaryota > Metazoa > Arthropoda > Insecta > Hemiptera > Cercopidae > Callitettix > Callitettix versicolor. The sequence continues at coordinate 32,081,643 of CM040188.1, read as the reverse complement.
CACACACACACACACACACACACACACACACACACACACACACACACACACACACACACACACACACACACACACACACACACACACACACACACACACACACACACACACACACACACACACACACACACACACACACACACACACACACACACACACACACACACACACACACACACACACACACACACACACACACACACACACACACACACACACACACACACACACACACACACACACACACACACACACACACACACACACACACACACACACACACACACACACACACACACACACACACACACACACACACACACACACACACACACACACACACACACACACACACACACACACACACACACACACACACACACACACACACACACACACACACACACACACACACACACACACACACACACACACACACACACACACACACACACACACACACACACACACACACACACACACACACACACACACACACACACACACACACACACACACACACACACACACACACACACACACACACACACACACACACACACACAGGATGTTTAGAAAAAAGTTTCCAAGAATTCCGAGCGTGATTCCCCACATCAAAATAAGATGTCGCTCATTTCCTGCCACCAACACTGAGTGTTAATAATTATTTTCGTAACTCTGTTATTTTATGTTAATTTAATTATTACCTAAAATTTCATATGATCATAAAACTATTGCATTTTAATAATTATTACTGTATTTTCTATTCTAATTACGTATTAATTTTTAGTAGAAACCTAGTTATTTTATGAAGCAAGTAAAAACCAAGTATGCTAGTTTATATAAAATTTTTAAAAAGAACTTCTTGACTTTTGTATTTTTTCAAAAAAATTGATTTTTTCTCGTTATTTGGATTAAAAAATCTCAATTTTAATATAAGAAAACGACTGCAGAAGTTTGGCAGCTTATTTTAGAAACATATTTTATTAACAGAAAGATTGTTTTATATATATATATATATATATATATATATATATATATATATATATATATATATATAACGAATGATGTAGACGTCATTAGTTATCATTTCAAAGGTCCCGATCCTGGGTCTTACCATGATGGCCGCTCTAATTACTCGTATTCCAATGGGAATTCGTTAATAATGGTTTTTTACTTAGCATGTAGTTTCTTCATATACCAGAACTGTTCATTTATATTTTTTACAACATTTTCATTTACAAGCCACTTTTCGGTTAAAACCCTCCAAAAAAATTAACATAGATTTTTTATTTAACGATTTTGAACAAATTTCTTCAAAACAGTCAAGTACCGAAAGCAAACGCATTGGTTGTTACCTAAGAAACCTGCCGCCATTGCTGGTTTGTTTATAAATTTACCCTCGAAATAAAATGCTTTTATTTAAAATTCGGTACATTCACTGGAGATAATCTGAAACTTTCTGAATGACCAGAATGTGAGCAAAATCCAATGAACAGATTTTGAGAAATTATATCGATTTCCTGTTTGTATTATTATTAAAGCTTCAGGGCCGGCTTTTTTACGAATAACAACGTCTAAGGAAGTGTGTGAAAGCGTTTGATACAAGTCTCAGTCACATTTTACCAGCAAGTCGTACAAGCATTGCGTTCTTGTGAAGTAATTAGAAGCCGTTAATTCTGTTCCGATAGTTTCTTTGACGTCGGCGATGCAGCCTATTTGCGTGCTGGGAAACTGTGATTATACGATAAAACACAGAAACTTGTGAACTCGTTCAGCGTGATTCGCTGTGCAATCGACGCGACTCTTGTTTTGAAAATATTGCTGGTTTGGTCGCTGACTCACACACACTACTTAGCGACTTCAATGACGTCATTACAGAGTGATTGCTAATGTTACAAAACTTGTTTTGACGCAGTCCAGTAGAAATTTCTTTTTCCCATTAACAGTGAATCACCGGGCCTCGAGCTGTATGGCATAATTTGTTTTAATTTTAAATACTCTATTAGTAACACGCAATAAGAAAAAAATGTCCCATGTAAAAGTAAATTTAATTTCAGATACCGTTATCCAGTTAATTGCAGTGCCTCACTGTCTCGAAACGAATGGATTTTACTGGTCGGTAATAATAAAACTGTTATAAATCATAAAGGCAGTGGCGTAGCTAAGCAATTCTTACGGAAGCCATGTTTTTTTACCTACACGGAAATGCTACAACTCAAAATCCCAACATTTAGGTAGTAAGCGAACTCAAATTCTTGTACTGACTTAAATAATATCTCAGCAGTTAGCGATTTGATTTTTTCTATTTTAAAAATACATTTGCGTTTATATGTACCTTAACTAAAGCAATTTTGAAACACTAAAATAATGCCAGAAAACAGTAAGGTTCTTTCATAGACCGCATTTACATTCGTTTCAAATTTGTTCTCCTCAGCCCTGTCATTGCAGCTCTATAAAGGTAGTGTTTCTCACATTCTTCTAAGGTTTAATCCCAGGCAGGTATTCTGCCTCTTGGTTTAATTAGAAGCCCTTTTACTACTGCCTTCTCTCTTCTCAGTTTGAGCTTTTGCACTCCCAATAAATATCTACAAATGTCTATATGATTTGAGATAGGCTGTTGTCTTAATGACTTGAGGTTTTTAACTCCATCTTTCACTTCTTCCATTGCAGATAGATAAAATCATTGCCTAGTGTCCCTACAGTCTGCTAGGTAGTTCCATACAGCCCCGGTTTCTTCTACTTCCATGATATTTTTACTCCCAGGTCCACTTTTGACAGTTTCCTAGTCTTTTCTAAGCGTTGAAAATTTGTTTCTATTTTCTAATCATCCAAATCCCACAAGTAGATAGGAAAAGGACATATCCACCATTCATAGTTCCACATAGGTAAAACCAGATTAAAAGCTGGAGGTTACCTCATACCTTGAGTCAGCATGTTTAAATTAAGTTTCCCTCAGCCATGCAGCTTTTGGTATACACTGTTCCACCTTAACTTGGGATAAATGGATCTAACCAAAGAACAGATAGATGAAAAAAGGTCAGTGAGACCCTGAGGGATTTTGGTGGTAGATTTTATTTTTCTTTTTTTTTTTTGTTTTGGGGGTATTAACAAGAGCCCAACATGTTAGCTGTTTTTTGTGTTCTCCTTATACTTCACCTTAAACTGACTCCAGTGATTTTAACAAACTCCGGAATTTTGTAAAGGGTATCCTTGTGAAACTCCTCATCTGGTTGCTGAAGTTTGAAGAATCTTTTTTTAGACTCCAAGATCTTACACTCGAGGAGTATGTGTGCTGTGGTTTCAGGTTCCTGTCCGCACAGACGCAGTTAGTCAAGGTTTGTGGTAATTCCACCTTATGTAGGTGATTCTGGATGTGGTAATGTCTGGTGATCATCGTCATGACCTGCTTCAACGATGGCCTGTTTAACTAAATTTAACTTAAACTAATTACAAATTTTAAAAAGGCAAAAAGTGCTAAATTTACCGTAAGAGAAAATCTGAAAGATAAATGATAAAATTTACATTTGAAAAAAATCAGTGTGAAATGTTCAATCTGTCATAATAGATTCTACATGAACTTTTATTATTTTCTTGAAATTAAAACCCAAACCATTAGCAATTTTCAATTTAAATAATTTATTTTGAAACTTGACAATGCTGCAAATTAGCCCACTGACAAAGTTCTCCCACATGTCTTTAGAAAAAGAATAGTATTTTTTTAACTGATATAGTATGGCCAAAAGTCCTCCTTCTACCAACTTTATTCCTATATTTTGGCTGCTAAACTTTGTTTAGGTAAACAAGTTTAAGTAAACTTGCAAATTGTATTATGTTGTTTTGAGGTAAACATTTTTTTTCAGAGCTGAACATAATAATTGAAAATAATATTGGCGTTAAATCTTTATGTCCAATTATCCAAAAAATTGGTCTGAAATTCATTAATTTTTTAAGGAAGTGACATGTAATTAAAGTGTATATTATATGAAACATGTTTATGATGAAGTACATGTTTCTTAAAAAGTAAGCCATGTACCATGGGTAGCCTATTCAAAATGATTAAAATGAAAAAACCTTTACAAATTTTAAGATAAATGCAACAGTTTATTGATTTTTAAAAGTTTTATATTCATAGTATGTCGCTCACAAGTACCTTATTATAAAGTTTTTTATTCACAAATTGTAAGTCAGAATAACCTTTACACTCAACTCTTTTTGTATTTTAATATATTCAATTCATATTGTTTCTATAATTACAATTTAGTCTCTTATTCTTAATTACTTACTCTATTGATTACTCATTTTGATTATTCATTTTATTATTGTTTATTATTGTATCATTTTTTTTTGTAATAATAAATCATAATAAATAAATGTAATCAAAAATGAATACAAAAGTTTATATTTGTCATATATACATATTTAATTTTCACTAAAAATGAATTATGATTTTGCTTGCTTATAGAAGTAAGTAAAAAATTCATTGACAATAATAATTTTATTATTTTCTTTTCAGTTTGTCTGTGGATTTGTTCTTCTGTGGACGCTGACATTAATCAGCATGGATCGTCATCGTTGCATTGTTGTTCCACCTTATCGATCCAAACTGACACCACGCTTAGCTACTGCTCTCACCCTGGTCATCTGGTTCCTCGCAGCATTACTGTTCCTTCCAGTCACATTTTGGTTTCGTGAAGAACCTGAACTTCAAATCTGTACACTTGTATTTCCAAGATACGAATACATTAACTTATCAATATGTTTCACAATAACAATGATTTTCTTTACTTGTCTTTTACCAATGACTCTACTAGTGTATCATTACCAAAGAATCTTTCATAAATTAATAAAGACACGAAATCGTTGGGTAAATAATAACCTAGCTTCGCCTTGTAGTTCTGATCCATCTAGAAGAGTCAGCGAGTTGACTGTAACAAGGAAAATTTCACTGCAGCAAATAGTTTACCCAACAAGGTCGGGAACATTGTCTCACCACGAAGAACTTCGTTTGAATAAACATGTTCGGGTTATTCGTGTGCTGCTTTTAAATGTACTTGTTGTTTTGAATATGTGGCTACCAATAACAGTGGTTATGTTCTTGATATATGTAGATGGAAGTCGTCCTACTGAAGATCCTGATTTTTTTTTAAGATCCCACCACTTTATATGGGCACTATTAATTGCATTATTGAATACTGTAGTGAACCCTGTTCTTTATGGTGTTTTATCTGAAAACTTTCGTGCATGTTTTTCACGACTATGGTTTGGTTCTCGAAGGAAAAGAAACATAAGTAGAGATATTATGAATGAAGGAGGATCTAATGTACAAAGATCTTCAAGTAAAAATAAAACTCAAACCCCTGAAGAAGAAAATTCGTGTAGCTGTGATGCTAAAGGAGTAAAAACTCGACTTTGTTACCATCTGAGTTGTAGCGATCCAGTCATAAATGGGAGAAGAATAATCTCTTGCCCAAAACACCATTCTTCTCCAGGCAGTGTAGTGTCTGTGACAGATATTCATAGTTCTGTTGTAAATCATAATGCATTTAGTTAATAATTCCAAGTATTCAAAAACACTGTGTGTTGATGTTTGACTGTGCGATGGATTGTAAACTTCAAACTAGTCTTAAACTACCAAATAACTTTTATGTTATTACTTTGTTTTGTAAGATATTGTAAATACTTTATTGTAATAGGAAAACAAAGTATTACTGTAAATATTAGGAAAATAAAATATAGTATTGCTTTTTTTTACGTAGAATAATTATATACAATTTATTTATGTGTCAAATATAATAGTGAATCTAAAATTGTAAAATTTACTTTTCATTTAAAATTATGCACTTTAGAAGTATAATGAAATGTTGTTTTAAATGTTTCTCAATATACTGGTAGTATACATGAAATAGATTTGTTTCTTGTTACATCATGTCTTATATCTCATAATGGATAAAGAAAGTTTTTTTTAAATTTGTACTGAGTAAATTTCTTAAAGTTGTGTTGTGTCATATCATTTCACATTTACTGCATATAATTTATTTGCCATTCATAAATTGTATACATTGCAATCTAAAAAATATTAATAATGACTGTAATAATTACTTTATATAAATATTAAGCTGCATTACAAAACATAATAACAAATATTTTATTTAACTTATATCCATCACTACATCTTTATCACAAAGCATGTTTTTTTGTGTTAATCTAAAATTTACCTGAGATTTAAGATTTTTCAAACTTGATCTTTAAAAGGCAGGAATCAACAAAGCTAACTGTTTTGACTTTGGGAAACATTTGCCATCATTGCTGATCATTTAGCACTACCCAGGGGACACGTACAGCTTAAAGTGTGCTGCGGACGCGATCAACTTTGTCCCCCATGATAACATATGATAGCTATGATAACATATGAGAAGATTCTTCACAGGAAGTATAATAACCCATGGATCCTAGAACCACCAACAGAACAAACATTAAAAACACAAACAAGTTTCAAAACCTGATGCTTAAATGGAGATCAAGTGATGTGGTGATCGAGGAGCCTACACAGCTGAAGAGTCCTCTGGACTATGACAGGTATAACATAAGCACTCAACTATGTGGAAACAATAAATAAAGCCAAGGACAACCCAGTCACAGTTGCACAAATTACTTTGCAGACTATAAACAACCTATACCCATCAGACGACTGGTTGCGAATATACACTGACGGATCTAAAATCGGAGGTGAAACAGGGGCGGGAATATTCTGTGAGCATTTTTCTCACTACTTTGCATTAAGCTCGGACGCCACTGTTTTTGAGGCGGAGTTATTTGCAATCGATGAGGCATTGAGGCAAGTAATAACGAGGCCATGGTTGAATAATAACATAGTGATATTAGTTGACTCTAAATCGGCATTACAAGCAATTGCAGGCTCTATGATAGAATCGATCCAGAAGAAATACAAAATAGTTAAACACATTACCAAGGAATTGGTTCTGCAGTGGATCCCATCACATGTAGGCATACAAGGGAATGAGCTGGCAGACAAGCTGGCCAAACAAGGAACCCTTATAGTGCAGAAACCAAATAGAATGCTCACACTGGAGGCTAGGATTAGTGCACTGAAGCGAACATCTTATCTTGAATTTACAAACAAAGTCAAGGAAGACATAAAGAACAAGCCTTATAAGAATGTATTCAACTTGTATGGGAAGGTCAAGGATCTCCAGAGGAGGACATCTGTTGCGGTCTTTCGGCTGACAACTGGACACGACTGTCTGAATGAACACCTGAAGAAAATTAAGATATTAAACTATGACAACTGCACATTGTGTGAATGCCCAGACACCATCATGAACAAGGACCACCTCCTGATCTGCAGAAAATTAGATGAAGAGAAGCAGAGAAGAGGAGACCTCCCTGGCCTCTACTGGGAAGCAAGATCAAAGATGGCGTGAGCCAGCGGAAGCCATTGGAAAACAACAAACAAAGCTAACTGTTTTTAACATAAAGTAAAAGAAACCAGGTTTACTTTATTTGTATAAATAGTGAATGCAGTATTTGAGTGAACTAATTTTGCGAAAGTACTTACAGTTTTCATAAAACCATTTTAAGGTAAATCTTAGTAATTCAGAAAAAATAATACAAGAACAAAACAAAAAAACTTATCCCAATAAATAAATTTAATGATAAAAGAACAAGCATAGCATTAAATAATTTTTGTTCAGAAATTTTAGACTGTCTTATATTCCATTCCAATTCAATATTTAATTATTTTCTTCCTAAAAAATATATAAATAATTTTAAATATCCCAAAACAGAAATATTTTGTATTCATATTTTGACACTTGACTATTCTTATGGTCAAAAATCCCATCATTAATGTTTTAGTACCAAAAATATTCTATTAAATTTTTAACAAAAACACTTTTAATATAAATGTGTTTATAAGAAGAAAAAACTATTAAAAATGTTGTAAATCTTGGAAAAAATGTGATTCCGTTCTGAAGGTACTAAAATCGTGCCAGTATTTGCTGAAGCTATAAGAATATATTTCGATCTGTTTCCAAGGGTATGAAATAAGTTCTCACACAAACTGGGACGTTCGAGAAATTTTCAAAAAGATGATGCTTGAAAACGCATTGTCAGGCTAAAATCACTTTTCAAAACCTGAAATTCTTAGGTAAAAATTTCCATTTGTGAAAGCTAGACTGTAACTTACTGCTTATTGTTATGCCCTAATACATGCTTCTCTAATTTTGCAATGCATATTCTGAGGGCGTAAATTTTGCCATAGTTCAGTTATTTTATGCTGGTTAATGAGGTGCATTATTATTGAAAAGAGCAATGAAATAACATGACTTTATTAAAACTAAAGTAATTTACATTAAAGTATAATATTGAAATTACTTACACAAGCCCATATACAATTACAAAATACTAATAAAGCTTGTACAGTAACTAGGGAACTTATTCTGTACGTCTAATTTCTATTGGAATGCCGAACTGCAGAATGTTCTCCATAAAAGAAAAAGGATAACCAGTTGTGTATGCATAATGCACTACTATTTCAATAAGATATATGAATAGATCCAGTCACAAAGATGTATTAAATCAAAATTTGATTTTATACTTAACTTTCTGTTAAAAGAATAAATAAAGAACTTCAAATGCAGGAAAACTACATAAAATTATGACATTTGTATGTACGAGTATATTAAGGCCAATCAAAGTAATCAGGTCGTGAGTCAATTTACCAAATCAAGAAATAAATTATTATTTAGCTGAATTATTTAATGGCAGCAATTAGACAGAGTGACAGCGTAAAATAAACAAAAAATTAATGAAAAACAGCACTTTTGTGATTGGAAACAAACAGGTATCATTGGAGTCCTTCCACAACAATAGATGATCTTATCTGAGCGCTTACGTTTCATCCTTTTCCAACTTTATTGCTGGTAATTCTTTTTTATTTTCTTTGCTTTTACCTTTCATTTCTTTTTTGTCTTTAGAATAACTTCGTATTATAAGCCTTTTCAGTTTCTCAATATTGTGCCCACAATAAGAAATTTCATATGATAAAATTTTTCATCCTCATTTAGATTTTGTGTAAATTATCAGTAAATATATGTAGCTGTCAGTATTTTTTATTGGTTCCCTTAATATTATTTACCAAATAAATGTAAATCTACTTAGCTTGTGATGTATAAATTTTGATGTTCTATCTGTTGTTTCTTTTCCAAAATAAGGTTCTAGCACACAAATATATTATTTTTTTCTAAATAGTACTTTTTTAAATTTTTTGTCCAAGTAGACCAAATTCAAAATATTTCAAATTTCTCTAAACATGTCAAAGTCCCTGTTGAAATTGACCATTATGACCAGTTTTCAAGGGACTGACATGAAGGTTCCAGAAAATCTGCTGGAATTATTTTGAAAACATGTCTTTAAAGAAAGGTCAACAAAATTTGCTAAGACAATTTTCAATTTCAGCCTTATGATTGATTCATTGTCGCATTAATAAAAACTCCCAAAGAACTTTAATTTCTATCACTGTTACCTCTTTTCAAGACCACCATATATACTTTGTCCTCATAAGGGATATTTTCTATGTTTTTGTTATTATTTACATACCTTTCATATCTATTTATTAGTAGCATACCTAATTTCATTACCTCTTAGTTGATATTACCTATTACTATCTCAAACAGTAACATGTCTGTAAAAAATAACTGGGAATACTCTAAAGGTAATAGTATTTTGTCTGAGAGGTGATTTAAAACCACTATCATTAATTTGACTAATTAAATTTTTTTAAGTGCATCATTATCATACAATTTCTGCCTCCCTCTTCTTCTTAATCTCTGTTCTACTTCTTTTTTTCAAGTAATTCTTGTTTCTCTCTGAGCATTTTTTCCATTAGGTTAGTCATTAGCATGTTTAGTTTCTGACATGTATTTATTTTGAATGCCATCTTCATCTTCATCCTATCTCATGTTGGTATTTACAAACTTCCCATATTCTTCACCCATTATCTAACTTTTTCTGAATTACTTCAGTGATATCAAAGTTTTATTCTAACTTCATCTAATTATATCTGAATCAGAACCTGAATTCTGGTCTTTATCTATTAATATTCAAATCACAAATACCTGTAAAAAAACTACCAATACACAAATCTATACTAATATACTTTAATTCAGTACTTGTAATATAACACAAATATATTTAATATAACTTAGTAATATAATACTAATACGTTGAATGAATGACAAACTTACACTTGTACGGTTATTTAAACATTAATAGTACAATTTATGAACAATGATTCACTTGAAAGACTGAAAGAAAAACTACAGTATGCACTGCTCCAAAAGGTTTGTTTGAACTCATTTAGAACATTCATAAAGGAGTGTGGTAAAAGGAGTGAGCCACATTGGCAAAGGAGGAAAATTATACATTATTGTTTCCTTACTTCACCTCTAGGTTCCAACACTGTATAGAGTTTTTTGTACAGACATCATTCTGGACTGACAAAATCATTTCAACATGGTGGCATAGATACACTTTTGTTAAGGAGGGAACATCCCCCCTGGAATAAACAATCTACAAGTGGGGGGCACTTCTAAATTGAAGAGGGGTTTGGGAGTCCTAACTCAGGATTTGTTCATATCAAAACCTAAATTTAAATTTACATGTTTTACAAACATTACTGTTTACATTAAGAATATGTATTATGTTATACCCAAATTTTCTTTTCCCTTTTTCCTTATCAATTGATTAAGGAAGAACTCATACATTATAAAAAACCAAAATTTGTTATAGAATATAACTAGTTAGAAAAAACCAAAGTAGAATATAGAACACTTGGATTCAAATGTATACACTTAATTGATAATTGTTTGTAATTATAGTAAATATTATAAAATATAAATCAGTAAATACATTTCTGTTTTATATCACACTTAAAGGGATTAAGTACAGTAGAATCTCTTCTGTGTCATGATCGTAACACAAAAAAGATCATATAAACAGATTATGGAGTAAAAGGCACTGTGCTACTGCTATAGCATGCAACATTCTTACTGAATACTATGAATTAGATGTCTTTTACAGATATTCTTTGTATTGTTTTCCCCAAATCACAATTTTTTTTCTAGGTTTAAAAGGACGGGATATATCCTCCTTATTACTAACCCCATACATATGCCACTGTTTCAACATACCTAGTGACAATGTGAGCTAAGAGGAATACTAAAACTGCAAAATTTGTTCAAGCTAATAGAGAAATAGTTATGACCACTCACAATAGCCAACAACTGGTACAATCAGAGCTTGATAGACATTTAACATTATAAAGTATGTAATTTAGCTGCTACCTCAATAGGTTTGCCTGCAGGTGAAAAAGAGCAAGCTTGTTTTGCCCTTGAAATATCTTTAATAGATCACTACAAACTTTTTTTCAGTAGAAAGGGTCAGGGATGTATAAAGCTGTGGGAACTTATTGCTAGACCCACAATATGGACCTCATCATGTTTTATAGCATACAATATATTTACACATGTTTTTTATCTTGTCATTAATAATATTTGAACTTCAAAAATTTATCTTCTTGATAAGGGCTTTTGCTTTTACTTGGGAAAGAAGGGTGAGATACATCCTTCTTATTACTTACCCCATACCTATGCCACTGTTTCAACATACCTAGTGACAATGTGAGCTAAGAGGAATACTAAAACTGCAAAATTTATTCAAGCTGATAGAGAAATAGTTATGACCACTGACAATAGCCAACAACTGGTACAATCAGAGCTTGACAGACATGTGCAATCCAGGACCATATTTAGTATTAACGCCTCCCTCTATTCCTAAATAAAGCTGCCTCGGTGGCCTAGTTGATAGCATACTGGGCTTTCAACCCGAGGACCCGGGTTCGATTCCTGGCCAGGGCTTGGCATTTTCATACGCTATAAATCATCCCATCGTCTGCATTAGCCCAAGTGTGCACAATAGTCAGATGTTAAACACCAAAAAAAAAAAAAATTCCTAAATAGTTCACCCTTTCATTTCCAAGTATTTTAAAAAGTTGTCATTATTCATCAATATTCAATATAAGTATACAACTTTCTAAGAAATGTTCTTGAATTTCTTGGATTGGGGCACCAATCTGCTGAACTAGGTAATTTAGGTACACAATAGGCAGTTGATCGCAGTGCCTGGGGTTTGCAGTGCCCTTCTTCTAGAATCTAATCTAATCTAATAGTCAAATTTATAGTTATCGATTTATAACACTTCAAGCTTTCTTTTGGTAGTAGAACCATCTAATAAGAATTTTTCTTTTTAAATCTATATTGGCCTAAAGTTTGTGTTCCAATTGCAGTAGTTGGAGTTTCTGTCAGCTGAGCCTCTTGCTCTTGAAGTTGTTTGTCAGTTTATTTTTGTCTTTTTAGGTATAAATAAATAAATTGACAATGCACTGTGAATTAAATAATCATAGCAAATGCGAACCTAAATTAAGAGACTGGTAGTTAAAATTTAAAACATTTATTTTTTAATTTATTCGCTTCTATTAAATGTCAAGCAATAATACATATCTTCTTGCTTAGTACTGTTAACAGATAAAAATGAAGTATTACTTATTCCATAATTCCTCTCAACTTTTATAATTATTTTTCTTTGTTCATTTATGTTTCATATTTGTTCATATTTGTTTCATGTTTGCACATCTGAAAATGTTGTACTCTAGCCACAGGCCTAGTTGGTCTAAAGGGGAAAAATGCCCAGTTAGGATCTGTAGAATAATTTAAAATAAACTCTAAATTAGCCACCAGCACTTAATCAGCATGATTACCTTTTTAATCTCTCAACTGCACAAATAAAACATAAACCTACATTTCATGATAAACCGTGTCAAGTATAGTTATAGGTTTTTTAACCAGAAACCTTTCAATCTTTTTATTTGTTTACAAATCCAGTAACAGGTAGATAAGAATTGAACAAGATGGCTATTGCAAAGAAATGAAAATATACTACAAAATAAAAATTAGTTTAAATGGCATCACCATTCTCTTAGCTTTGAAGGCAGCAAGTGGTTAGCCTGTTTTTTTTTTTTTGTTTTTTTTACTATATCTGATTAATTCACTTAAATAAAATTTCGTATCTCTTTATGGCATTGAGCAGGTTTTTCCTAAACTGATTCTTACATTAATAAAAATATCAGCCTCTTCAGATAATCTCTTCAGTGAGGTTGTATTAGAGTAAACCAACAACTGTTTGTTTGCCAGTGGGATTAGGAAATTGTCGAATTTACCATGGAATATTAAAAAACGAAAAACAATTTCAAGTGAAAAATGGTTTAATTATTTAAATATTATATTTTACATATACAATAATCATGAGCAGTGTATTATTATTTTTTTATAATTAGACATTTGTAATCATTTGTGTATTTGGAACAATACATGATGTTTCTATAGAGTGTGTACTGTGTAGCCTATTAACTCTTGTTCTCAAGTGCTTATCTTGAAACAAAACTCAAAATTATCTTTTACCAGAAGTTATAAATTCAGTAGAAAAAGTAGAACATGCTGCAAATCTAGTGGCTAATTTGTCTTCATGCCCTCTTAACCTTAGAACTGGTGAGATACCTGTATAAGACTCATTTATTCTTTTCTCAACTGGCAGCATCATAAATTAAGGCTAATTAGATAGCTCTTACAGGACCGATTATTTATGGCATTTCTGGTTGTTTAACTATAGTCAAATTTATAGTTTTATTTGTATTTCAGGCTGAAGTGATGGCCATTAATAACTGTGTTCAGGAGAACTTGGATCGGGGCTTCAAAAAGGCACGTATTCATACGGATAGTCAGGCGGCAATAAAAGCACTTGTGGGTCCTATAATACAGTCCAAGCTGGTCTGGGAGTGTAGGAAGAACCTTGACATTCTGTCCCGGGATAATCGGGTAACTCTTCACTGGATTCCAGGGCATAGGGGAGTTGAGGGTAATGAGGAGGCAGACCGACTGGCTGGACTTGGATCTGTATCTGAGTTTATCGTACCTGAGCCGGCTTTAGGGATTTCTCTATCGTTGACCAGGTCCGCTATTAATGGGTGAATTACATGTCAACACCAGGTAAGATGGGACAACCTTCATGGGCATCCCCATAGTAAACGTCTCTTAAGCAAAGTTCCTTCTCGAGGAATCAAAGGGGCAGCAGATGTCCTGGGCAGAGCACAACTCAGGAGGATCGTGGGGCTCATAACAGGGTACTGTGTCTGAGGGTGCACATGAACAGGATAGGTGTGTACCATGGAGAAACCATGTGTAGATTGTGCAGGAAGGAGGAGGAAACTGCAGGTCACATAATTTATGATTGTGAGGCTGTTCCTACTAGGAGGCTAGGGGTTTTTGGTTTCCAAGACCCTAGGTATCTTCAGCAGAATGAGGTAATTAGTGGGTTGTTGGAACTATTAGGGGCATCAATCTGCTGAACTAGGTAATTTAAGAGGCAAGGTGCACAATAGGTCAGTTGATCGCAGTGCCTGGGGTTGAACAAATCCCTTCTTCTAGAATCTAATCTAATCTAATAGTCAAATTTATAGTTATTGATTTATAACACTTCAAGCTTTCTTTTGGTAGTAGAACCATCTAATAAGAATTTTTCTTTTTAAATCTATATTGGCCTAAAGTTTGTGATCCAACTGTAGTAGTTGGAGTTTCTGTCAGCTGAGCCACTTACTCTTGAAGTTGTTTGTCAGTTTATTTTTGTCTTTTTAGCTATAAATAACCTACAAAATGTATCATAATTTGAATTCAAGTGATATTCATGAATTAATAATGGAAAATAATTATTTTTCTAACAGTGTTAGTGATGTTTGTATTGAAGATTTTCCTGATGATATTTTACTAGAAGATTTTTCAAGTGGTAGTGATGATGATTATGTACAAAATATTTATGAATTAGCTAAATCTAGTTCAAGTAATAGTGATGAAGATAATGTTAGTGCCAATCCTGTAAAAATTCCTATTACAGAAAATGTTCGACCCAGATGGATTCCTGTTTACCCACCAAAGCCTTAACTTGACATTGGTATTAACTTTCAAGTTAGGAAGGTAGGCATAAGGCAGTGCCCTCCAAGAAACAGTGATCCTATACAATACTTTTTTTATTTTTTACTACTGCAATTTGGAATTTAATTGTTAATGAAAAAAATAATTACACAAAAAGAACAATTGAAAAACGAGCCTCATGTGGTATGAAACCATTTTCAAGGTTACAAAAAATGGAACAATGTCAATGAAAGGGACATTTCTTTGATTATAAACATGGGCCTAATCTGGAAAATATCACAGACGACTACTATAAAACCACTAGGCACACCATTTTTCCTTCAGTCATGTTTCTGAAACAAATTCAGCTAATTAGTTCCAAGTTAAAACTAAGCTCCAAGGCCAGTGTTGTTCATGGCATTAGGTACCTGGGTATGATCCATGGTATGTTACATGAATTTTTAAATTTTATGAATGAATCTTTCACAATGCATTTTATTCTACAGCAAAACATATCAATTGATTGAGTCTAATAGGTATGAAAAATCAGTGTACCTTGATACTGTATATGCCAAACAAAAAACAAACAGTTTGGTATAAAAAAGTTTGTTTCGTGTGATAGTAACACCAGCTATGTAATGAATGTTTACCTTTACAAAAAAGGTAGTTATGAACCAGCTAACAGAGTGTAGATTACTTGACAAGGGTTATCATGTATTTACTGATAATTTTTATACTAAGATCCCTCTTGCCCGTGAATTACTTAGCAGAAAACTGGGATTACAAATAAAAACTCAAAAGATTTGTCAAATAAAGTCATTAGTGAACTCCTTAAAATAGAAAAAAACATACATTACAGACAAGAAAACTTACTTCTTGTAGGCTATAAGCACAAAATTGTCACAAACTTGTATATTTGCTCACAACAGTATATCATGCTGAGGACAATCTTATTAGGAGTAAACGTGGTACAGACTGTAAAACCTATTGTGATAAACAATTATAATTTTAAAATGGGAGGTGTGGATGTCAGTGACAAGTCTATGTATCATGTTTCACATAGTAGTCCTACTCGAAAATATTGGAAGGCAGTGTTTACAAACTTCATTGACATATCATTGCTAAATGCTTACATTTTGTATTCTCTGAACATTGATGAAAAGATCAAATTTCATAGAAAACATTGTGAAAACCCTAGTAGATGAAGAAATTTTACTTCAGCCTGGACCTCAAGGTGATGTACCTCATGCTTTTGTTCATTTACCTAGCCGCAAGGAGCATTTATGTCCTGTTTGTTCAAATGATCAGAGTGTAAAACAAAGAAAAGTTATTACTGGTTCTGCGCATATAACTGTGGTGTTCACCCTATGTGTTAACATTTCACCCTATGTGTTCACCCTATGCCTGTTAAAACATTTTTGTAGGAAAATTAAATTCAGAAGGAAAAGAGCTAATCCTTCAGAAGGCTCTGAATAAAAATGTTGTAAACATTGTACTTTTTTCAATTTTGTCAATGTTTTTAGTGAAAATAGGTAGAAATAAGTAAATGTTTTTAATTGACAGCTAAATACTGCATACTTTTTACATTTGTGTTTAAAAAATGTTTTTGTGCTGTTTATTACTGATGGAAAATGAAAAACAATTTTCAGAGAATCAATATTTCAACTTCTGAATACAGAAACACTTTAATTATAAAGAAACACTCTTTTTCATTTTTTTTTGATATTATAGACTAGTATTTGCTGAAAATATTGATATAATTGGTGGAATTTGAGGGGAGTGGAGTTACTGCATGTCGTTATTCAGCATCAAAGTGACTCTCCATATCTTAATGTTTGGTGCAGTTTGATGGAAGATAGAGTGATTGGTCCTTTCATTTTTGTTGAAAGAACAATAAACATGGATGTGTACTGTGACTTATTGACAGAATATGTCTTTCTCCATTGAGGTGGAAAAAGGGCTTGTGTTTTTCCAGCAAGATGGCCCCTTACCTCATTACAGTAACCATGTATGCTTAGCTCTTGACACTGTCTTTCCGGGAAAGTTGATAGGCAGGGCGGGTCCAATCTCTTGGCCACCATGAAGCCCGGACTTAATCCCATTTGACTTTTTCTTTTGGGGACACCTTAAAAATGTTGTGTACTCTGAAAAGATCTGTGACAGCAACCATTTATGGGAAAGAATCATCATGGTTGAAACAACTACCACTGCTACGTTGGTGAATACCTGGCAGAAGTGGAATATAAGAATATCATCTCGACTTGTATAGGACAACACATGGATGCCACATTGAAGTTTACTAACATAAAAAAAAAATTTTGAAGATATTTTCTTTTATTGTATTTACTAGTTTTTCATTAATTTCACCATTAAATTTACTCATAAAACTAAGATTTTTTTTTTGACGTCCAACTATTGGCACACTTGGGCTAATGCATACAGTTATTTTTCAAACACCTGGTATTATGTACTTTTTATAAGTATATTTAATATTGAATACTATTTTGGTTGTACTATTGAACATTTAGAATACACTATAAGTGAATAGGTTATCACTAGAAAGTCAAATGCAGGTGACACAGTATAGTTGGATTTGCTTTGTTCTGAAAATACACAGAATAAAGATGAGGTATAAATCACTTAGTTAAAAAGTTTTCTGATAGGTTACAGCACAATCCAAACAATATCAGACATTTAAATTAATAAAAATCATATCATTTTGTTTGGTCAGTCCTCCTGGCTATCCAAACCCAGATGACTTATTTTAAAAACATTACCCAAGTGCAAAGAGTTAGAAATAAAGGTTTAAACCATAACTTGCTTATATCACTTTCTTTTAAGGACAATTTGAGATACAGTCAATACACATACAGTAAAAAGGTTAAAATAATGATAACTTCAAGTTCAATATTAAAGTGCCTAACAAAATGTTAATTTTTTTTTAAATATACAACATCTAAATATTAAATGTTCTTTCTACAAAGATATCCTTATGTGTAGAAATTCAGCAACTGCAGAATTCAATGCTGGTTTTCGTTTGAGGAAATTGTTCCCTTATAATTTCTTGGTTCTGATACAACTAGTTAAAACTGATAGACTGAGATAAAAAGGACATTTTGAAAATAATAAAATATTTTTTTTATGAATCCTACATATTAAGTTTTTTTTAGAGGGTAGCAGATCAATAAAAAAGTGCTTAAATTTCCTAATTTGTAGCAATAAATTTGTCATAAATTATTTTGAACACAAGGTATGGCAATTAAATAACCAGACCTGTGTTGAAAAAACATTTTATTGATTTCCAATTACATTACAAAGTTCATCCCCTTCAATGTTCCCCCTGCAATGGTCACTAGAAGTCAATCCCTCCTTCAACTCGATCCCTACAATATGGTCCCTATGAATTTTCCATAGTTCAAAGCATTACTGAACGTCTGCTTCTGTCGACTTGTTGAGAACCTCCATCGCTTTAGCTTTCCCCGCTTCCATACTATGACCCTCTTAAATTTTCATTTTAAGTTAGGAAATAAAAAAGTCACAGGGGACCAGGTTGGGTGAGTATTGTGGGTGGTCCAACACTGTGATGCTGTATTTCGAAATAATGCCTTCACAGACAAGGCAGACATTCAGGTGCATGTCTTGATAAAGCATCTAGGTATTGCTCTTCTACAAAGTGGAACTTCATCTTCTCACTCATTTACAAAGGGCTGTCAGAACCTCGACATAATAATGTTGATTAACTACATAGACAATTCCACACTTGTCAAAAAAAGAAATGAATATCATAGCCTTGAATTTTGATTTGTTCATGTTTGCTTTTTTTGCCATGGTGAGGTGGGCTCTTCCAGTGCATCGATTGTTACTTTATTTCAGAATTATAGTTAAAAAAAACTATGATTCATCATACGTAATCATTCTGCCTAAAACTTCTGTATCATTATCAATGTTCTTTAAAAAATCAGAACAAATGTTCATTCTTGATTCCATTTGCTCTTGAGTGAAAAGTTTAGGCACTATTTTTATGCAAATTTTTTGCATGTTCAATGGTTCATGCAAAGCCTGACGGACACTTTCTTCATTAATTCTTGAGATTTGAGCAAGAGCTTCGACACTCGGACAACGATTTTTGCCATTTTTACCAAATTCCTGGATGTTGGAATTTTCTAGATTTAGTTGGATGTTTTAATAATGAGGATCATCCAGGTTGCAGATTGTCTTCATTTGATTCACATCCTTACTTAAACCTTTTGAACGACTCAAAGACTTGTGTGTGCAATAAACATTCACTTCTTTACAATTCTTTTAACATAACCTGAGCTTCTATAGCAGCTTTTCAGTTTCACAAGAAACTTGAAGTTAACTCATTGTTCCATCTGAACAATTTGCATTTTTAAATGAAACACTAGAATAAGGACTTAAGTGAACAAATGCTACAGTGAGACTGAGTTGTGTACAACTGTGCCCATCAAACTCAAGGTGGGGAACCATCATCAGACACATCATTTGATTTTATATAATAAAGACTTTTATAATTAATCATTAAACTAAGTGAAAATTGATTAAATGAACATTTAATTATATAAATTAAATTTTCATTAAGAGTGTAGATAGTTTGATAGTATTCTTTTTTCTAAAAATTCTTATAACATTTAGAAAACCTTTAATTTGTCTAGGTTAGGTCTTTAAGGTATAAGAAATACAAGTTTTTTTTACATTATGTAACAAATTATTTAATCAGAATTTCTATTGTACTACAGTAAAAACACATCACAGTTTACATTTACAACTAATAGTAAAAATATAAAATTACTAAACAAACTACAAGTACACAGTTACTTGAAACAGTTATTTTCCTTTGAAGATCTCAGTTCTTCACACCAATTCAAGCATGCTGATTCTGTAAAAATAACCAATCATATTGTATAGTCTTAAAAAAACAATATTTATTTAACTACTATATATATATATAATAATAATAATGTTTAATAAAACCAGTAATTATAATGTAATTAGTATAAAAATTAACAATACATATGTACTATAATTTTAAAAAAATAATTTCAATATCTGTTGATAAAATTTTCTTTACTTTAGTATAGATTATTTACAAAATGCAATAATTTTTAAGAACCATTTTTTTCTCATTTGTCCAAATAATAACATATACTGATACCGAATGGTCAAAATATTTTAAAATAATAATTTGTTTTTTCAAAAGTTGCATTAATCCATTGCCTACTATACTCCCATCACCTCTTTAAATATTGCTAGAAATAAAGTGTTTCAAAAAATTGTTAAGTTATTTGTATGTTCTTAATGAATCATTTTCTTACCATTTGTACTAAACTTATACTACATATTTCAAACTGAACTTCAATATTTTTATCAAATCCAACCTTCTTGCATTTTTACCACTCTGGCAATGTATAAAACATATTAAATAATAGACATTCATGTAAACTATTCAAGTAATATTACTCTTAGTTCAATATTTAAAACAAACCTCAGCAGGTGTGCATGTCTTCAATTCTTCCACTAATTTATTGTACTCTTGGAATACTGGTAATTCAGTACCAACACTTTCTAGGCCAGTTGCAAAGTTCTGAAATAAAATGGGAATCATTGTATTATTTATAACTTTTTATAAAAACTATACAACAGTATGCCTTGTGTAATTAATTTATACCTTGTTTACTAGTAGTAGTTTATTTTTATAAAATGTATGATTTTTTTTCATGTTGTGAGCACCATGTATACCATTATAGTATACCATTATAGTATTATAGTATATCGTGAATAATGACCATACCCCATTTCTACTTTTAAGTAAAATTAATGTTTAGTTTTACAGGTTTACGTCGGGTCGCAACTAAATGCAGAGCGGAGATGCACTGAGCAGAGCTGTCTATACATTCAAAACGTAATCAATTATTTTTAATATAAGTGTGGCCCCTGACTTTGATGCTGCTTGACTCCATTCAGCTCTGTTTCACTTTCCGTGGTCGCACTTTCATTAAAAACAATTGGTTATATTTTGAATACATAGTCTGCTCCACTCAGTACAAATCTGCTCCATATTTGGTGACCACCCAACCTTAAAGTTGACAATTTACTATTATATTTTTAATTACTAGTAAATATTGTGATAAGGAAAAAATATGCCTGTATTTGGTATAGTTAGTTCAATCATCACATTTACAGTATAATACAGTAATAAAACAGTTAATAGGTTCAGTAGTGTATAATAAAATTTTGCAAACTCTTTTACTAAGCAGAAAAATGTTTATACCTGTAGGTAAATTTTTAGCTTGATGAAGCTACTTGCAAATGAACTTCTCTCTTTATTTGTTTCACCCAACTTTGGTACACTAAATCAATCACTTTTTAATGTTCTGTGCCTTCCTCGTAGCCCAGTATTGCTTCATTTGTTGTGATCTTACTTTTCTTTCTTCATCAGAGATTTGGATCATTCGCTTGGATTTGACTTTGCCTTGGAACCATTGCTTCTTGTCCTTGGTTATTATTTTGGCTGTTCTGTCCATGAGCATAGTGTAAGTGATTTGTAGTTCTGTTATGTCCTTCTCGGTTTCTCTAAACCAAAGTGGTTTGACTTTTCTATTACGAAAGTAGTCAAATATTTTTTTGCTTAGTCTATTTTTGTCCATTCGGAGGATGTGCTCATAAAAATCAATTCTCCTTTTTCTTATTGTGTCTGATAGTGTTTCAGTTTTTTGGTAAAGAGTTTCATTCCTGATGTGGAGTAATTGGTTGTTACGGAATTTGGGGCCTAAGATTTTTCGTAATATCTTTCTTTCTTTGATCTCCAGCCTTTCAAGTGGGCCCCGGGTTGTGAGAGATAATGTTTCAGCTGCATATAAGGCTTCTGGTTTAATTACCATATGATAATGCCTTATCTTTGTATTCCAGGAGAGAGACTTCTTGTTGTATGTGTCTTTGGTAAGTTGGAAGGCTAATTCAACTTTATTTCTCCTAGATTCCATAGCTTTTTTCTCTAGGGCATTCCAGCTGATCCATTCCCCAAGATATTTGAATTCTTTGACTATCTCAATGTATTGTTCTCCCACTTGAAGCTTTTTTTGTGGTTTTTTGTATGTTTGTCAAATGTATTTTAGTTTTTTCAAATGAAACTTTGAGACCCATTTTAACGCTTGCTTCTGGAGTTCAAGAGTCTGTTCCTTAGCTTCTTCCAATGTCTCAGCTAGTAAAGTCATGTCATCCGCAAAAGCCAAACAATTTACCTTAATGCCTTTGTTCTTAGTTCCTAGTCTGATTCCACTATGCGTATTCACATTCCACTCTCTAACTACTTTTTCTAGAGCACAATTAAATAACAATGGAGAGAGTCCATCTCCTTGTCAGACTCCTGTTTTAATCTCAAAAGGGGTGGAAAGTTCTCCCATGAATTAAACTTTGGAGAATGTATTAGTTAAAGTTTCCTTGAAAAGATTTGTGGTTTTGTTATCAATTTCTAGTTCCTTCAGAACCAAGAATAAGGATTCCTTATCTATAGAGTCAATCCTTTTTTTTGTCAATAAAAGTGATAACATACAATTTAGCCCTTGACTTTTGGTAGTTCATGATATAATTTCAATGATGGTAGTTCAAATGAATTTCATTAAGAAGTAAAGTTTCAGAATTATTATTTAAAAGGAATTAATGCCAGCTAAATAATTGATTTAATATTCCATATTGTATAATAAGATACAATTATTTAAAATAATAATTCTCATTAACTAGTGTGACATTATTTTTTTAGAATCTCATTAGTGAATGAAGCACTAAAACTGAACATCTGTACAAATGATACTAGACTAGCCTATAGCTTATCTTGTTTTTCTCCTAAGTCCCATCAGTATTTCTATGGTAAACATAAACTAAATGTAAGCTGCAATAAAAACTTTAGCCAAATTCAGTACCATTATATAAAATTATATTAAATAAAACTTACAGTAAACAAAACATGTGATTGTCCTTTGTAGTCACCAAACATACGGAAGTAATCGGGATGTTTAGAATACAAATCAGCTGCAGAGAGGAGTGCAAAGAGAATGTCATCCCTTTCAACAGTGCTCAGCTCCTGGCTGGCCAATATCTGAGAAAATTTGTATAGATTTTTATTCAATAAAACAAAAAATGTAAATGACATAAATTATGCAAGATATATTTGTAAAGTACCACATGAAAATGTACTGAATTATCAACAAAACAGAAAGATAAGTGTATAAGCATATCAACAAAATAAATAATGTGTATAAGGAAAGTACAGCAAGTCTAGGCATACATTGAAGTGGGGTATGCAGAAAGGGCCTTGAGAGAATAGTTCAGGTAAAAAGTAGCAGAGATAATGAATTTGGATGGACCAGTGGATAAAGTAATTTTGGAAAAACTTAAAATTCAGTTATGCCATTGTCTATAACAAAATAAATAAAAATATTTTGTATCATTCACTTTCTTAGTAAAAAATTCAAAATTAATTTATTCTAAGTTTATTTTCAATATTTTTGTTTTAAGTAGAACTATACTCCTTAGTATAGTTCTATACTATATATTGCTATATAGTAAATAGGTAAGCCCTACTTAGATCATGTAAATATGACCTTTTCTAGAGAAATAACAACATGCTAATACACTAAATAGAAGTTGTTGTATAGCTAACCACTTGTGGAGGAATAAATCCAAAGTTGCAGCTGGCATATTTGTTCAAAGGTTGGCGTCCTCCATTTTGGCAAATAAGTTCATAATCATCTGACTTTACTCCATTGGCATTCTCTCCACTGTCTAAAAACAAAAATAATAATTTCATATTAAACTTTGGTGATGAACTTATCATTTATTTTTACAAAATAATAATATTTTTTTATATTATTTGTAATTGTAGCTGTTGTTATGTACAAAATCTTTATTAAACTAAGCTGAACAGAAATAGTAAATAATATAATGTACTGTACTATATAAAAGTACTTTAACTACATTACCTTTCATTAGTCACAGTTGATCAAACTGATACACAGGTTACATTTTTGCAACCATTTTGTTTCCTGTTGTGTAGCACATTCAAAAACCACAATATGCACCCAACACCCCCAGCCATAGTATAATTGTGAAATAGGTTTAACCCAGTATAGAAGTTGTGCAATGTAGGCTTTGTGTATCAAATGTATACAATGCAAATTTTAATATTACTTGCTTTAAAAAAACAATACACATTTTTTATTTTATAACTTTACAGTCTAATTAAATTGTGTGATAATAAACATGTTATATTACAGATTTGACAATGCAAAAGTCCAAAGATTACAATTTCATACTTGTGAGATATTGCTTAAATACAAATGTATCATTCTGATACATTGTAATGGGTCAGATTATTTTTGCAGTGCGACTGGTGAAGGGTTAATTACTATACAAAGAATACTTTAAACCCTAGTTTGATTGATTATGTTATTAAAAACTAAATTTTTAAATAAATTTTCAAACAATTGTTTACTCACCAAAATAACTCTTGGTATTTTCATAGGAAACCATGGCAATGTCACCTTCTCCAGATGTAAGACATTGGAATGGATGACCTGATTCTGTAAAAATTAAATATTTTTCGTATATATTTCAAATATATGTTATAATTGTAGCATAACGAATACTATAACAAGTAATACAACAAATATGTTTAATTGTTGTATGTAAATTTAAAACAAAGTTTTAGATCAACATTTTAGATTTAGTTACCTTTAATTTCAGAGAAAAATTGTGAAATAGCCTTGGTGTAAGGACAGTTGTTTTTTTCTATTAAGTTGTTCTTGATAAAGTGATAGGCCACAATGTTCCAAGCTGTAAAATAAGTCATATCATAAACAACTGAACTTTATTCTATTATTACTTTTTTTATCATTTGTACAACAAATTTTGTAAAGGGTGGTTAAAAAATAAATCTACCTGCCCTCCTCCCAGCTGTTTTAGGCATATTTTGATATTTAATTGAATGAAAAGTAAAAAAGTTAATAATAAATTTCCAAATTAACAATTAAAAATCAGCTTTGTTTTTCTTGTTTTCAAAGTAACTTCGAGTCACTGCTTTGATATGAATGTATGGATCAACTCTTACTATCATGGAATTAACCAAAAATAAGACCAACAAGTTATATTTTGGAATAACTTGAACAAAACTGTATCATAACCTCTACCTATAATTAATTATTGTAATAATTATATTGAACAGACAAAAAATAATTGAATGTGCAGAGAGAGTCGGTCTACAGATCTCGTTTAAAAAAACCGAATTCTTCTGTACAAAATTAAATATTCAAGAACTAAACACAATGTATGGTAAGATAAACAGAGTCAAGCACTTGAAATATCTGGGAGAAATTCTTGAACCCACAGGTGGCGAGAAGGCTGCGCAAGAGTTTCGGCTATTCAGAATGAGGAGGGCTCTTGGTATAACGCGTGATATCTACAATAAGAGATGTATGTCGACGCACACTAAAATCAGACACTACAACACAGTCATAAAACTGGAGGAATTATATGCAAATGAGACGCTAGCACTCCACACAAAAGCAACCATGGAGGGTTTTTTGAAAAATGAATGCAAAATCTTGAGGAAGATCCTTGGCCCGAAATTAACAGAAGATGGATACAGGTTGCACTCCCGGAAGACCGCAGAGAAGATATCGAACCTGGCAGCAGATATCAGAAGAAGGAGGCTTCGGTTCTATGGACACATCAGTAGACTCCCAACAACGAGACTTGCCAACAGAATCCTTAAGTATATACAGGGAGTCAAATCAACAACATCGTGAATCGCACAAGTCAGAATAGACCTACATGACACAGAAATAGACTCAACAGACGTTGAAGACAGGCACGCATACAGGAGCAAGATGCTCGGTTGGAAGGTCCCAGAGAATGAAAATGGTAAAATTGGTAAAATGGACGGAGGAGCGGAAGAGGATCCATGGGGACAGGATGAGGGAGGTGTAGAGGATTAGAAGGAACAAGACATGAGTCGGAGTGCTTTGCTTGATCCAACAGAGTCTATACACAAATAATATTAATAATATATATATTTAAACAGAATGCCGCACTGCCACGTTTAAAAATAAAAACTTGGTAAAATAAGGTCAAATGGTTGGCAACATTACATCAGATAAATGAAGCATTTGGTTTCTAATAACAAGTTACTATCTACAGAAATAAAGGACTGAACAGTAAAACAATATGCTATATGTAAAACAATTGCTGCTGTTTGTTTCTTCATGAAAATAAATCTCTTATAATAAGGCATGTAAGATTTCATTTTCACTTTAATTTGACAAGGCATGGTGTACTTCTAGTACTTAAACAGATGAGTGAAAATTGACTGAAATGACTGAAAATTTGAAACAATTAATTTAGTGTTGTAAACAATATACATTAACCTCTTAAAATAATGACAACACTGAAGAACATAGCTTACACTAGAAAAGTTTTTGTCATCGACTAATTAAAATTCCCAGATTTTGCAGATTTTTCAAAGATACATAGAGCAAATATTAATTAGCTTGACATTTCATTTATACAAAATTCAAATTACTTAAAAACTTTTTCATTCAGATCTGCAAGCAAGAGTTAAATTTTGATTAACTGAGAGTGGAGGTCGTTGTTGTTCTGAATTTATTATTAATGGCTTAACAAAGTTCACTTTCATTTTGACAATTGTATTAACAGACAGAATACAAGATAGCGAGCACTTAATAACTCCAATTAGTGTTAAAAAAACATTACATTCTCCTAAAGAAGAAGGCTTTGGATTGATTTATTTTTACAACAATCTGATTTCTGCTGAGGTTAGATTTTTAAATTCTACATTTGTTTCTTCTGCACAAATCTGTTTATTTCTAAATTCTAATTGTAATTCTAATTGATATTTAAAGAAAAGTATGTGTAAGACGTTTAGAGAATCTACAGAAGCTGAAGTTATCGTTCAGAAAGTAACAACTACCTAAACAATTATTTACTGCAACAAGTGTTCAAAAATATAACAACACCTGCAGTGTAATGTATATTTATAATACTGTTCATCTTATGGAACATCTAATATTGTGTTTAAAAAATGATTTTCGAACTTTCAGATATCACATCAGAAAGAATTACAAAACAACTTCCACCAGATATTTTGGGCAATAATTCATTGAGTAATATATGAAAGTATTTTTAATTTTATCAATTTATGGTTACAAATGGGGCAAATTCACAGCTGTGGCAGTCAATAAAGGTAAAACTGCAAAAGTTTCCTGCAGTACTATATAATATCCTCACTTCTGCAGTATGCTATACCTGAATATCGAAGTAATAATAATAATATTTAATTCTAATTTATAATCTAAATTTATTAATTTCTGTATTATATTTAAGAATAAACTCACCAATAGAAATACTCTTTGGAGGCATACAGGCTTTGGCTCCTCTTAGATCATTAAGGTTTTGGAAGTTTGCACTCTTCTTGACTATAGCAACGGCATGTTTTTTGTGTTCCCCATCACCATATTCCTCAGACAAAACTGGTTTCAAGTTGAATTTACTGCAATTAAAATATACAGTAATATGTTAGCTATACATGAAAGATTTTGTAATTTTGTTTGAATGTACGTTAAGTATATGGAGTATGAAGTAAGTCACAAGCTAAATTTCAACTTTCACGAGAGCTTGACTTTTTAAATACTTTGATGTGCGTAGTAAAGCTAGTTCTTAGTTAACTGTGCTGTATTCTTAGTTAAAGGCAGTTTAAGGTGCCAGTATATTGTAGCATCCATTTAACCACTATCGAGTATCACATGTATATGTACTTTTTTGCACCTACTTGACTACTTAAAGTAGGCGCATATTTATTTATTTACACTACATATAATGTTTATTAAAATTGTTTATAAAGTTTAACAAGTTACTTACTTGTAAACATGTGATGGATTGCTGGAAACAATATCTGCCTCTTTATTTTTGATTGCTGCAAAACATTCTTCATATGAACCCTTTTGAATGCACTGAAAGCCTGGACGAATATCTCTGGAGTATGCAGACTGTTTCAAATCATCACATTTTGCCTTCTCGATGTCACTGGTAACACAAAATCTAACAAACCGGCGTGGTTCAAGTACATCACGTTGAATGACGTCTACATATTTTGCTGAGAATCACAAGAAAATTTTAATTACAACTTTACATTAAGTATGACATTACTTTTCTGAGTAAGGTTTTCATATTTCATTATTGAATTTTTATTTTATGAAACTAGATTTTATATTTAAGTCACTTTAGACTGTTAAAAATAAAACCAATGAAATATTCCGAGACGTTTCATCAGAAGCTATTGAAATCTATGTTTATTTGTGCAAAAGTAAGTTAATTTTCATAAAACATAATGTGGGAGTTACATTTTTTAATAATCATAATTTGGCTTTATTTATATTGATTTTTGTTATTAAAATTCATACAATAAAAACTATTTGTTTTTTTAACAAATAAAATATCCACAATAATGGTTTTATAATATTGGTCATCAAGTACTTTATTTTTAAAATGATTAAATACATTTTTCAGGATTTCTGCAAAGTAGTGTGTGTGTGTGTATTTGTTTGTAATTTGAAGAAAAAAAGGGTGGCAAAAATAAAGTTTTAATAAAGTACAGCGCTGATTTAATTATTTTTTTCAAATAAAATTCTATTTTTTAATAATTTTTTTTTTTAATTTTACATTTCATTTAGTGAACATTTTATAAATCAGACCTATTCAAACCTATTCACAGCTACACAATAACAATGCCGATTTAATACTGCAGTACAGTGGGATTTTTAAGAGGGATAGAATTTATTTATTTTGGTCGCCATTTTTTCTACAAATATCAGCCAAATGCAATTCTCACATACTAGTGCATGTGTAGTTTCTAAATGATCAATGGAGGAATGAGAAAATAAATGGATCAAATGTGTAAACCTCTTCGTGTGACAACCTGTATATATATATGCTATACACCAAAGGTGGAATTATAGAACAAAATACACAGTATTTTTTGTAAAATAAAAATTAAGTTACACTGGTAAGCTAAACTCCTGAGTGATAATTTAATTTATTTTGGAATACAGTACTTCATTGTCATACCTACTTAGTAACTTTTTACTATTTTGGTAAAAAATATGAAATTACCTTTTTCAAGGTATTCATTAGGCTTGAACGGTCCTTTGTTGTCAACAGCCAATGTTTTGTTGTTCAAAGCCAGCACAGTGGTAATCCAGTCAGCATGTGTAGACTCGCCAAGGTTATTAAGCTTAGCAATTTGTTCACGTAGGGCTGCAGTCTCACTGTTTAGCTGAGAGTTGGCCAAGTATCCTTGCCACGGACGAGCTGCCCAAGAGCATGCAGGTCCTGTGACGGGTTTCTTGGTTCCATCTTCGCAGAAGTAGACGTAATCATCAGGATTGTATTCAGAAGGAGCTGCAGGCTGTGTTCCATATGCCATCTAATATAGCAAAATTAATTAAAAATTAAATTTATATATGTAAATAAATATAATAATTTAGAAGTTTAGCAAAAATGGTATTGAAATTTGTTAATCAGTAGTATGTTATATGTGTTTTAAATAGTTATTTATACTGAAGACCATTGGTACTTTGTGGAATTCCATTTTAAGACCCCCAGGTCTGGATCTTAACCATTATATTTGTTATCATGAGTGAAGCTATTAAAGTTTAAAAACTAAGGTAGTTAAAACTAAAATAACAAGGATATACTTACACCAAAGAATTTTTTGACAAAGATGACTTTTGTGAATGCAACATCACCACCGCCCTTAGCAAGGCATCGTAAAGCTCCTTCATAGCCTGAGTTTCTGTCTGGGTAGTCGCACTTATCAGGGAATTCACAGAGAGCACATAAATTACTGTATTTCTGTTCTGAAAATTTAAAAAATTATTTAATAATAATTACTCATAATATTTAGCAAAACTACATTTACAAGAATTGTATGACTGTGATCATGTAATAATTTCTTTCTTCTAACATATTAACATACAAAATATATCTATTTTGATTCTGATATTTTTAAGTAGATATGTACTCAACCTTTTTTATTAAAATATTGTTTTAAACGAAAATAAACATTATTTTTTTCAAAAATCTCTAAATACTCTTATGTTCCAGAAATTATGACACTATTACTTCTATGAAATGTTACAAATTAAAGTTTTTTAATAATTATTTTAATGTAATATTAATTAATATTTTAATGTAATTGAATTCCCACCAACCTCCATCTTTTGTTTAGAACCTAACATCAGCAACTATACAATTATATTCAGGGTAAGTAAATATGAAAATAGTATAAGTAAAAAAGCTAAGGAATTAAAGTTACTATAAAAAACAAGAGGATATGTAAGTTTTTTAAAAAAATTTAGAGCTGACCTTTCAAATAATATTTAATATTTTTCATTCTTATAATTAAATTATCTTAATAGAGTACTCCTAAACACTTATACATACATACATATCTGCTGGTATACCTTTCTCCTTTACAATTTAGTTCAAACAAGTTTTTGTATTTTCAGTTGTTTTTCCATAATTAAAACAAAACTTTATTTGATATAGAACAGGAATCTATGGGCACAATATTTCCCCTATTCTCCTTCTTCTTTTCCCCACTCCTACTTTGGATTGTAGTCTTTATTTAGTGTACATATTATTATTGCCATCATTTGAAGAAACTGAATAGTTAATATTATTATCACATTTTCTCTGTATAATACACATTACATGTTTATGAGTAGCGTACATTTATTTTCATTAATTTGTTTTGAGTTTTTAAAATATTTTGTAATTTACTTCAGTCAAAGTTGATAGTATCAAACTATATTACTATTGAAATTGTTATTACTTCATATCTGGCATTTATTTTATCAATCGCAAAAGTTATGTGACATAACATGTGCTTGAATGATGTTAATTTTTAGCCTTCCTCATATCATCATCGTTATTGCATTCAACCCAAATTTATTCTATTTCCAGACTTTTATTCATTCTATTTTCATTAATCAATTTTAAAATTAGTATTAAACAAATTTTAAATAGTATTACACATTTTCCCTTTATTAATGTGTAATAATGTATACTTGATTAACGCTAATTTTTTACCTTATAATTTGAGTGTTTATAATAACTCATCCTTCTATTAGAATACTGACACTAGCAAATGGACCTAATGTCAGGTAGTTCATAGTAAAATAGTAAAAAAAATAAACACTTTTTAATATATTATTTGTGTAATGATGAATTAGTCACTGTTAGATCGTGGGCCTTACTGAAAGGAATGGCCAAAATTTACTTACTTAGTCTTTGGTTTATTTCAGGATCTGGTGACCACTTGCCAACAATACAAGATTTTGTAAAGAAAGAGGTCAGAGCTTTAAGTTCATTTTCACGAGGTGAGATCGAAACATCATTCAGTGGTCCCAGAATCTTAGCCATGGTTAGCTGAAAACATATTACAGATGGGTGAAATAATTTACTGACATAAATAATCATATGTGGTTTGGTTATGTAACAATTTAGTTCAATCTGTTTACACTAATTTATTGTTAAACTGAACTTTTTTTCAAAAATTATTTATATTCTTACCAGAGTGTTTATTGTTTAAGAAAATATGATATTAATATGACAATGAATAATTCCTGTGTTATTAAACAACTACTAAAACATTCAACAATTTTTAAAATTATCCAATCTACAATTAAATATTCAAAAGAAAATATTTTATTGCAATAACATGCTGGAAAATACATTTGCAACACTGATAAGACTGTCTACTTATAATCAATTGGATTTATTTCTTAAATGCCTTTCATCAGCAAATGTTCTATTGTATAAAAAAAAATTGAAACAAAAAAGCGCTTTACTGAAAATATAAAATATTAATTACCAGTACATTTAAATTTGAAATAATCAGCTTTAAAATAACTATACTTTATAATAATAATAGTAAATATTTTAAAGTGATTTGAAAATATATTGAATCAACTGATCTTGTATTGGTAATATTTCTTTGTTTATAAATTCAGTGCTAACAACTTCATTCAGAAAATTATGTAAGTAGTTCATTGACAAAGCTTCATACCTTTGTAATGGGTATTTTATATCCAACGTTGCGACCAACACCAGTATGGCAGGATTTAAGGCCCTTCAGATCAGACAGCTTGTTAATGTTTAAGTCCTTATGCACAACAATTACAGCTTCATAACGGAATTCAGCTAAAACCATTAAGAAAAATAATATTGTTTATATGTGTTATAGTGTAGTTTACATATATTCAAACATTGTGTTGTATTAATACCTTATATAGTATAAGGGTACCTATTTATGAAAGATAGAATTTATAATTTTATAATTATGGTATTAATGATTGTATTTCAGTATTATTTAATAAAATGTTTGTAATGTGTTTATTTTGTATAAAAGTTTGAACATATTTTGCATTAAAAAGATTGTTTTCCATGTTTAATTAATTACTGCATTGCACAATTTTTTCTCAGTTCCTATATGGAGAAGCTTTGTGATTATTTCTAAACTTAAAAAATAATATTTACCAAAATGTCTTTTATCACTGAAGAAACATGTTTGGTTCTGTGTCTGTTTGTCTGTTCATAGTAGTAGAAATCTCATACAGATTTTAGCTTAATGGTCAGAATGTATAAAAATATTATTGTTTGTGGTGTATAGCCCTTGTGCTAATTATTCAATCATAAAATTTACACTTAGGGACTTGGTGGTAGATGTTAACACTGATCCTCCCTCATCCTCATTAGTCCAACTGGCATAAAGTATGAACGTTTAGGGGAAAAAATAAATAAATTGTAGTTTATACAACAAAAAAAAAAAAACAAAATAATCATTTTTGCAAATACTCCTTTCTTCATGAAATTTTATATTTTTGTTGCTGTTTTTAGTAGTAAATTTCCTACATAAATTAATTTTGGTTTATTTTTATTAATCCTATTTTGTTTATTTTTTATATTTTCTTAAATTTATAAATGTAATACATTTATGAAAGTGAGTTTTTCCATTATTTAAATTTTGAAAAATTATTTGTGTTTTAAAGAATAGTTTAGTTTTTTATTATGCTGAAATGATTTTATTAAGGGCAACTAAAGAAATTTGTTCTTCAATAAACTAATATTTCAAGGTGTCGTTTTGATTACCTTCTGGTTCTTCTTTGGTTCTGATTTCTTTAAAAACGCTGAAGTCATTGTTGCCAATCTGGGCAGCAATGTACATGTCTTCAGGATCTACAGCTTCAAAGTCCGCTTCATGGTGCTGTACCTTGCTTAAGCAGTCCAATCTGAAATCATTTCAAGTAAAACAAATTTTTTTACAAATATATTCAGTTACCATAAAATGTTTATTATTGTTTTGGGGATTTGTTTATTAAAACAATATATTAGGCTTTTAGAAGACATGGAAATAGTGGCATCATGGTATCACCAATTTGGTCCATGCAGTACTCGTATGACATGGAGGGGTGTCTCAGACTTGTAACCTGGGCTACAGAAATCTTAGCATGCTTTATAAGGCCTCCACCTCACACCCTCTCCATGGTACTCCCCTGTTTAGCCAAACAATTAAGAAAACTTCTATAGTTGTTTTAGATATTCTTTCCATGAATCTATTCCCAGATTTTCTTAACAACCCAAGACTTCAAAAAGTTATATAGATTTTCCTGACAGCCCTCTTGCTTCAACTTCTACTGAAAAGAAATTAATGCGAAACCATTGTGTCTTCATATTGTCCAACACTTCATATTTTCTTGTTTTCTCCAAATGTTGACCTGGAATGTTTTCTTCCTAAGATACAGTGAGTTCAACCAGAAAAACTTGATTAAAATCAGTAGAGAACGCCAGGATGTCCAGACAAAGAGAAGTAGTATGTAATGCAGGTGAAAACACATAATGAAAGTTATTAAATACAACAAAATCTTTCAGTTTTGTGCTGTTGATGAGCAGGAAAAAGGCATTGTTGTTTCCTAAACTTTCTTTAGTTTTTTATCTTCTTTAACAAAACGGGTGTGGTCTGAATACGAGTGTGGTTAACTCTATATTTTTTTGACTAAGCAATACTAAGGTTTATCGCTTCTCTAATTACCTGTAAAACCTTATCATGTTAGTGAGAGAGTAAATCATTTGTCTTCAAAAGACAGCATTTCACACACCTTATTTGTTTGTAGTCAACAACATAGCAAACACCCAGATCAAAATTTTGAACTGACCTGAACATTATGTTAGGTCAGTTGATCAACTGAGAAGGAACCATTTCTTTAGAAGCTTTATACTTTCTCCTTCTAACTTATGTAGTACTGAAACTGGAACTTCTTGCAAGAGCAAACCAAAGTAAAGTGACTGAGAAGAACAAATAGATAAATTTAAGCCTTTTTTGAACCTATGATGAGCAGACCTTCAACTTTCTGCAAGAAAGATAGAAACAGTACTTTCCAAGATTTCACTCCTCCCTGTCCTTAAAGTTCAAGTGCTTACCCAGAAACTTGAAAGGAAACACCTTCTTGAAAAATCTACACCCTCTTTCTGTGTAGTATTAAACAGAGATGATATTTTTGAAATTTGTCTTTTACATTTATTTACCATCTTATAAAAAAAAGACTTTTTCGATTCAATGCTACGATTCTGTGTGACTATTTGTAGACTGACCTACTAAGATTACTTGTGAAAAATCTTTTATCTAGTTAAAATTTTGTATAATTTAACAACAATCATCAGAAAGTGTAAAATATAAAAAAATGGTAACACATAAATAAATAATAATGTTAATAAAAAACATTTTAATAATTCTAAATTAATAATGCTATTAAAACTATTTGTTAACACACCTGTCCCTTGCAACAACGCAAGACATGGTTACACCCACAGATTCCCCTTGCTTCACCATCTTCTGGCACGGTTGGTAAGCATCTTGAGGGACACATAGCTTAACTGTAACAACACAAAGTAATTAAACTTACTACTTACATACCATCAATTGTAATAATACAGTATTTGTATAGCCAATTAATATTAGTTACAATTTTAAAATATAATATGAATAGTCTATTTTATTATTTTTATAAATAATTAATCTTACTGCATATTAGTGAACAGGATAACAATAGAAGTTAATTTTAAACTTCACATTAGTAAGGTTTAGTTTCAAATAAATTTAAACAGTAAATATGTTTGGATTTTGTTCTGATTTGAAGAAAGATAAATAGTTTGAGTAATTATTCCAAATGGATTTTGCAAGTAGCTGGTAGACTTATTTTAAACTAATGTTTTCGCAGACTTCTCAAAATATTTCAGTAAATTTTATTATTGATAGGTTATAATTAAATTCATAATATATGGTAGTAATGTGTATTTGTAGGGTATGACACGAGGAAGTCGACATACCTAACAAGTTCAGATAAACTCAGGACAGGAAACTTCTTTTATCACCTATCCACCATTTTGACTTTTTTACTGATTAATTTATATCTCTAGAATGGTCCAGTTGAAACTTTGAATCAAACTCTATTATATAAAAACCTAAGTTGGAAAAATCTACATGTTTCAAAATAGAAGCTACTTTTAAAAAAATTTTTAAAATAATTAAAAAACTATATTTGTTTTAATGAAAAGTAACTTTTTGTGGTATGGTTTAACTATCAAAAATTTTGAAAAAAAGAGGTCCAGCAAAACAGTGTTTACTATTGTATAACACTTATACACTGCTTAGAGTGGTAGGCAATACCAAATATGATTATTGACATATCACTCTTGGCAAAATACGGAAACAGATATTGTTTTACTGCTATCTTTGTTCAATATATTTATACCATTCTACACAAAAATAAACAAACATTTTTTTAAACATACTGTTTTTGAGGTATTTTTTAAAAATTTTTAAATGATTGTCACTTCTAATTTTGAAACGGATAATTGTAAAATGTTGACTTTTTTCAAAACCTACATCTTAACATTGAGAAATATGGTTCAAAATATCAACTTGATTGGTTAAGGCATTCTAAATACATAAATTATTTAATAAAAAAGTAATGAAATTCTGAATAACAGGTAAAATTATTTTCATATTTATTAATCTTAAATCTATTAATATTAATGTTTCCAGTTATTTTTAGGCACTTAATTGAAAAACCTCATAATATTCTTCTTAAAGAATATTACCCTCTACAAGAAAAATATTCATTTTAGAGCTTTATTTAGTTAAGAAATCAAAAAAATAAGTTTAAAAAGACAAAAATCAAATGGACAACATACCCATTGTTTTAACAATCATCACTAAAAAAAACTGATTTCCAAACAGCTTCTTCTTATTTGTTATGTTTTATATCTACTTCATAAGTTAATATAAAAAAAATATTTTGACAATACGTACGTTAAGTAGATAAATGTTTTGAAATATATAGTCTATTGGCTATAAAATATTTATTAACAAAAGGAAATATTTGTCTGTATGATGTACAGACCACAGCATGCAGATATCTGAAAATTTTAACTTAGGTTCACAGGAGAAGGTCGGACATCTCGAAGCCTGATTTTAAGCCTTCTAATTATATACTGTGTTTGTTTAATGAAATATTTAACTGAAAATTACACCTGATGTTATCTAGCACTTTTTCAAACTATTTTAATTTAGAGACAAAAACAGAACGATTGTAATTTGTTATCTCAGAAGTTTATTTTATTTTTTTTTTTTTTTTCGAAACGTCGAGCGGGTACTGCAAGTACTGTTATTTAATAGTACTGTATTACTAGTACTCATAATATTTTAATAGCCTCTAGAATTTTATCCGAGGTGCACAACTAAAAAAAAAAATGTTTTTTCTGACTCCAGGAAACTGAAAAAAATATTCTGTTTAGTCTACATAAAACCTTCTTATATGATACTATTAATTTCTTTATTGTATTGAGTATATGTAAAAAAAAAAAAAGAATGTAAATATAATTTATACAAATCCAGTACTGTATCCTTTAAGCTACAATATTTACAGATTGCTTAAGAAAGTTTTAGTAAAAACAGAACACATATAGGTTAAGTATTTTGTTGATATTGTTTAAAAGCATCTTTGCTTAAACTATTGTATATAACTTACACGGAGACCTTCCTGTGGGCGTAGCTAACGCCGCTCCTACAAGTAAAGCGAACACCAATGCTTGCATGATATAATAGTCAGTACCCACTGATGTGGAGGCAGTGTCCAGCCTCTGTATATATACAGCAAAGTGCCTCCCTCCACCTAGCCTCAACATTTCCTCCCGACTCGCTGTTTTCATTAAATTGCAACACAAGGGTTATCAAAGTTAACGTATTTCCCCGTGATTTTATCTTAACTGAGAAAATCCATTCGCTAAACGTTTTGTTTCGAACTTTGCAATCTTCGGCCTCTGTATCCCTGGCCTAACTGTTTAGCGGTAGTAATTATCGTATATTTTTTCAGAATAGGAAAAAAGTAATTTATTTATCTCGATTCATTTGGGGAAATTTGTTTATATTAATTTTTCCATTAAGCCTGCATTAAATCCACGCGCGCACGTACACACTGTTGCATGGATGGGAAAATGTGAATTACATGAATTAGATTGCACATGCTAGTCAAGTTTTTACAACTTTTTTCAAAAGAATTATTATTTCGACGTTTCGCTAAGAATCTCCAAGGAGGTTCTCACTTCAAGTGCATTTACTCGTGAAGAGCCTTTCTGTAATGGCTGCTCCCAAACAGTTTTTTTCAATAAAAGTGGCAGTTAGAAACAATGTTCAGTTTTTCGGTTACGTGGCTAATAATAAATGGGTGACAATTAACTTTATCAGTTGCGTATGGTGTCGTTCAAAATTGGCCAGCGTTAACCAAATTTTTATTTTCGAAAATATTTTATATTGTTTCAAAATATGGAAAGGAAATTGAATTTGGAAAAGTGTTGGCTATACATTAGAAAACGGCGGTTGAATTATTTTTCCACGATTTTCCTAAACAGTAACGTTTCTGTTTAGATTTTGTTTACAAATTTGATCTATACTTATACCTCAAGTGTATTTAAACATTTTCAAAAAAAATTCTAGCCTTTTTTGTGTATAATTATTTGTGCTTGACGTTTTACAATCGGTCTTGGCATGGCAGTACAAGTAACGTAGGCGATGCCTCTATAATCTGCGAGATTTTAAATCATTAATAACTTCTTAAAGTAATTACGGATAAACTATCACGACTTTACGGATGCTTAGGACAGGAAGTGAAATGTTAAAAGAAGCTATAATTTCACCTTAAAACCACAGCTTCATTTTTTGTTATTTATCAGCACGGTTTTTTTAATGAATTTCCGTTTGGAAAAGAGCTATTGGAGAGGCCAACATGTTAAGTTTAGACCTTTAACCTAAAATTGGGCGCCGATATAAATCACACTGTTAGTGTGTGTGTGTGCGCGCGCGTGCGTGTAAATATTTCAAATTACACAGAAAATAAATTTGAGGGCGGTCAGGGTCCATTTCAGTATTTTCAATTAATTTGAATATTTGAAATGCTAATATACGCAGATTTAAATGCTGAATATCACAGTGAAATTATAATTATACTCAAAAAAAGTGTAGAGGCATTGTCGGGAGTTCATTTTCTTTATAATAGCGTGGACGTTGAGTGCGGCGGTTATTTTTCAACGCCTTCCGAATCGAAATTTTCGTCGAGATATTGTATCAAAACATTTTAGTTTCTTTGTTTTTTTTTACAGCCGTTAACTTTATACCAGTCAGACTAATGAAGACGTTGGGGATTGACGAAACACCCGGAAAAGCCAACGTTTTTAATTAGATTCAAACCTACGTTTTAGCGAATCCCTGCAACTTACTGACTTTGCTACTAGAGAACGCCAACATGAAATTATTTCGTTATAGTGGTCTGCTCAAGGAGGAGTAAAACGCGCGCGGTGGAAAATAATTTTTAGATTCAAAGAACCTAAAATTGGATGTTCATAAAAATCTCAAAATAAATTTATTACACCATCACTGTGTTTTTTAAATAAGTTTACCAAAAAAAGTGTTTTAAAAAAATATTGACGTACTTTAATATCTCTGTAAGCAAAGCACTTCAGCCGCGAGGCATGTCATTTCCAAAACAATTTTACTGAGAAATTCGTCACGGTGGTATTATCGGCAATGCGCTCGTATATTAAATACAAACTTTCTTTTGCTCGACGTTAACGCAAAGTACGAGTATTTGCGGTTAGGCTATAGGTCTACACGATCGTGGTCTGTTGTGTGAGGTCAATCTAATATATGAGTGGAACCTGTTTGTAATAGAGCTATCGATATAAAACTTCCTGTGCCTACTGGATAGTATCTCTAATAAATAAAAGCATCGAGATTTATTACTTTTGTAAATTTTCATTGAGAAATTAGTTATTTGAACAGCCGTCATGGGAAAACCCAGTCCCGAAACCTTGAAATTAGATCGCACACCTTTTTAAAGTTAAAAAATTGTATAGATATATTTATTCTTGTACAGGTTATGTGTTGTCAGTCTTACGTTTGCAATTTTGGTCCGATTTGAGTCAAACTGTCACAAAAAATCGATTTTGATAATAGCTTAAGTAAGTTTGTTACCCAAAAAAATACATTTAACATTTTAAAAATGGCGGTCATTTCAATCCTTAAAAAATCATCACTTATATTTCCACCATTCTAATCAACGTTAAATTAAGATAATTAAA
The DNA here is from genome assembly GCA_022606455.1 of Callitettix versicolor. Classification (NCBI taxonomy): domain Eukaryota; kingdom Metazoa; phylum Arthropoda; class Insecta; order Hemiptera; family Cercopidae; genus Callitettix; species Callitettix versicolor. The sequence goes on along the minus strand of CM040188.1, from coordinate 32,041,819 downwards.
AACAATTAATTAATTTTAGTAATCTAATTAATGCCGATTTGTTAAGAACATAACACTATAAATTATTATTGTAATAACTCGGACGAGATCTTTAACTAGAAAATCCGTCCAACAGTTTCAAAATGGCGGTTATTTCAAATTAAAAAAATAGCATTTTACATTGATTGAAATCCGGTTTCACCGTAGTAAAATTCAACGGCTGTCGGGGAAAATCGGTTTAAGTTTCAAGATGGCGGCCGTATTAAAAACGTTCATTACTTTTTTTTATTTTCACCATTGCAATCAGCTTTAAAGTATTTATAAGTTTTTTTTTAATTTTCAAAATCCATTAAATTAAAAGTGAATTCGACAGTAGTCAGTATTAATTTTTAATGTAATTTGTTAGTTTAGCGACATAACAGAAAACAGTTAATTGTGATCGTCTAATTAGCGCCGATTTTAAAAAACTTGGACGAGATCATTAAACAGAAAATGGCGGTTATTTTAAATCTTTTAAAAAAATCTTAAATTGCTTGAAATCTGTTTCACCGTCGTAAAGTTCAACGTCTGTAGGAAAAATTTTTGTAACTGCAATGTTATTTTAATTCTTAAAATGCTAATTCAGCTGATTTTAATACTGATTACAATAAATCATAATTTGTACTTAGTCATGCATGTTAAAACCACTTAGTGCTGTACACTTTGGTATTATTTTTTAAAAATTCCGAGTGTAAATAAACAAAACAATGTGTGTAAAAAGTGAAGCGCAAATAGAAGTTATCAATAATGTTAAGTGTTCCCTTCCACAGCTAGTTTATCCATTAGCCTATTAGCTGTAGCCTTTGTTGTAAAAACACTTAGCCATAAAGTTTTGTACAAGTAAAATATTTTACTTAAGTCCTTTAAATAAGATTGAACTCGTATTGACATAACCATAGGCCAAACGGTTTCCGAACGCCTGCACTTTGAATAACACGCAACAACTGTTAAACAGCTGATTATCAGAGGTACGGTTTCCGAATGCCTGCACTTTGAATAACACGCAACAACCTGTTAAACAGCTGATTATCAGAGGTACGGTTTCCGAATGCCTGCACTTTGAATAACACACAACAACCTGTTAAACAGCTGATTATCAGAGGTACGGTTTCCGAATGCCTGCACTTTGAATAACACGCAACAACTGTTAAACAGCTGATTATCAGAGGTACGGTTTCCGAATGCCTGCACTTTGAATAACACGCAACAACCTGTTAAACAGCTGATTATCAGAGGTACGGTTTCCGAATGCCTGCACTTTGAATAACACGCAACAACCTGTTAAACAGCTGATTATCAGAGGTACGGTTTCGAATGCCTGCACTTTGAATAACACGCAACAACTGTTAAACAGCTGATTATCAGAGGTACGGTTTCCGAATGCCTGCACTTTGAATAACACGCAACAACTGTTAAACAGCTGATTATCAGAGGTACGGTTTCCGAATGCCTGCACTTTGAATAACACGCAACAACCTGTTAAACAGCTGATTATCAGAGGTACGGTTTCCGAATGCCTGCACTTTGAATAACACGCAACAACCTGATTTAAACAGCTGATTATCAGAGGTACGGTTTCCGAATGCCTGCACTTTGAATAACACGCAACAACCTGTTAAACAGCTGATTATCAGAGGTACGGTTTCCGGTACGGTTTCAGCGAATGCCTGCACTTTGAATAACACACAACAACCTGTTAAACAGCTGATTATCAGAGGTACGGTTTCCGAATGCCTGCACTTTGAATAACACGCAACAACCTGTTAAACAGCTGATTATCAGAGGTACGGTTTCCGAATGCCTGCACTTTGAATAACACACAACAACCTGTTAAACAGCTGATTATCAGAGGTACGGTTTCCGAATGCCTGCACTTTGAATAACACGCAACAACCTGTTAAACAGCTGATTATCAGAGGTACGGTTTCCGAATGCCTGCACTTTGAATAACACGCAACAACCTATTAAACAGCTGATTATCAGAGGTACAGTTTCCGAATGCCTGCACTTTGAATAACACGCAACAACCTGTTAAACAGCTGATTATCAGAGGTAGGGTTTCCGAATGCACAATGCCGCACACGCAACAACCTGTTAAACAGCTGATTATCAGAGGTACGGTTTCCGAATGCCTGCACTTTGAATGCAACCTGCACTTACGCAACAACCTGAATAACAGAGGTACGCGAAACAACCGCAACAACCTGTTAAACAGCTGATTATCAGAGGTACGGTTTCCGAATGCCTACTTTGAATAACACGCAACAACCTGTTAAACAGCTGATTATCAGAGGTACGATTTCCGAATGCCTGCACTTTGAATAACACGCAACAACCTGTTAAACAGCTGATTATCAGAGGTACGGTTTCCGAATGCCTGCACTTTGAATAACACGCAACAACCTGTTAAACAGCTGATTATCAGAGGTACGGTTTCCGAATGCCTGCACTTTGAATAACACGCAACAACCTGTTAAACAGCTGATTATCAGAGGTGAAAACTGTTTCTACGCTTAACATAGTTATTTCTGCTGTAAAATTGATTTTATATGACTCGACAGTCATTTTAAAATGTCTTTTCCTTGTGACCAGTGTATTTTGAAACGATTTTACTTCAAGTTTTGCTTCAAAGCAGTTCAAGGTTTTCTGCCCTGTAAGAGGTATTGTCTGTAAGGTTTAAAAGCAAGAATAATTAAGACTTTTAGGCTACTTCACTTCTCTCTTTAAAGTTTTGTTCTACCCCTTGCTGCTTCTGTTGCCAATAATGCTGTTAATTAAAAACACAATTAATCACAATAATTACTTGAGTTGCCCTTAATACCGACATATTTCAATAGTAATTACTTATATTTTATTATTTACGTTGATAGTATATAATGTAACTTAAGCTGAGGTTATGGCAATAAACAAAGTATTATTGAAGGAACAGCTGTTTTGCGAAGTCAGTTGTTTAGGTGAATGTTACATCCAACTTTCCGTATAACTGTGGTACAATAATTTTTCCGCTGCATATTGCAACTTATATTTTTATATTTGTAGATTAAAAGAGTATATAAATAGTTTATTACATGTTTCTGAATTATGGTTGAACGTTAGACTTTCCTCGATTGATCCAAATCGATTTATTGTTATATGCGCAAAAATATTAATCGATATTCAATGTACCAATATTGATATTAGAAATATCAAATGTCGTTGGGAAAATATATGTACTGAATTAATGAAATAAATTTAACAATATAGGCTAATATTTTTAATAAATTAATAAATAAAATACGTTATGAAATTATATGACGTTAATCAACTAAGGTGTTAGTTATTCTTTGCACTGAAATTACTTTAATTTAATATTATTATCAAGGAAAATGAGTTAAAGGCTCATGAAAATGAGGTTGTATTGGAAAATCAGCCATGATATTGACGCCGGTTGACTTCATAGCAATAATACGTTTTGAGTTAATAGTTAAGGTAACGAACTTGTGTAAGCTATTATTATAAATCTCTTATCAAAATCAATTTTTGTGTCATGTTTCAATTAAATGTAGCCTATATGTTCTTTAATACTCTCAAATTCGAAATTTTGGCTCGATTTCATTTTAGCTTGGCACCAAAAATTTTTTGACAAGTTAGTTACCCAGAAAAATGCATCAAACCATTTTAAAATGGTGGTTATTTAAACGCTTACAAATATTTTACCTCTGATCTCGATGTTGAAATAAAAATTTTAAATATATTAAGATAAAAAGATTATTAATTTCGAATTTTGGCTAACCTGTTTTTTTTTTTTTTTTGTAAAAGTAAAAGCCGCCTCGGTGGCCTAGTGGATAGCGTACTAGGACCCCGAGGACCCGGGTTCAATTCCCGGCGAGGGCTTAGCATTTTCATACGCTATAAATCATCCCATCGTCTGCATTAGCCCAAGTGTACACAATAGTCGGACGTTAAAAAAAAAAAAAAAAATTAAAAAGTAAAAACATTCAATACATTAAAACTTCGGTTTTTTGTGATGTGAAAATTGTTCCTTTTTTGAAATTCACTTTACCCAAGTCAGCAAGGCAACTGGATCCCAACTTGTGAAAGAAAAGATATCGCCTTTTTTTAAATATTAATATGATTGCATTACAGTGAAATTTATTGTTAATAAGGTTATATAAGAAGGCTGTAATGCAAAATTAAAATATGCATGCAAATAATACAGTAAAATCGCTTACAAAAGTTGCTTTAGGCTGCTATATAACAGTCTGGAAAGGAATGACGGAATTTCTTTACAAACTGGTTTCTTAGACTAATCCTAGACAGACCACAAAGTTGTATTATAACTACAGATGATTTTCTGCGTGTTGTACGTCAGTTACCTTGGATGTTAATAGGCCTACATGTTGGGATAAGTATAATTATCAAATTAAGGTATATTGATTTCCGGGAAGTATTGCAGACAATAATATACATTTTACAAGTTTATTAATTAATTAAATGAAAGACTTATAATTGTTTTACTAAATGAATAATGTTTTTCAACACTACTTTAATTATCTTTATTTTTACAAATGTTTTAAATTGCCAAAAAAGAATAGCTTACATTTTATAAAAAGCTTTTTATACTGTTTTTAGTTTTGGTGCAACTTTCTTTTTTTCGGGAGGGAAGAGTAGACCAGGTCTCCTATTCTATTGAAGGGGTATTTCAAAAATTCAGTTTTCCAGTATTAAATTATGTGTAGGCCACTGAAGCCAACTGATTATTATTATTATTATCTGACTAAGGAAGACAAACAATTGTTAACTGAAGGTTTCAGTGGACGATCAATCGGTTATCCGCCGATGAACCATTTATTCGACCATTCACAGTTCCACGGCTAAACTAATATTAACTGAGGCAGGTCATTGACGCCCGCTGCCTGTAGTGCAAATGAATAACAATGAGCAATGCAAAAAAGTAAACAAACATTGTGAGCTTCGGTCAAGGACAGCGACTGTGTGTTTCCCCGGGCCTCGTACATGTAATACGTTTGTAACCAGTTTGAAGCTGCTACTTTCCTCCTTGTTCGTCTGGCCTTGGAATAACTTTAATAAGGAAAGAGTTCTGCAAAAAAGACAGAGCCAAATTTTAAATAGTTCTTTATCTAACTGGGTTTGGCTTTGATAACCTTTGTATATCTTGAAAAACAAAAATTGTTTAAGGCTGGAACTAAACAGGTTTTTTGTAAATTTGACAGCAAAAAAATCACTCTTCCAATATTTTTAATTTTTTTCAAAAAAAGTCATACTTTTATATTATTATTCAGTGATTCATTTTCTTCAAACAGGTGTAGGCTTATATAATATGTGGTTTTGTTTGAGTTTACATACCTTTGAATACAACTGTATTTTTGTAGGTATTTTCAGACGTTTGTACTAACAATACTTTATAACTATAAATACATAAAATTCTTGGGAGTTTTAATGTAAAAATGTAAAAAGTTTTCTTTACTTTTTTACAATACGTTAAAACTCCCAAGAATTTTATATATTTAGAGTTATAATCTTATTTACATATAAATTTAGAAACTTTTGTATATTTTGAAAAAATTTCAAAAAACATTTTTGTTTTTCCATGGGTTCAAAGTTGATTTTTCTTAATTCGCGAACAGTATTTTCTCCTATTATTACCAAATGTAATAACTGTCTTAAAATTTTTTTGTTTGTTTTTTCTGTTTACAATCACTTAATGATTTAAACAAAATATTATATATACAATTTTTTTTTGAATTTTAAACATAAGGATGCTCAGTACTAGGAAAACTGCCGGAAGCTTAGGGTACTGCAGGGTCAAGTGAAGTATGCTACTCGAACCTTAATTTCTAGAATACGTTTTATATAAAAATTTTCATTTTAAAATAAATACTCACTAGATTTCAGAAAAAACTATCAGGTCTTGTTTCTACTTCAGATTGTGTGAAGCACTCAGATGTCAACAGATCACTGCCCTGGTGACAGAATTATCGGTCAGTGGTTTCGTAAACCCGGGCGTCATGAAGGGAATGGTAAACTCTAAAGTTTAGCTGACCGCTCCTTGTGTTGACAATAACGCCTTGACAACTCACAACCCCAAAATGGATTTCTAGGAAACCACAAGTCTTGGGAGATAATAAACGACCTTACACAGTCAAAGAGGATGTTTGCAGGTCCAGCTAGATCTCGTACAGACGAGGCCCTTAGGCTGAACAGGATTGATTTACGGAAAGTGAAGGGGCTTCCGACCGGTCCACTGGACATCAAAAATATTTTGTGTAATGTGACAAAGGTTAGGCAACAGATCAGCGCAGTTTTGTCTGTCCATTTGAATAGGAAACTATCTGAATCTCTAAGCACTCTATGGAGTGGGAGACAGACGATAAAACAGGGTAATATCATCCGAAGCATTTCTCGGTTTTCTAAAGACCTGAGGGTGGATTGGGAAGGTTGATTCTGTGGTAGTCCTGGCCCTATAGAGAAAATTCGCCTCGACAACTCACGAACTCAAATTTGTAAATTCTGTGTTGAAAACCTAACTCTAAAGTTTAGCTAAATCAATGATTCCCGAACCGGCCCTTATTTCAAATTTGGTTAACAAAAAAATATTAAATTTAGTTACGAATTACTTTCTTTTCTTTATTTCCGGCGCAGGCAAGCCTATTCCGGTTCCGTCTGTCACGCTTTTAAGAAACGCAATGTATTTTTTTTTCAACTTATGGTAAGGACTAAACAGAAAAGGAAACGTAATGTAAAGTCAGGAATGTAACGACGTACGAGTCGCGTGTGTAGCTTGGCCAAGCCGAATTTCATGATGAATATTTTTAATGTGTAATTGTGCTCAGTGTATGTGATGTATGTTTTAATGTTTTGTTTGACTTTGTGACGGCCTCGACAGAGGGATTTAACATTTTGTATGGCCTGAAGATGAAACTATAGAGTTTCGAAACCGCGGTAGCATTTATGAGGTGAGTTGATAAACCAGTGACGGGAAGAATAGGTCATAATCCTAATCGTCAGAAAAGGAAACATTCTCTTAGAGTGGTCTCTCTCTCTCTCTCTCTAATTTTGTCATTTTCATTATAAACGATAATTTGTAGAATTATGATACAAGTAAAGCACACAATTTTGGTAAGAGTCGATTTTAAAACACTTTGGAATTTTCACATTGTTGATTTTTCCGCTTTTTCGTGGATTTCTGCTCGCTAACTATAAGTGTTTTTGTGCTTGACAGTTTTAGCTAAAGTAATTTTAAATCGTAAAAATTGAACGAGAGAAAGTTAGTGCAATATTTTGCACCATTTATCGATACGGTAGCTGAGCCTCCGGTTACCTAACTTTGTAAGTGTGCAGTGCTCCAGATGCTAGATGGCGTTTTTTCTTTCTTCTTCTCTCTCCTACACCTAAGGCTTTGCACGTGCACAACTTTCTACTGGGAGTGCCTTGACACTGTGAAACTAAAATGCTTGAATTTTAAATGTAGTAAAGCAAGAACTGGCTTTCTTGTCTCTCAGATGTACAATTTCTTAGCCTTATTAGCGTGTGCAGAGGAAACCGGGAATACCAAACTTATGGTTCAGCTTTTGTCCGTCTAGAGCAGAGGTGTCCAACTCCACGGTCCACAACTAAAACTTCAGCATGTCACGTTCCATACAGTAATAAATAGTCAGTTTATTTAAAGTAACAATAAAGAACAAAGATAATAAAAAGTTCCTGTTATTGAAACAAAAATAAAAATCATGTATCATGTTTTCTCTTCCTTTTTTATTTTAATTATAATAACTTGTTCGAAAACACGATAAATTAAAGTAGCTAGTTTTTAACAACATAACCTTAACCTTATCAGTCTATCAGATGTTCGATGAAATCAGCTGATCTTTACAAATTAATATAAAACAACTGATCTTTTCATATAACTACCAAAATTAAATTAACGATTTATTTCATATACTTAATCGGTCGAATTTCTTCGTAGTTAACGTAGTGTGGTGTCATCGCGTCCGGCTCACACACACACACACACACACACACGCGCGCGCGCGCGCGCACGCACGCACGCACGCACGCACGTACGCACTCACGCATGCACACACACGCACAAACGCGCGCGCGCGCACACACACACACACACACGCACACGCAAACACACACACACACACACACACACACACACACACGTACGCACAAACGCACACACACGTGCGCGCATAAACGCGCACACACACATGCGCGCGCACGCACAAACGCACAAGGTCCCCGGTTCGATACTGGGCGGAAACACAGAAATTTTTTATTATAATCAATGTAATATGAGACTTGCGACGCGGAAAATATACTGTTATATATCAATATAAACATGTTCCTCGCATCATGTGTCCCGCAAAATCCAGCATCACAACCAGCTCTAAGACATGAAACATATTAATAGGGTATAAAATCGTAATAAAAACGAAAACGGTATTTATAAAAGTTTGTTTAGTATATCGAAAAATTTAAAATAAAAAATGTAAGATAAATAATAATTAAAAGAACTGTTTATCGTGAACACTTTACGCGATCGGTTTCATCCTCCAATGAACGAAGTCCGCCTCCAGTTCAGTTACAGATAATCTCATGAGATGAAGTAAGGAGGAATCTGTAAGCTTACTCCTGCTGTGGTTTTTTTTATGAATTTCATGGAGGAAAACATACTTTCACGTACGTATGTGTTCTTAAATCAGCACATTTATTATTATTATTATTAATAATTATTAATATATATATATTAATTGAACGTAATAATTGAAGATAGGAACGCATACAGGAGAAAGATGCTCGGGTGGAAAATCCCAGAGAATGAAATCTCAAAGAGAGCGGAGGAGGATCCATGGGGACAGGATGAGGGAGGTGTGGGGGATTAGAAGGAACAAGACATGAGTCGTAGTGCTTTGCGTGATCCAACAGGGTCTATACGCAAATAATAATAATAATTATTATTATTATATATATGTGTGTGTGTGTGTGTGTGTGTGTGTGTGTGTGTGTGTGTGTGTGTGTGTGTGTGTGTGTGTGTGTGTGTGTGTGTGTGTGTGTGTGTGTGTGTGTGTGTGTAGTGGTTTGATTATTCAGGTTATAGAAAATATCTTAAAGCTTTGTTACGTAAGACAATAACAGAAAACGTTGATTGCGTCTCATGTAATTAGTTTTGCTATTAGTAACTCACTTAGTAAGCAATAACCAACATTTGGAATATAAATTCAAATGACTTTTAAGCTTTTGTAAAAAACTGATTTATGTTTGTGCCAATTTGTGGTAAATGACACCATGTGAATTTGGATCGTGGTTTTGGAACACCCTGTATATATTTGACGTCAAAAAATTTATAACGACTGGCAGCATGTTTTTCTAACCTGAAAAAATCAAACTGTCTCCATATTTTACCACATTGTGTGGGGGAGGTTACCTTAAGTTTTAATTTTTCTCAACTCTTTTATACCTACGCTATCAGTATTAGAATCAGCAAAAAGTTTGTAAATTTCACGAAAATAAACTTTAAAGTTGTTATGATTAATTGTCTTGCTCTGTAAATAGTCTTTACATTGTCTCTCATACCATACATTCTTCTGGGAATTGTTGGGATGGGAAACGAATTAAGATTCAAGAACGGACTTAGGCGCCTCCACGCGATGCAGGGTGGTAACGGATTGATGTTGGCCTGTAAAAGGAGCTGCAACAATACGGCTGAAGCGTAAGACGCATCCCTATCCCGAGCTAAAGTGGAACAGCATATATCAAGGGCTGCATGGATACGGGGAAGCTTAGCTTTTAGTATACGAACTCTGGAAACCTCAAGTTTCAATTTAGCCCAAGCTGGGCTTTGTATGGGTGGACATTTTTCTTTCCCAAACTATTCGTGGGACCTTTAATGGAAACTAAATTGCAATTCATAAAATTCAAAACCCTAGGGTATTTGTAGAAGTGGGCCTAGGTGGTGAGAATCTAGATAAGGAGTAAACTGGGGTCGATGTAGCTAAATTACCGGTAATTCTGTTGCCACCCTCAATTGCGCACCTCAAGGTTGTGGGTTCGAGACGCAGTTACTGCCTATGTTTTACTGCATTAAAAGGAAACCTTTAACGCTATTTCCTTTTCATCATTAGTCTAACTGGTATAAGTGTGGAGTTTAAAATAATTAAGCAAATTGACAGTTATATTGTTTTAATCTAAGATGAATTGCTTGATTGTAAAATTATGTTGATTGGATGAGTCACAAGTTTCAGTCTCATTTAACCTTCCAAGTAAATGTTGGCAGTTTTCCAGAATACCCCTCGCCTACTCGCCTAGCAACCAGTTGTTTCTTCGGTTTGAACAATTGCCAAGTTGATGACCGAATCAACTTTCAAACATGGTTAGAATGCATCAATTTACGGTCGTTTGTTTTTATGGTTTTTCAAAGTGTTTCCCGATATCAATTTTATGAGAATATAACAGCTGGCTTGTTATTTATTACTCTCTGCTACCTAAATAGTATTATTTCATTGTTTGATACAGTGTAGTAAATTAATTGTATAAAAATAACTAAAAGTTTCCTCTATGTTTTTTTATAAGTTTTAATGGTTTAACGTAATGGTTTAATGGTTTTATAAGTTTTAATGGTGATAATAATATTAAGCGTAAAAAACATAAACAAAAACTTTCTCATTATCAAGTATTTCCTCCAATACATCCGTTTCGAAACTAACCTACAATAAATCGTAAATCGTCTTAATTTTCCAAAATCGGTTTGTCTGATTTTTCTCAAATTTAGTCATACATGAAACATTGTAAAGTCAGTGTAACGAATTCTAAGTAAAAAAAAACTTGTTTGGTTATTTTCATTTCACTTTTAAAGTGTAATTTTTTTATTAGAAGAATTTCCAGTGGAAAATGAGCTATTGTACTTCCATCCATCACGGTAGGACCTACAACAAGGACCTTGAAGTGATCACCGATCCTAACTTCTAGATCATTTTTTGAAGTGTTTTGTGTGTGCGCGCGCTTGTTTGTGTGTTTTATCAAGCACACCTTAGCAATTTTGACCTGATTCAAACTCGGCACAAAAATCGATTACAGTAAATAGCTCGTACAATTTTGTTAATCAGGAAAATTCTTCCGAGTTTCAAAATGGCGGCCATTTCAAATCTTAAACAGTCATATATTTTGTGTCTACTTTTTTTTGAAAATACGGTTTCATCATCATAATCAGTGTTAAAATCTACATAATCTAGCATTTTGAATTTTCAAAATCAGGTGAAATTAAAATGTTTTCTGACAACGGTCAAGGTTTATTTTCAATGTATTTTCACGGCCTATTTTCAATGTAATTTGAAAGCTTAAAACTGTAATACAAGCAGATTTTATTGCTGGTAACGACGTTGAAATCAGAATTTCAAAAATGGTAAGATAAAGAATTATACTGTTGGGAATTAGCTTCTATCACGTCCACGAGACAGCTGTGTGCGGCGATTATTTACAATTCGCAACATTGTTTTCAGTTATGAATATTCTTAAAAAACTAAAAAAATTGATAAAAATCTGAGAAACTGATTTTAATAGACGTATTTTTCAGTTTGCTTCTTGCTCGTGTACCTGATTATTTTCAGATATACGGCGACCAATGTGTTTTTTTGTTTGCACTATATTTCAACAGAATTTAATCAAAATAACGCAAACGCGAGCGCTTGCACACACACACACACACACACACACACACAAACATTTTTAATGTGTTTATGTATTCCTTGTAGGAAAACACTTCTCCATTAAGACAAGTAATTAATTAATCAATACGCTTTCCAATCACAGCCTGTTGAATATTTTATAAAAATGTTACTCTTGTTCGCTGCTTCTTAATAACAAACAACGTATTCGTCAGACGACCTCGCTACAAACAGATTTGCATATTAAATGTTTTCGCAGAACTGAGAGTAGGTTATTAACTGTTTCCTTTTCCTTCCATTTGCTGTTTCATTTATCGGTTCTACTTAGAATCAATGTTTACTATCTCACTTTAGGCCTACATAAAACTAGGTAGGGGATATAAATTAAAAACTCGAATTTGAGAGTTCTATTGACCTTTTTCAGTTCCCCGAGAGAAAAAAATGGTTTTGATATGGACGTAACCGTCTGTGCAGATCGCTGAGGACTAAACAAAATGGACGATATCGATGACATTAAGCCTTTTTTTTCTAACGTTCATACTTTAGGCCAGTTAGGCTACAGGTTATAGGCATTAACTGAAAGTATAAAGCTTACGTCAAACCTACGACCTTGAGGTGCGCAAAGTTTAGTGAATCAACATACTGATCGGTGACTTAGCCACCTCGACCACCATATCCAATCGGTATGTAATATTCGCCCATATCTGAAGACAACTGTTAATTAAAATACAATTTGTCAAACCATTTTTAGGTCACAAAACTTCAAAAGTCACGTTTCCTCAAAATCGACTCTTACGATTATGATCAAATGTTTCATTAGTAGAAACAAACGTAGGCCTAAACGTGACTATATGTTTAAAAAAATCTGTTTCTGGAACTATCGGGCGAAAACTAAAAAATCGGCATAATTTATGGAATACGTTTATCAGATTTTGGCAACTCAAGTATTGAGATATGTTCAGGCTTTATATATATATATATATATATATATATATATATATATATATATATATATATATATATATATATATATATGTGTGTGTGTGTGTGTGTGTGTGTGTGTGTGTGTGTGTGTTTGTTAGGTTTTAAAAAAATTTTGAGGATATGCCCATTTTTCGTCCTGTTTTAGATATTTTCTGAACCAGGCTTTTAGAAAGAAGTAGGCCTAATTGAATGTGAGAAAGTTCCTGTAATATTTTGCAGCTCTTGTTATTCTGCAAAACATGAGTTTATTGCTGTTTGTTATTCCGCACAACACGAGCTTAGTGTTCTTTCTTATTCTGCATAACACTAATTTAGTGTTCTATTTTTAATTGTTACTTGATGCTGGAATATGTAAGTTGTTATTAAGTATATTCGGACATTTGCCATCATTTCTTATGTAAAGCAATACACGACGTTTCGAGAGTATGGATCAAATATAGTTTTTCTTAGTTTTTAAGTATTTTTATATAGACATAGGCATCTAGGCTTAGGTTTGTGTTGTATGTTTAGGTAACAAGTTTAGGCGCTTAAGAACGGTGCTCTCTCGAAATAACAATAACAGTTTAGTGTTTTTTATGCATAACATGAGTTAAGTGTTCTTCCTTATTTAATCTTATTTGAAATAAGAAGACCATAGTGTTTGTTTTTTGTTTTGTTTTTTTATTATTATTCTACATTTAAAAGTTTATATTGCTAATTTATGCAGATTTTAATGCTGATTTAAATAGTAAAATCAGAATTTCAAAGAAGGGTAAGATAAAGAAAAATAATTTTGTAAATTGGCTTCAGTCACATTAGCGAGACTGAAGCAATTATTAATTTTCCAAACAAAAGCTTTTTGGCCCTTTTTTCGATAAAAATCTGTTAACAAATTGTTTAAAATTTACTCAGATGTAGCCTCTAAGTACTGGTTCAGGAGTTGTTGAAGCGGAAATCTGAAAAATCAATTTTAATTTTTATCTTAAAGTAACGGTCCGGAAATAAGTACAAAAAAACAAAATTAGCCTAACCACTGTCGGTTTTGTTTTAACAATTTTTTCAGAAATAATTCTATATGTTTATGTAGTGTTTTTACATTGCCCAACTTAGATGATTGTAAAACTAAATGGTTTTTAATCAATTTAGAAAATATTGTAACGCTAATGTGTTTTTATGACCAACAATTTCACTAAACGCAAAAAAAGTATATTGGTTTTTGCTGTACTGCAGTTGGTCGTAAATTGCACCATTACGACAGAGTAAAAAATCGGAATGCATATAACAAGTCAGATACAGCAGGCCATTTATTGTAATTTATATGTGGAGCATTTCATAACTTCAGAAATGACTAATACATTGAGGTTTATAAGGTGTTGTCAAAGTCACGCATCGAATGTTTATGAAGTAGTTACTTTAAGGTTATATGAAGGTTGGGGAAAATACTATATGTAACGATTGTTTAATAGTCTTTACAGTATAGAAAAACATACCGTACTGTCCATTTAGGTTTAAATGCAAATAGACAGTCTTTAACAGTCTTTAAAATAAGTCATTTCCAATTTTAAGACATCTTTATTTTTTTTTTTTTTTTTTTTTTTTTTTTTTTTTTTTTTGTATAGTAGGTCTACATGTCACACATAGGCCTATAACATACATTTATGGAATAATTTAAAATTAAAAAAACAATACATAAATATTTGTAAATAGAAATCGTGTGATAGTTTCAGTTAAACATCATCAAGGTTTTAATTTTTGCTTCATACGAGTACTACGTTCGAGCAAAAGTGAAGAAATTTTATGACACTAACACTACGTAAATATCGCAAGTATCTTGGCACGTCCATAGACGCTAAGCTACGATGGAAAGGAACACTTTAGGAAATAACGAAAACTACAGAAACTGTACTGGTTGGTCGAAAGGACACAGTTATATGCGCATAATAAATGTTTACTGAACAAGTGCAAGGACGGATTAAAGGATTAAAGGAGGGGAAGGGGCCATCGCCCTCCCGAGGCCAAAGAAATAAAATAAAAAATGTAAAAGATACTTCCATAAAATGGAAGTATCTGCATAGCTTCGAGGAAAAGGTTCAAGGAGGCATCTAAGGTCAATGAATGGTCCGAAACCTGTTACATTATCCCGATATCAACTTTTTATGTAGCCTACATGAAATTTTAAGTCCGTGTGTACATTGTAGGTTTGTGAACTATGTAATGAAATTTTAAGTCCGTGTGTACATTGTAGGTTTGTGAACTATGTAACGCCTATACAGGGTTGTATAGGCGCCTATATAGGGTAACGCCTATACAGGGTTGTATAGGCGCCTATATAGGGTAACGCCTATACAGGGTTGTATAGGCGCCTATATAGGGTAACGCCTATACTGAGGCTGAGAACAGGGTTAATCAATTAGATATTTTATGTTGGTTCTCTCTTCTCTTCTGTGTTAATTGCAACAGCAGAAAGATCTTTCTCGATCAAAACTAACGAGGACGAGGGATCAGCGTTAACTGTAAGGATAAAGCAACGGGAATAACTGCGGCTATATATATAAAAAATTACGAATGGGAATATCGAGAAGATGGTAAAAAAATCATTTTTTCTTTAGTGTACCTTTCGTTTAAAAATGTGTGTCCTTGTAAATATTAATAGGCTAAGAATTGTAAAATAGAAATCTAAGTGATTTTTTTTTGTCTAAAATATATTATTTCAAAAAGTGTCATCGCACAGGAAGGCCCTCTTGTAAACTGAATCACCCAACCAACCGCCCCTCCCCCAACAAAATGGCATTAATCCGTCATTGAACAAGTGACAAGGCCAATTTGGATGTATATTATTCGGTTTAGGGGTGTACAAAGAAATCGAACATAAAAATTATACAGAGCTTCCAAAACAAGGTACTGAGAACACTCCTTGGCATTAATGAGACTGTTCAACGGGATTAGAAGACACGCACTATCGAGTTAGGACTTCAAGGCTGAAAAGCTTGAACTGTGACTTCACAAACAGATTGTTGAGGTGCTCCAGCGGTGCGGCGACTGAAGAGTGTAAAACCCTTCTAACTAATGAAAAGACACAGTGCGGACAGTTTGGTGTTGGTATTGTGCGATAATCAAGTAAACTGACAATGTTTTTCTACACAATAAACTGCTAGGTAAGCGACAAGACTGACAGTAAACAAAGAGATTATAAAAAAGTAACTTTATATCAAGCATCGAAGTTGAAATTCTTGCCATTGTTCACTACTTCAGTAATGGAGAGAAGATCGTATTATACATCCTTAAAAGTCTAATAACTGCACTGCAAGTGATTATCGTCAAATTATTTCTGCAGAGTTTATTGGAAAGCCTAAAAGACAGCGTGGTGCAGTATAGTTGATATAACAGAGAACAGAGTTGTTAAACTAACAACTTGCAGTAAAAATGAGTAGAGTTCCAGGATGCTGCTGCACAGTCCTTCGAACACTACTTTAGAGTGAACTTTGGAGAGGCAATGAAAAGTGACGTAAGTTGCCTTGTCTACTGGACAGACCAAAAACATAAATAAAAATGTCTCCCGTAGGTCAATATATATATATATATATATATATATGTGTGTGTGTGTGTGTGTGTGTGTGTGTGTGTGTGTGTGTGTGTGTGTGTGTGTGTGTGTGTGTGTGTGTGTATGTATATATATGCCAAGTTATCAGGGAATGGGAGAAAGAATTAAAAATTGAAGGGCACTGGAAACCAGTTCGACTTGGAAGACCTAAGGACAACACAGAAATCGCGTGCCTAGCTTTTGCAGATGACCTGTTCATACTCACAGATAATGAAACAACAGCGATTAAACAGATAGAAGTCCTAAAGGAATGTGCAGAGAGGGTCGGTCTACAGATCTCGTTTAAAAAAACCGAATTCTTCTGTACAAAATTAAATATTCAAGAACTAAACACAAAATATGGAAAGATAAACAGAGTCAAGCACTTCAAATATCTGGGAAAAATTCTTGAACCCACGGGTGGCGAGAAGGCTGCGCAAAGGGTTCGGCTACTGAGAATGAAGAGGGCTCTTGGTATAACGCGTGATATCTACAATAAGAGATGTATGTCGACGCACACAAAAATCAGACACTACAACACAGTCAGAAAACCGGAGGTATTATATGCAAGCGAGACGCTAGCACTCCACACAAAAGCTACCATGGAGGATATTTTGAAGGAAGAACGCAAAATCTTGAGGAAGATCCTTGGCCCGAGATTAACAGAAGATGGATACAGGTTGCACTCCCGAAGACCACAGAGAAGATATCGAACCTGGCAGCAGATATCAGAAGAAGGAGGCTTCGGTTCTATGGACACATCAGTAGACTCCCAACAACGAGACTTGCCAACAGAATCCTTAAGTATATACAAGGTGCCAAATCAATAACGTCGTGGATCGCACAAGTCAGAATAGACCTACATGACGCAGAAATAGACTCAACAGACGTTGAAGACAGGAACGTATACAGGAGAAAGATGCTCGGTTGGAAGGTCGCAGAGAATGAAATCTCAAAGAGAGCAGGGGTAAAATTTTTTTTTTTTTTTTTTTATTATATAACAATTACAACTAAGAATTTACACTTAACAAGTAATTTACATTTGATATTACGATGTCACTTTGTTTGGATACCATTCAGTAATGGAGTCCCATAAATTTTAAACACAATGTTCATGTGTTACTCTTGTTTTATTTATTATCGTCCACTAATATCCAAGGGCTTTGTTCTATTAAGACGGCGAACATCATCTGTGTTATTCAACAAGCACAACACTTCAGGATTGACATGTTTTTGTAGTCTGTTTTTATGCATGATTGCGTATTTCATTATTTCTTCTGAAACCGTATTCATCCTGAGGTCACGATGCAGGTCATCATTACGCACGAACCATGGTGCATTAACAATACTACGCAGAACCTTGTTCTGGAATACTTGAACGGCTTGAGCATTTGTTTTCTTCGTACACCCCCACAGCTGTATTCCATAAGTCCAAACAGGTTTGAGTAATTGCTTATAAATTAAAAGTTTATTGTGTAGGTCTAGTGTAGATCTCCTACCAAGCAGCCAATTCATTTTCTTGAATTTAATATTTAATCCTTATTTTCTTCTTGACATGCTCTTTCCAATGAAGTTTTGCGTCAAGCGTCATCCCAAGGTATTTTGCTGTATTAACAGGAGCTAATGAGTGACCATTTAGTTCAATATTGGTTGGGTTTATCTTTCTATTGGTAAAGTTTATGTAGTTTGATTTAGATTCATTTAATTTTAATCTCCATTTCCTTATCCAGATACTGACTTTATCAATAGATTTTTGAATTTTCAGTTTTGCTTCCTCTACATTATCCCCAACGGCCAAAATTGCAGTATCATCTGCAAAAGTAGCAATTACTGTATCGGAATCTTGAGGTATGTCTCTTGTATATAACAGAAACAAAATAGGTCCTAATACGCTTCCTTGAGGAACTCCTGCAGCTATATCCTTTATTCTAGAATATTCACCATCACATTTGACCCTAAAGCATCTTTCTGACATGTATGACTTCAGTAATTCATAAAATTGGTTTGGAAGATCTCTTTGTAACTTATATAATAAGCCTTCATGCCAGACTTTGTCAAAAGCCTGTGCCATATCCAGAAACAGTGATGAGCAGATTTTACGCTCTTCAAGTACTCTTTCAACAACATTGGTAATCCGATGTATTTGGTCAATCGTCGAATGTTGACTTCTAAACCCAAACTGATGATGTGGGATTAGGTTCCTCTCTTCAATAATAGGTTTGAGGCGTTTTACCAAGAGTTTTTCAAAGACTTTTGAGATAATTGGCAAAAAGAGAGATGGGACGGTAAGATGCTTTCTCCTGTGATCTTTTCCTGGCTTAGGTATCATTATAACCTCTGCTATTTTCCACTGTCTTGGGACATATCTTAGCCTAAAAGAGGCGTTTATCAAATGTAATAATTTTCGAACAGCCTTTTCTGGTAATTCCTTAACAATTTTTCCAGTTATTAATTCATAACCAGGAGCTTTATTAGCTTTTAAACCTGTTATTACCTTTACAAGCTCGTTGTATGTTACTTTACCAATATCCACTAGGTCGTTCTTTTCTATTGGTATTAATGTTTCACCTGCTGCTTGCGCCTCAAATGGTTTGAATGTGTTCTCTAGGTGAGCAGCAAACAAATCAGCTTTTTCCTTATTACTTCTTGCCCAAGTATTGTCAACCTTCCTAATTGGTGGAATATGGTTTCTAGGTCTCTTGATGCTTTTAGTGGCTTGCCATATTTTGTAGTCACTATCCTTATCTGACGATAGCCCTTCAAGATATCTAGAAATGGATTCGCTTTTAATTTGTTTCAATAATCTCTTAAGTTTATTGTTCAGTTCATTTAACTCAGATTTATATTGAGGCACTCGAGTTTTCTGCCACTTTTTACGGATTTTCCTTTTCTTCTGAATCAAATCCCGTACTTCTATCGGGTATGTGATATTACTCTTAGGTTTGGATAACCAAGGTGTACTATTCCAAGCTGATTTTTGGATATTATTGATGTAAGCCTCTACTTCGTCTTCCAATTGATCAGGAGTCTTAAGAGATGTTTGCAGTTCTATTCTACAACTCAACTCCTTTCTAAAATCATCCCAATTAGTTTTAAGATTTGTTAACTTAGGAAGTTCATCTTTTGTATTATATTCCCACTTATTGTCATAATAACTGGAGAATGGTCAGAAGCCAACTCATAACTTTCACCAACACACACATACCCATCCGACACGCCTTTAGCGATGAAAAATCAAGAAGATCAGGATCTTTCTAGAATCCGATGGCCAGTAAGTTGGTTTGCCGGTGGAGTAGAAATCGCATTTAATTTCTCTCCCCGATTCGTATAATGCTTTACCTTTTGCAGTAGTCAATCGTGACCCCAATAAGTGTTCTTTGCATTGAAGTCACCTCCTATTATAAAATTATGTCCTAGTGTATTAAAAAGCTTTAAATAGTCCTCCTTCTTAGATTATGTCTAGGTGGACAATATATAGATGATATATTAAAGTATTTGTTTTTGAATTTCACTGCAACTGTTGTAATTTGCATTGTTTCTAGCTTTATTTCAAAACTTTCATAGTGTTTAATGTTGTTTTTGATAAGGACAGCAGAGCCTCCTCTGGCTTTGTTTGAAGGATGATCCACATGATAAAGGCAAAAGTCTCTGATTTTAAAATAGGATTGATTAGTGAAGTGTGTTTCTGACACCAAGCAGATATCAATTTTCTCATTAATGAGGAACAATTCCAACTCCATGGCTAGCTGAGAAAGTCCATTAGCATTCCAAGTGGCTATTCGCAAAGTATGGTTCATGTTTTCATTTTTTCTTATTTTTATTCATATTGCTTTCTACCTTGCTTATTCTTTTAAATATTAACTTATTTGTGTGTATTTGTTCTTCTAGTTTTTCTAATATGATTTCCAGATTCTTTTCTATTGTTGCTGTTCCGGAAAAACTTCTACCTAAGGCTTTCGCATATGTTGTCGGTGCCATACTAGTGTCGTTACTCGTACTGTTAGATGTTCTGTTGGATTCCTGTTGTATAGTAGGCCTACTATTTATATTCCTTTGAATATGATTTTTAATTCTTAATACACCATTTCTGCGCTTCTGCAATTCTTTGGCAACCTCACAGCCCCGATAATTTGCTGGATGTTTACCGTGACAGTTAACGCACTTTGGAGGATTATTTTTACTCACTGTGCACACCGCAGTTAGATGTTTCCCAGCACATTTTACGCACCTTGGGTCTCTCTGGCAGTACCCTTGAGTATGATTATACCCTTGACATCGCTTACACTGAGGTATTAGAGTGAGATTCCTTCTAAGGGGCTCAATTTTTACCACAATGTTAAGAATTGATTTAATATTATAAATGTTATCAACAATCTCTTTGTTGTCAAAGTTAACATAAACAAAGGTAGACCTCTCCTTTGTGTTATTATCTCACCATTCTCGTTTTCACTTTTTCTTTTTCAAGATATTGACTGCATCGAGAATCTTGAAACCTTGTTGTTTCAAGTTGTCAATAATATCATCTTTAGCACACGATGAATGTAAGCCTCTAGCCATTACTTTAATTGGCCTTTCATTCTTATCTTCGAACGAGTACCACTGTATGTTGTCGCTCTTCAATTTTTGTGTAACAGCTCTGTAGCTGTCAGAGTCTGGCATGTTTACTTTCCAAACATTATTGTTTAGAGCAGTTAATTTATAGTCTTTATCTGAAGCAACTTGCAGTATTGTTTGCAAATTCGAGTAACTGGCTACCCCAACTATATTTATAGGCGGAGGTTTTGTAATTTCATTTTAGCTCTTACATCCTTTGAATGTTTTATCATGTCTTCCTTACTTTGGCGGGAAGGACTCATCTTCTCTTCACACGTTTGCTCTTGTATTTCTGGAGAGAATACAGCTTTCCTTTTTGTTAGGTCTTTTTTTCTTGATAATCCATTCTGTTTCTTGAGCCAGATCCTCTTCGTCTGTATGGTATACAGAGTGTTCTAGTTTTTCATTACTATTTTCCTTATTTGAACCACTTATCTGAATCTCTTTAAGAAGACTATTCTTAGCTTTTAAATCCTTCATTTCTTGTCTTAGATCTAATACCATGTTCTCTAGTTCTTGAATCCTGTATCGAAGTTCATGATTTTCTCTTAACAAACTAGTATTTTTGTCCCCTGTGTTTGTACTAACTTTATCACTAGGGGATCTTATCATTCTTGAACTTCTCTTAAAAGGGTCATCCATAAGCAATGTTTGGCCCCCCCAGAATCCGTGGGGCCTGCCTCTGTCGAGGGTGGATTTTCCAGCACAGCTGGGCTGCCACCTGGGGTAAGTACATCCGTAGTTGTTTTGATCATTGCAATACCGTTGACCGGCTCACACCTGTAACCCTAGGCAAGGGGCCCTTACAAGGTACTACCATCCGGAGCCAGATGGACCAAGGTTTTTTAGAGAGGTGTTACTCCTCTATCACTCACCACTTCCTGTTACTTGGTAACAGGCCCCGGGCTTGTGACCGGCATAGCGGGCTTAGGGGTAAAATGGACGGAGGAGCGGAAGAGGATCCATGGGGACAGGATGAGAGAGGTGTGGAGGATTAGAAGGAGCAAGACATGAGTCGGAGTGCTTTGCGTGATCCAACAGGGTCTATGCGCAGATAATAATAATAATATACATATGCCCTTGCGCCATCAACACTGTAATCGTTTGCTCTATGTAATTTAAATAGGATATTATATTTGTAAAATCAACAACAGGTTATGGAGAGTATTTAATACATACGAGAGATACCGTTATTGAGCTTAGGCTCTCAGACATACGACCTCAAAAATGTCAAACAAAACTCAACATTATTGGCAATGTCCGTGATTTGACTTACAGAGAGGCATTATTAACAAACTGGCTGACATATACTCGACCACCTAAAACAAAAAACTTATCAAAAAAACACTTACCTAACAAAAAAGTACACGCGTGGAACTTGTGAAGTTACAGACAGAAGCTAAGCTTTTGTTAATGATATCTTTGCTGAATATATAATTAGTTTGAAGATAATTTTGTACAAATATATTGTTTTGTTTAAATAAATAAATACACGAACCTAGCTTAGATATTATTTACTGTAACTGTAGTAAAAGGTCAGCTGTTTTATATTAATTCGAACTATCAGCTGCTTTCATTGAACAGCTGATAGGCTATAATGAACTTTAGGTTATGTTGTTAAAAGCTAGCAATATTAACAACAATTATTACAAACGTTTGTATAATTTCGAATATATTATAAACGGTTACAATGTGCACGTGTTTTTCAACTAAAGACAAATACAGAAACCAAAGCAACTCAACATTTTTATGTAATATGCGTGTACTGCTACCGAAAAAGAGGGGAAAAAAGAAATAGAGAGAAGAAATTCGTTTGCTCGTTCATTCTATATTTCGGTTACATTCTTCCGTTCGGCAGACTTTTTTTCTATTCACTCCTCTCGCCAAAAGATAACAATAAAAGCTTTGCTTCAAAATTTTGTTTACTTATGAACCGTAAATATTAAATATTGTAGCCTAATTGTACTTAAACTAATGGGACAGTTTTCCCATTCGAGTGCAAGCTGCTTTTATTTATCAAAAAAAAAAAAAAGATTACACTTAAAATGTTCATACATTTTTTTCTAAGTTATTTATAAGTTTTTCTAAGTTTCATAATAAAAGTTAAAAAATTCAAAGTATTTCAGATTTAATTCTCGAAGATAATAGTAAAATATTAGATTAGATTCAAACTAGAGGAAGGGATAATACAACCCCAGGCACTGTGGTCAACAGACCTATTGTGCAACTAAATCTCTTGAGTACTAGTTTAGCATACTAATGCTCTTAGTTAGTTCCAACAATCCACTGACTAGTTCTTTCTGCTAAAGATCCCTAGGGTCCTGGAAAACAAAAACCTCTAGCCTCCTACTAGCAAGAGCCTCACAATTATGGACTATGTGTCCTGCAGTCTCCTCCTCTTTTCTGCACAACCTACACACTGTTTCTCCGTGCACATACCTATACTGTTCCTGTACACCCTCAGACCACAGTGCCCAGTAATAAGCACCATGATCTTCCTGAGTTGTACTCTGCCCAAGAATTTTGCCACCCCTTTAGGCTCTACATATGGAACCCTGCTTAAGAGGCACTTACTATTGGAATGACTATAAAGTCAAGTCCCATCTTGCCTGGTGTTGCTTATTAATCCACCTATTAATAGCAGACCTGGCCAACGACAGAGAGATCCTTAAAGCCGGCTCAGGTCCTATGAACTCAGAATCAAATTTGTCGGTCTGCTCCCTCATTACCCTCAACTCCCTTATGCCCCGGAACACAGTGAAGTTACCTAGTTATCCAAGGACAAAGCGTTGAGGTTCTCCCGACATTCCCAGACCAGCTTGGACTGAATTGTTAGCTCGCGGTGCTTTAATTGCTGCCTGGCCCTTCTTGAAGGCCCGTTTTACGTTATCTCGAACACAGTCAGTAATGGTCATCACTTCAACATGGAATACTGCGTGCTGTCCTAGGGTAAAGGTAATAGTGACAGGAAATGAAACAGCAATTCGAGTCCAACACACTCACTGTCAAAATAAGACGTAGATAATTTTCTAAATCTTTGGCTGTCACTAGTTTTACCAAATAAATAACCAAAAACCAGTGAGGTAGAAACATTAAGAACAAGAATATTTTCTGATTGCAAATAGACTAGGTTTTAAATATTTCGGGGAAAACATTCACTCGAGTAGGCTGTATTTTTGAGAATAGGCTTATTTTCGAAAATAAGGACTGAACTCACTGTAACCTCAATAACTACTTCGAATCTTAATCTTTGGTGCGTTGCCAGGTTACAACAGACTTCTTTATTGGTTACAAGACATGACATTTAAATCGGACGTTAATTTATGTTCGGTTTCATCCATCACCGTGCATTAGTCAATGTCAACGTCATCGGCAACGACAGCCTGTTTAGGCCAGAACATATGGTTAGGTTTTTTAGTTCTTTTATTATATCTAGCCTATAACCTATCTAGATAGCTTTACATTATTTTTAAAGAAAGTATCGTGCTGGACACTTCTCAACAGACTAAAGTTTAACTTGTCTATAATACATACACTTCGATGGTATTTACTTGCAGCCTTGCACACTAAAAAAAAAAATTACAGTTTCCAATTGAAGGAGCCTTGTTGATCGCGCGAAACAAAATGATTATGCTGTTAAAAAAAATCAATATTTACTTTTTTTGTAAATTGGAATTACGATTTGTTTTCAAAAAAACCATCACAATTACAAGTTTAATATATTACGTATATTGTTTTTTACGTCTATATACCATTTAGACTAACAAAAAAAGTCAACTGTTGTAAAAATATTCCAACGTCTATATAAGTCGGAGTTGTAGCAAACTGTCCACTACCTTACTGACTGAGCCACGTTGCTCCCCAATACTGTAACGCTAATAGGATGCATTATAAGTTACACTATATATATATATATATATATATATATATATATATATATATATATATATATATATATATATATATAATAATAATAATAATAATTATTATTATTATTATTATTATTATTATTATTATTATTATTATTATTATTATTATTGTCTGCGTATAGACCCTGTTGGATCACGCAAAGCACTCCGACTCATGTCTTGCTCCTTCTAATCCTCCACACCTCCCTCATCCTGTCCCCCTGGATCCTCTTCCCCTCCTCCGTCCATTTTACCCCTGCTCTCTTTGGGATTTCATTCTCTGGGACCTTCCAACCGAGCATCTTTCTCCTGTATGCGTTCCTGTCTTCAACGTCTGTTGAGTCTATTTCTGCGCCACGTAGGTCTATTCTGACTTGTGCGATCCACGACGTTGTCGATTTGACACCTTGTATATACTTAAGGATTCTGTTGGCAAGTCTCGTTGTTGGGAGTCTACTGATGTGTCCATAGAACCGAAGCCTCCTTCTTCTAATATCTGCTGCCAGGTTCGATATCTTCTCTGTGGTCTTCCGGGAGTGCAACCTGTATCCATCTTCTGTTAATCTCGGGCCAAAGATCTTCCTCAAGATTTTGCGTTCTTCCTTCAAAATATCCTCCATGGTAGCTTTTGTGTGGAGTGCTAGCGTCTCGCTTGCATATAATACTTCCGGTTTTATGACTGTGTTGTAGTGTCTGATTTTTGTGTGCGTCGACATACATCTCTTATTGTAGATATCACGCGTTACACCAAGAAGCCGAACCCTTTGCGCACAAAACTATGCAAAGGGGAAAGATAATATACAATTACAATAATTTTATGGGCCGTAATATGTGTGTGTGTTTGTGTGTGTGTGTGTGTGTGTGTGTGTGTGTGTGTGTGTGTGTTTGTTTGTTTGTTTGTGTGTATGTATGTGTGTGCGCGCGAATAAATTTCAACACGCGAAAAAAGTAGTTCACTACCATAAATATTCGGTTGTATGAATAAACCGCACAGACAGGAATGCACGAAAGAAGCGCACACAAATGCAAATTGAAATAGAAATTAACAAAAAAATTAATTTGACATAGCAAATACCAGGTACATAATATAACCTGTTCTTAGGTAGAACTGTAACTGAGATCAATGCCTAGTGCAATGACCCCAGTACAATACCTACCTACCTTCCCCCAGCTACTCCAATATGTTCTTCTACTGTTTCGGTGGCTGTTTAATTCATTTCAGCTGCATTTTTTTTTTTTTTTTTTTTTTTTTTTTTTTTTTTTTAAGGCGAAAAGCACATTGAGGCTATTATCGCCTCCATAAATGTAAGTGTGAGTGTAAAGTGTTAAAGTCGTAAGTGTATATGTTAGTAAGTGTGTATGTTAGACCCGGGTACTGCGAAGGACGTCTAAATCCTCTCAATAGGTGCAGCTAGTCTGCACCCCCTACGGGACACTTCCGCTGCAATCTGGCAGTCATATTATTCATTGTTTTGTAAAACTCTTGTGTTTTTTTTTAAATATTGTTTGCTGTTTAATGTAACATACTGTTTTTTAATTTCATGCATGTAAACAAGCAGATCATTTTAAGTTTGATAATGTTAAAGTCTGTTCACTTCATTTTAATGACGATGATTTCGAAAGGGATTTTAAATCCGAATTACTAAATACGAAACTTAAAAAACAGCTGAAATCCGGTGTCATTCCACGTTTTAACATTCCCACTTTTGAAAATAAATGTATCGATTCTGAACGAGCTGCATGGATTAAAAAACATGAAAACCAAGAAACATTAAAAAAGTTTATTGACGAGACCGATGGAAATCTACCATGAAAATCACCTGTAAATGGAAATGACGTTAATGCAATTGTATCGTGTAATTCTGTAAATGAAACCTACCGTTCCGTAGTCAGTAATTTTAATACAAATATCGTTGTAAATAATGCCTCTGTTTAAGAAATGAAAATTTACTTTTGAAGGGACAAATTCAACTTGCATTACAAGAACTGGCCTCGGTTAAAAATTAAAAATGTGGCTTTACAAAGCAATGTTACTAAGTTTAAGAATATTTTTTCTGATAATCAAATTAAGAAAATTCAGGCTACCTTATGTATCCTACTGAAGAATGGTTGAACGTCGTGGTAAAAATGGAAAGGGACTTTTTGAACTGTCATGGTGAGAATGAGCTAAATAAAGAAAAAGGTGTGATGAGAAATCTGACAGACAAACTAAATAATAAGTATTCTTCAGTAGTTATATATATATATATATATATATATATATATATATATATATATATATATATATATATATATATATATATAGCGTGTGTGTGTGTGTGTGTTGAAACATAAGTTCGAAGAAATGCGTATGTTTTATTTTACTGTTTGCATAATAGGCATACAGTCTGAGTCTATGTGCTATTTAATTTGTTGTTAATTTTTTATTTAAGATGTGCGTTTTTACAGTCAACCAATTAATTGTCACGGAAAATCCGCAGATACGTAATTCATAGTGTGATGTGCTTTTAACTTTCAAACAAAAAATAACCTGGAATTTTTCAAGCTATGGACCTATAATTTACTTTAATATTATGCAATATTGTATAAATTAAAAAGTTTCCGTTTTGACAATGAGCGAATTCAGTAAGTAAAGTAATTAACAGCGTTATTAATGTTAGATATAAGGAATTATTATTGTAATTACTATAATACAGTTACTAACACTAGCATTACAAACTGTTTTCTACTAAACACTACAGCTTAAACGTCTGAGCTTGATCCGATGACGTACTTCAGCCGGCAAATGGTGGGGGGGACATACGCGTGGCCCCTACCGTGTATCTATATACCGTGGTTAAACACACACACGCACGCGTACTCGTAACTTATAGGGCTTTCAATTTGGGTCCAATTTGATTCAGAACTGGCACGAAAATAGATTTTTGTAATATCTTGGGCAAGTTCATCAATCAGTAAAATCAATTCAACAATATTAACATGGCAGTGATTCAAAATCATTAAAAATCTTAAATTTTTATCTTAAATTCTTGAATCTTATTTCACCATAGTTATCAGCAATACGATCTGTATAAACTAACATTTTAAAGATCTTGTGATATTGTTACTTTTTCAAAATTCGCTACCATTATCAGAGAGGAACTTTCTGGGCCGTAATTACGTGTTTGGCGTTTGTAGGGTATCATTATTCACCAATACTCAATACAAGTACACAACTTTTTAAAGAGATACAAACTGGCAATGCAACGTGAAACCAATGATTATAGTGAACACATGCGAACCTAAAATAAATGACTGATAGTTAAATTTCAAAATTAAAGTTTGAGTTAAAATTACAAATGACCAAATAGTTATAGCGCAGGATTATGACGATCTAGAATACATGAATAGGAAATAAATAGAGGAATATGATATTTAAGGTAAACCTAACCAAAACTGAGTACATGTGCACTGGAGGGCAGAGAAGGAGTCTTCTATTAGAACACAACACAAAAATCGAGGGGTATACAACATACAAGTATTTGGGAATGATAATTACTGTCAATGGACTCTTGGACACAGCGATAAAAGAACGGAACGCCTTGGGAAAAAGAGCAGGAAGGATACTGAATAGCATTATACTGGATCAACATACATCAAAAATAAATAAAGATAAAGTATATAATGCAAATACAACAAAGTATAATCTCATATGGAAACAAAGTATGGCAACTGAAACGAAAAACAGAAAGATTTTTTAAAAAAAGTTTAAAATAAAAAAGTTAAGAATTTTTCAAAATTTGGAACAGCTGAACGAATTTTGCTGAGTACAAACTTGTTCAAGCTTTTACCCAAAACAAATATTTTTTCCTACAAGTTTGAACACTATAATGTTAACACTAATATAAAAATATAGGTTATGTAATAAATTTAACGACTCCACAAAATATGATAAAGAACCTATTATTGCCTCCGGGCCGGGTCTTACCACGATTGCCGCTTCAATGTTTAATTTCTAATGGCAATTCGAAAAGAAGTAAATAAATTTCTATTATAATTTGTTTCAACAATTTTTTATTAAAAATTATCGGTAGATAGTTACCCTTTACCTGAACCCGGAAGTAAAAAGCAAAAATTCCAAACAAAAAATATTTTAAAGAATAAGCAAACATAAAAAAATCTTGATTGATACTAAATTTAGAGTTCAAATTTTTCCTCTGTTGATAAGAGTATGGGAATTACAAATGAAGGGTCACGGCGAGAAACGATCAAAGTCCACTTTTTTCCGAAAATGCTATCTGGTTGCTGAATACGTATGGAATGAAAGGTATGATTCTGTTCTGCGAAGAATGACCATAAGTTAGTCACTTACGGCAAAAAGTATAACATAACGGTGAATAAATATAAAATTATATGAGCTGACGAGCAATACCGATGAGGGTCCACTTATCCCCTCCACTACGGTGATGATTGTTATTCTGTTCGATAGCTAATTAACCTCACATCGAGTGTTTCGTGTTGTTTATTTAAATTAATTTGATAACATTTTTGTTAAGGTTGCGTAAATTATCGATTTACATTGTTTAGTAACAATTTTAATGACTCGCTGAGCTTGTCTGTAACAATATACGCGTACTTAGCTCAGATGTAAGGTACTTGGTAATTTTCTGTGACTCTTGCTCAGAAAACAAATTTTCTGTGACTCTTGCTCAGAAAACAAATTTTCTGTGACTCTTGCTCAGAAAACAAATTTTCTGTGACTCTTGCTCAGAAAACAAATTTTCTGTGACTCTTGCTCAGAAAACAAATTTTCTGTGACTCTTGCTCAGAAAACAAATTTTCTGTGACTCTTGCTCAGAAAACAAATTTTCTGTGACTCTTGCTCAGAAAACAAATTTTCTGTGACTCTTGCTCAGAAAACAAATTTTCTGTGACTCTTGCTCAGAAAACAAATTTTCTGTGACTCTTGCTCAGAAAACAAATTTTCTCTTGCTCAGAAAACAAATTTTCTGTGACTCTTGCTCAGAAAACAAATTTTCTGTGACTCTTGCTCAGAAAACAAATTTACTGTGACTCTTGCTCAGAAAACAAATTTTCTGTGACTCTTGCTCAGAAAACAAATTTTCTCAGAAAACAAATTTTCTGTGACTCTTGCTCAGCTCAGAAAACAAATTTTTTGACTCTGCTCAGAAAACAAATTTTCTGTGACTCAGAAAACAAATTTTCTGTGACTCTTGCTCAGAAAACAAATTTTCTGTGACTCTTGCTCAGAAAACAAATTTTTTGTGACTCTTGCTCAGAAAACAAAAATCAGAAAACAAATTTTCTGTGACTCTTGCTCAGAAAACAAATTTTCTGTGACTCTTGCTCAGAAAACAAATTTTCTGTGACTCTTGCTCAGAAAACAAATTTACTGTGACTCTTGCTCAGAAAACAAATTTTCTGTGACTCTTGCTCAGAAAACAAATTTACTGTGTTACGCCTCCTTGATTACGTATTACAAAAGAAAGCCTGTTTTGACAGTGTCACTGTTATGTTCCCAACGTATGGTGTGGCCACATAGGGAAGTAGACAAGGACATGAGTTAACAAATAATCCCACGATGAGAAACAACCCGATTGGTGTCGCCCCAAATGTAAAGAGTCTCAAAAGCGAACACTTCTTCAAAGGATTTAAAATATTATCAGAATCTCAATAGCGAAAGTAATTTTCTACTGTTCATTAGATCAGTAAATTATGGTTTACGGAACTTGTAAAAACTCAGCCTGTCACACATACCTGACATCTTAGGTTAGGTTATGTTACGTTAGGTTAAGATTAGATAGGGTTAGGTTGGGTACGGTTAGGTTAGGTTAATATTAGATAAGGTTAGGTTGGGTTGGGTTATGTTACGTTAGGTTAGGTTAAGATTAAATAAGGTTAGGTTGGTTTGGGTTAGGTTATGGTTAGGTTAGGTTAGGCTAGATTATCATTAGGTTAGGTTATGGGTTAGGTTAGACAGAATCCAATCTTAAAGGGGGTTTCCCCACCCCTTCCCTTCATCTCACGGGTGATTTAAATTGTTTTCATTTGAGGTATAATTACTGTCAGTGCAACGCTAAATCTGTGCTGTGTTTGCGTTTGTGTTGGTTGATAAAATTCTTAGATTACTTTGTTCCCGTAGATCACAATCTGTCCCGTTGTGATGTGGAACTGCTTTAAAGTTCGCCATAAAAGGTTGCAATCAAAAAAAGAACGGCAAACCTGGAAGAATCATCCAACAGTAAGAGATCTCGTCACCTGTTTCAAGTTTAGAGCCGAGATCTCCGAATGGACTTAAATTTAAAAGGAATTGAAAGGGAAAAAAGGACTGTAAATTAGATGAAAGTGTTGCTCGAAATACGAGAAATTACTGCGAAGATAAGAACTTGGAAAGGTTATTAAACTTGATATCGTATGTAGTAAGAATGGAAATGGAAAACACATACAAAATGTCAGTCTTACTGATGAAAAACACAGAAAATGTATAACACATAAAAATGTAGAAAAAATAAAAATAAGCTAGACAAATTTCTTAGGAAGTGAAAAAACTATTCCGACAGGCGTAAAAGCTGTCGATCATGGTTACCGTATCCATGGGTATTACGATATCCTGCCGTTAGCTTAGTGTGCGGGGCGACACGGCAGGCCTATGAGCAAGGTACTTCTTAAAAAAGGGCACGAGTCCTGACGCGCTAACAATGAACCCTTACGCACTTCTTAGATAGATTTATCACTAGATCCGGACTTAGAGGTACACGCAGAAAGAAAATGGTTTTGAATAAGTAAGACAAAATTAAACAAATCTTTGGAATACCAATGACAAGATTTTATATTAGTTAAAGTAGTTAAATTGGTGAATCTCTAATATCAGCCACGGACAATACAGCTAAAAATTGGATTTTGAAAAGTACCTTTGTCTGTAGAAAAAGTATTCGCATTTGAGACTTTGATCAGGTGTTCGCATTTGAGACGGAATCAGCTGACTGGTTAACGGAAGTCCTTACATACAATCTATACAATAACACCGTCACCCTTTCAAGTTATACACTGTGCTACTGAAGGCAATTTTCAAAACTGGCAAGGAAAATTCTCATTTTAGAAAAGAGTAATTATTCTGAATGCTACAATCAAGTTGTTCTTCCTCAAAATTCCACAAATAAGAAGAAAAACAAAAACATAACCGGACCTACTAAACAGATGAGATTATATAAAAGATCACTGCCCATCAAATCCGCAAAATTAAAAAACCTATTAAATATGCCACAGTTTTTCGTCAATCCAGATGCTCAAGTGTTCTACAAAGCGTTACTTTTTGAAAATAAACAGAACAATGATCGTAGTGACCCATAGATGGACGGGCAAGAATGATCAATATCCTGGATTCTTCAACAAAAATAACGATTTTCCGTGTTTTGATAATGTTAATTGTGTATTTAATTACATTGTGCATAATAAAATAGTCGCTCAATGAAATATGTTACGCTGTTAATTTTTCCAAACATTGAAAAGTTCAATAACCAACTATAAACTAGAAAAATTATTTAAAAACTAGCAAAATAGGACTCCGATTGTTTTCAGTCGTGACCTTTTAATTTTTTTTTACTTGTTAGTCTATTAACAACAATCAAATTAATTTAATAGGTCTCGGTGATAACCATTGCACGGTCAACAAAGATTAGATACATAATGCTGTAGAAATCCCCGGAGTGCAAGTGCGGGGAACCTTGCTCTGCATTCGAGATTAACAATCTATTAATCTTGACCTCAAATATTTAATTTTTAACTTAGAAAATATGGAAAAACTTTCGTGTCTAAACTGATCTATATTCAGTTTAAAAAACATAATCCCTTCGAGTAAACAATCCCCAATGTCAGAAATTCAATATTACTGTGTAACTTTATCAGAATAAAAAAACACTTTTTTAAATACGAGGTGTGTTCAGAAAGTAACGAGAATTTTTAAATTTCGCGGGCTTGGAGAGTCCGATTGTTAAACATCTTTTTTTATTATGTTTGTATTGATGCCCTTGATGTATGATAAAACTTTCAGCTGTCTTCATTGTTGACTTTGTCTCTGACAGCCACTAAGGTTAGACGTGTTTTTATAACCTCAGCGATTTTCGTTTGTTAAAAGAAATGGATCAGAGAATTAGTATCAAATTTTGCGTAAAAAATGGAATAAAGTGTAACAAAGTGTGTGAAATGTTAACAAAGGCCTAGGTGAGTCTGCTATGAGTAAAGCAAGAGTTTACGAGTGGTATAAGCGTTTCCAAGAAGGCCGTGAAGACGTTGAAGATGACGAACGCCCTGGACGCCCCAGTACATCAACAACTGATGAAAACGTGGAAAAAGTAAAAGAAATGGTTATGAACAATCGCCGAATCACAATTTAGAGAGGTCGCTGATGATGTTGGCATATCGATTGGATCATGTCATAACATTGTTTCCAATGTTTTGTGTATGAAACGCGTGGCAGCAAAATTCGTACCAAAATTGTTGAATTTTGAACAAAAACAGCGGCGAATGGAAGTTGCTCAGGAGTCACTAAATGAAGTCAACGACGATGCAAAATTACTGAAACGTATTATAACAGGTGACGAAACATGGGTTTACGGATATGACGTCGAAATTAAGGCTCAATCATCCCAGTGGAGGCGTTCTGGCTCGCCAA
The DNA here is from genome assembly GCA_022606455.1 of Callitettix versicolor. Lineage (NCBI taxonomy): Eukaryota > Metazoa > Arthropoda > Insecta > Hemiptera > Cercopidae > Callitettix > Callitettix versicolor. The sequence goes on along the minus strand of CM040188.1, from coordinate 32,008,420 downwards.
GATCGAAAAAGGCTCGAAAAGTGCGGTCGAACGTGAAGGTTATGCTCATTGTGTTCTTCGATATTAATGGCATAGTGCATCATGAATTCCTGCCACCAGGTGAAACGGTCAATAAGGAGTACTACCTACAAGTTCAACGCCGTTTGCGTGAAGCAATCCGAAAAAAACGCCCGGATCTGTGGAAAAACAATGCATGGCTTTTGCACCACGATAATGCACCAGCTCACACTTCATCGCTTGTTCGTGAATTTTTGCCCCAAAACAGTACTGCAACGATGCCCCAGCCTCTATATTCGCCAGACATGGCTTCGTGTGACTTTTTCCTATTTCCAAAAATAAAGAGAACCTTAAAGGGCCGTCGTTTTACTGCCGTAGGTGACATTAAAAGCTCATCGCTGAAAGAACTAAAGGCTATGTCAAAGATCGATTTTGAGAAGTGTTTCGAGGATTGGAAGAAGCGCTGGCACAAGTGCATAATCTCCAATGGGGACTATTTTGAAGGCGACAACATCAATATAATAGAAGAATATAAATAAATATTTTGCTCAAAAAATTAAAATTCTCGTTACTTTCTGAACACACCTTGTATAATCAAAATCAAGACATTTATTTTAAATTGTAAACAATAGCATCACGCTGCTTCTTGCTGACGTGATCGAAGTTTCTTCTGTTGCAAACGTTTTAGTTTTTTTTTATCATCAATGTTTTATAAAATATTTTAAAGCACAAAACATTTCGCGAATGCAATTAATGATAACTAACATTAACAAAAATACTAAAAAAAGCAAAATAAAAACTTTTACGAGTTTTGTTAGACAGACTTTGGAGCGCTTAAGTTTTAGTCTTTCGTTGTTATGCTCGAATTGAGGTTGTTTAACATTTTTGTAGTTTCAATTTAAAAGTTAACGTTAATTTTTTTCTGTATTATCCTGTTTTGTTGGCTAATATAGATTAACAGTTTGTATAGAAGTCTTACAAATTGAATACCACTACCATATTTGGCAATTGTGTTGTCTGAATTTCTGTTATCTGTACAACACATTATAAAAAACATATTACAATGCAATCATTTCAACAGATTGGAACGTTGTTATTTTTTAACAAGGTTATGAAACCTTTTATTGGGCCGGAACGGTAACATCAAGACCTATTAGAGTGAACAGTTTTGTTCACTAAAAAATTCAGACTGGCTCAATTTACGTCTCTGGGAGTCGTGAGCCTTTTTTACATTTCTTAGATCGCTGTTGCAGCATACTTACAGCCTTTGGCACACCATGCAGCCATACAAGTTTAATATATACAAGCTTTTAGTTTTTGCCCAATAATAAATAAGAGTAATGATAACACATGTTTGTTCAACATAAACTACAAAGAAAAAATTAAATGATCTTAAACATTGAACATTGCTTTGTAACAGATTAAACTTTGGAAACATAAAGCAAATAAGTTTACTAAACTGGAACAATTGCAATATGATAAACTCGTAGAGGTTTCTATTTCAACTCCTCCGTTCAGCATTGGGTTTGTGTGTTTGTTAAGCAGTTTTGACCAAACGTATTGACCGATTGATTTGAAATTTGGTACGGAGATGCCTTGTATAAAGCCGTAACGACGTATGTGTAAAATTTGTACCTCTTTCATTTCCGTTTAAAGATAGCAGCCTCTGATTTACAAAAACGATTGTAAGTAGTTTTAGCCAAAAGCATTGACCGATTTTTTTTTTTTTTTTTTTTTTTTTTTTTTTGTTGAAGTGAATACTTTTCATGGCGGGGTATGGCTGTATGTTTTGCACGGGAAAAAATTCATTTTGCCGTCACGTATCACGCTTTTATATATATTTTTGTTTTAAAATGTATTTTTGAAGTGAAAACTTGTATGTTCGCGCCATTATATTATTTACCCAGTCCAACTTAATTATTTAGTTTTGTGTCAAGTGTTAACTGTGTAACAGTGACATTTTATACATTATATATTGGTAGGTGTGAATAATAATTATTTAAATGCCATTATACTACTTACCCAGTACAACTGAATTATTTAGTATTCAGTTTTGTGATATGTGTTAACTGTAGGCTACATCAGTGACGTTTTAATAATATTTTACACTTCTTAATATAATATTTTAAATTTGAAAGTTTATGTGTGTGTTTTTGTTTGTTATTCAATCATACATTAACTACTGGACCGATTGAGATGAAATTTAAAATGAACATGATTTAGGTACCTGAGATGGACATAGATGTAATCCCGTTTTAAAAATCTGAATCCCTGTTATTATTTATTATAAAATTATTGTTTATAAGCTTACATTTACAATGATTTTAATTGAAACAATTCCAAACAACCTGCCTTTCCAAATTAAAATATTGCAGTTTCCATTGAAGTTGACATTTACAATGACCACAGGGTCAGATACTCGTATTAAGAGTAGCAGGAATACATTTGTGACTCCGTGCTTCTCCCATGGTCAGTTATAGCGTATTCTAGTGTCGAGTAGCAAAAATCTATGCCTTGGCAAAAAACCATAAAACCATATAATATTGTATTTAGAAATATATTAAACTGAAATTAACGTACTCATGTTTTTTAAAATCGACTATAAATTTTATTTTGTGGTGTAAAATATACAGCCATAACTCGTGATAAGAAGTAGTCACTTCTGTCGGCAGTCATGCGACTGCCACCTTCTTTTTAAAAATTTGATGCAGAGGTACCTTGACAAAGGCTAAATGAGTGAGATTTTTTCCCATTTACTTCCGTTTCAAGATGGCGACCTCTGATTTACAATAACGAGTGTAAACAGTGCAAAGTTACCCTGTACGAAGGCTAAAAGACGAGTGTGCAAGATTGTTTTCATTGACTTCTGTTTCAAGATAGCGGACTTTGAGTTCGCGATGACGAGTTATGCAGTTTTTATCAAACGCAATGACTGATTGTTTTGGAATTCGATACGAAGTTATCTTGTATAAAGCCTAAATGACGTATGTATAACATTTTCCCATATTTACTTCCGTTCCAAGATGGCGGGCTCTGATTCAAAGTTGAGATTGTAGTTGCTGGTTAATTCCTCTAATACTGGCTGAACGCAAAATGTATCATAATTTTTACCGCATCATGAAAAAAGAGCACAAAATTTCTAATTAACTTGGCTCAATAAAATTTGTCGTATATTACGGTTACCGATGCAAATGGAATAAAAGGTTACGAGTGCTGTCGTTTAGCCCTCTGTATATTAGTTAAGAATATACTGCGAGATATACTGTTCTTTGAACGACTAACTTTAAAAAAACATTTTATTTTTAAAATAAATTTGCTCTTTTACGATTTTTTTGCCTTGAATCAAAGATCCTGGGGAAATAACGACCTTTAAATTTTGAGTTGAATCTGTACTGAGTAGCTACTAAACGCTGTCACCTGGCGTATTTCCTCCGATGTCAAAGGCACTGGATATCACAACTGCAACGATATTCTTGCGTAACATTTAATTCCTGACGCAATTCTTTATACTGTTCTTTGAACGACTAACTTTAAAAAAACATTTTATTTTTAAAATAAATTTGCTCTTTTACGATTTTTTTGCCTTGAATCAAAGATCCTGTGGAAATAACGACCTTTAAATTTTGAGTTGAATCTGTACTGAGTAGCTACTAACGCTGTCACCTGGCGTATTTCCTCCGATCTCAAAGGCACTGGATATCACAGCTGCAACGATATTCTTGCATAACATTTAATTCCTGACGCAATTCTTTATACTGTTCTTTGAACGACTAACTTTAAAAAAACATTTTATTTTTAAAATACATTTGCTCTTTTACGATTTTTTTGCCTTGAATCAAAGATCCTGTGGAAATAACGACCTTTAAATTTTGAGTTGAATCTGTACTGAGTAGCTACTAACGCTGTCACCTGGCGTATTTCCTCCGATCTCAAAGGCACTGGATATCACAACTGCAACGATATTCTTGCGTAACATTTAATTCCTGACGCAATTCTTTGTATATACTGTCTAAACACAAACACGCGCTACATTATTTACTTCCAATAAATATGGTGATGTGATTAGCAATTATTCCGCTAGACTGCGTTGTGACACGCTTGATGGTTGAACACAAGAAGCGATATGATGCGAACTGACACCTTCACCCTTCGAGGCGGCACACTCATTATCTTGCCAAATTAATGTCCGCATATTTTGTTGTTAACTGCGCAAAAACTGCAAATATCTAGATCATGCTGAATAATATCGTATTTAGGTACACTAAATACAAAAAACACTGCCATATATATATATAGTCTAAGTAATTTTTTTTCCGACGAAAACGTTTTAGGTTATCATCTCCGAGTATAATCTACTCGGGTACCAGTGTCTCTGGGGTCGTCTCTGACACAAAATGTCTTGAAAATATTTTCAGGTATCGTACAAAACAAGACAAGTCCTTGTGTTTGTACAATACTTGTGAAGTATCTGCCTAAACTACAGCTAGGAGTGCGCTAATTTTCCCAAAAATAGCCTACAGTACTCAAAAATTTATAGCACAATGTAGCTTTGATATGAAAACAAAACAAAAACCATTCAACATAACCTAAAAATTACAATACATGCTACATTGATCATATGTTTGAAAACAGCCATTTTTTCTTCAATTAATCTTCCTTTAAAGTTAATTGGAGATTAGGTAATCTTTGATTAAATGTTTTCTAGAAACAGAATGCAAAATTTAATTAGCCATTAAATTTTAATCTAGCATTTCCTATTGTAGCATTAAAGAAATACTCAGAAACCGGCTGTAAGTCAGTATTGTATTGCTTGTGTATCTGGAGGTCTATATTTGACAAAAACCTTAAAACCATATTCGGAAAATTCTAATCCGGAAAAATCATGGGCTTTCTTTGCTAACTTCGAAGCGGCTTTGGTAAAAAAATATGAAAGCAAACAAAGAATTTTTTTTAAAAATTGTCTCGAAAAATGAGCAAATTTTTTTACACCTACGTGCTGAAAATTTGTTACCAAAATCTTTCATTTAATTTTTAATTACACGCGCGCGCGCGCACACACACACACACCAGAGATAGTTATAGGCTACTTCTAGATAAAGGCCAATTTTTTATTCAGTCATACAAAAGCAGATGTATATTAATCAACTATGAGAAAAGGTTTTCTTATTATCATTATGCTTTGTATATTCTTTTCGCCTACGGCCATACCATGTTGAATATACTAGCCGTCTTGGTGGCCTAGTTCATAGCGTACTAGGCTTTCACCTCGAGGACCCGGGTTCGATTCTCGGCCAGGGCTTGGCTTTTTCATACGTTATAAATCATCCCATCGTCTGCATGAGCCCAAGTGTACACAATATCCGGATGTTAAACACCAAAAACAAAAAAACAAAAAAAAAACGGCTAAAGACTAGTTTTTTGTTGTTATTTTAAGGCGAAAAGCACATTGAGGCTATTATCGCCTCCCTAAATGTAAGTGTAAGTGTAAAGTGTTAAAGTCGTAAGTGTAATGTTGTAAGTATAAGTGTGTGTTAGACTCGGGTACCGCGAGGGACGTCTAAATCCTCTCAATAGGTGCAGTTAGTCTGCACTCCCCTGCGGGTGTAAGAAGCTAGTAATTAATGTCACACACATTATGAAAAAATGTAAAGTCTATAATATACTGTATATATATATATATATATATATATATATATATATATATATATATATATATATATATGTCTGTGTGTGTGTATGTGTGTATTGTACGTTTCTTATTACAAACAATACTAGCTGTAATAACTTTCTTGTACAGAAAGTGTTGTATCTACATTAATATTTTAACTTTGTTACTTTCAATTAATTTTATAACACGTAGATACACATGCTAGGTATTTTTGGCAAGCGGCTGAATGAGGGAAAGTCACAAAGGATTATGGAGAAAGGTTCATCCACGTCAATAACATCAGGGGACGTTTTATTGGATACAAATATAAAGTTAGACATTTCTGTGGCAAAAACAATGTCACAATAATACAGGGTTAAACTGTTCTTTCGATGTTTGCTCTTGAAAAACATCTTATTTATCCCGTTTGTATATAAAAACGTCATAAGTACAAAAAGAAATTATTATGGTTCGTAAAAATTAATTTAATTTAATTTGGATTTTAATAGGATTAATGTTTTACGAATTTTTCACAATCATACATTTCAACTTAGATGCCATACGGAAACTTACAAACGTGTTTTGTTTGCAATTTTACAAAGTTTTTTCAACTTTTGTTTTAAAAATGCAAACTACGCAATTAAGTTACACAAAAAAATCTATCCTGAATGGTTATAATTAAATAAATCTCTTGTGATATTACGAGGTACTACGTGGTACTCAGTGCACCAAAATTTCAATGAAAGGGTTGTTTAAGCTAATGAGTAAATTTGCAACAATAAAAAGTAAAAAATTGCGTTGCCTAATTTTATTACAAATAATATATTTTTCAAATGAGGCAACGTTTGCAACAGTCAAGATGTCTGTGGACGAAACCAATGTCAGCGAAATTACAAAAATATATTTTTTTTACTTACGCTTTGGAAAAATAATTTCTACTTTATGGCCGTAAATACTTTCTATACTTTTTACTTTATCATTCATTTAAAACTTTACATCTTATTTATTTCTTTTAAGAACATTTTAAAACGACTTAGGTAAAAAAAAATCTTAGCTTGATATTTTAATAGACAAACCTATTGAAACCAGAAAAGTGGGTTACTTTTATGTCTGTATTCCTATGCACATTGTCATAAACTAATTGACTGATTTTGATGAAATTTAATTGGTTTGTTCATATCACGGTTTTTAGTTCTTAAAAAATTTCAGAACTCAACTTTTAATGAAAAAACTGTTTTTGAAATGTAAATTTCTCAAAAACGGTTTTAAAAAAAGCTCAAAAAAGCATTATCCCCGAAAAATCGGATTTTGAAACTACTGGGAAAAATCTACCTAGTTCCTCGAAATCGGTTCATTATATTTTGCTTCAACTTTGATCAAACATAAAGAATCGTAACACATGTCAGTTTAGAAAATTTTTAATGAAAGATTTTTTTACAGTTCAAGAGTAAATTGAACAAAAACTAAACATTAAATCCTGCCAGCTGCTTTTAGGGTAGTTTCGATACTAGTAAATACAAATACAGTATCGATACTTTCATTTCGATACCAAGTACTTTTGTTCCAATACACACAGGAACAAAGCGTACTTGTATCATAAGAGTAACGTAATCGAAATGATAAAGTAAAAATCAAGTAAAACTTATTAATATTATGCACTCAATTTATTCTTATTACTACTTTATTAATCTGTGTGCCACAGTCCATTGCCTGTTACTGTTGAAAACTTTAAAACCTGGGAATGCTTTTATTTCTGGAAGGGTTGCCAGCTAACTAATGTTTAAGTAGATTTAGGAAAATCTCTCGGGATTATATGCCCCAGATTAGGTTTATTTAAGTTAAATAACTTTGTATTAAGATGTTTAAAACAGGCCTGATATAATTTTATGCCATGTTAATCCTTAAGTTTGTAATTCTACTGCTGTACTTTATTTACTTTTAAAATTATTATTAGCCTGCTATTGATATGAATATAACTTAGTACACCATAACCTAATCCAATTCAAGTTCATTATCCATGTTATAATACCTTATTTAACATGAACTGAATATCTTAATCTTAATCTTAATCATATTATATTTCTGAAAGTTTGTGTGTTTCTTTGTTTGTTTGTTGGTTGGTTTGTTTGTTTGATTGTTTGTTATTCAATCACGCTTTAACCACTGGACCAATTGAGATGAAATTTGGTACGAAAATGGTTTAGGTATCTAAGATTAACATAGGCCGATTCCCGTTTTAAAAAACGTCATTATACTACTTACCCAGCCCAACATAATTATGTAGTATTTAGTTTTGTGGCATGTGTTAACTCGTTTAATTACTGTTTACTGGACCTGAGATTTAGGTACCTGAGATGGACATAGATCTAATCCCATTTTAAGAATCTTAATCTGTGTTTTATTTCTTGCAAAATTATTGCTTTTAATGTAACATTCTCAATTATTTTAGTTGATTTTTTTTCAAAACTGACTCTAATGTGTTACTTTGTGTTGAATTTTCAATATTAAATCTAAAAAAATCCCTACGCAGAGTGCATATTACGATACGTTAAAAATTACTATAATTGTACGTATTTTCTCTTTGTGAAAGTCTGGTTTGCTTTATTGTTTGTAGTTTTGTTATTTTAAGTTTAATTAGATCAAATAATTACAATCTGGTGTTTTTGATTTAAGACTTTTCAATGTTTTCGACGCAGAGTGCAGAATATATAACATATACAATTTTATTATGATATTGTAATTGTAAGGTAGTATATACATTTGTGTAATTACATTTTATGAAAAAATGGTAAATATGTAGTGTTGCATGTCCTGGATTTTTCGATATTTTTGTTACTAAAACGCTTTATCACGTGCCAAAAAGCAAGAATCCAAAATTTAAAAGCGCGGAAACCACGAGAAGTACGATAAAAATCGAAATTAAAAGTGACCAACATAACCTCAAAATTGCTACCGCGCGAAATTCGGTAACGTGTTGTAGATCGGTAAAACAATAAAAATACGTCTAACACGGGTTTTGGGTAATAAGAAACCCATTTTTTAAAGAGAATATTCCATAACGTAACTGATACGGTTGTTAGGCCTAACACGGTGGTGCGTAAAAAAACCTTTATTTTTTTAGAAGAATACTGCATAACCTAACTGACACGTTTGTAAGGCCTAACAAGGTGATGCGTGAAAAACTTTTATATTTTTTTAAAGAATACTACATATCCTAACTGACACGGTTGTTTGGCCTATCACAGTGATGTGTGAAAAACCTTAATTTTTTTTAAAGAGTACTCCATACCTTAACTGACACTCGATTGTTAGGCCTACATGGTGATACATGGTTATACTTTCATGGTGATGCGTGAAAAAAACTATATATATTTTTTTAAAGAATACTCCATAAGCTAACTAACATGGTTGTTAGGCCTAACACGGTGATGCATTAAAAAAAAACCTGTATTTATTATTTTTTTTAAAGAGTACCCATAATCTAACTGACACGGTTGTTGGGCCTAATACGGTGATGCGTTAAAAAAATCCTTTATTAAAAAAAAATACTCATAACCTGACACGGTTGTTGGTCCTAACACGGTGATGCGTGATCCTTAATGTATCCTATGATTGTGGGGAAAGCCATGACGGGTAACAGCTAGTTAGCTTTTAATTGTAAACAATTTCAATGTGTTTAATACACCTTTTTTTATTTTTGTACGTTTGTTGGTGTAGTATTGCACCTTTTCCCTTTAAATAAACTACAAAGAATCCAGTAGTGGCACATAATTTGTTTTGGAAAAATACGGATATCATATATACTCGATACCTTCGAGTATCGACAATTTCCTTTCGATAATGATACTTTAGTAGAATCGAAACAACACTAGTCACGACTGCCACTCAAAAAACCCATTTCCAAAAAACGTTTACTAATAAGTCAGTTAAAATATTTTTTTTTTTGAAAAAGATGTTCCTAATAAATAAATAAGAGCTGTTCTGTTAAAATAGCTGCTTTTATAAGAACTTTCTGGAACGTGATCAGAATTGTTGATTAAATCACAGGACAAAGACCCGCATTGGTCAGATCTAAGACCTTACATATTATATCCGGCTTGTCAAAGGATGAAAATTCCCCAGCAACAAAGGATTTGAAAGCAATAGCCTACCCGAGCCATGTAAATCCAGATGTTGTGGTCGCTTCACTGGATTTGAAAGTAGTGAATTTAAGCACTTGAATTGTCGGTCAGGACTAAAGGAATGCAGGAACAGACCAACATTTCCTCAAACATTTACAGTGTTTTAATTTTTTTGTCAAGCAATACATCAAAGTAAAAAAACTATTCTTATAAAGTATAAACAAAACAATAACCTAAAAATTTTTTTTTTTTTTTTTTTTATTATTATTATATAACAATTACAACTAAGAATTTACACTTAACAAGTAATTTACATTTGATATTACGATGTCACTTTGTTTGGATCACCATTCAGTAATGGAGTCCCATAAATTTTAAACACAATGTTCATGTGTTACTCTTGTTTTATTTATTATCGTCCACTAATATCCAAGGGCTTTGTTCTATTAAGACGGCGAACATCATCTGTGTTATTCAACAAGCACAACACTTCAGGATTGACATGTTTTTGTAGTCTGTTTTTATGCATGATTGCGTATTTCATTATTTCTTCTGAAACCGTATTCATCCTGAGGTCACGATGCAGGTCATCATTACGCACGAACCATGGTGCATTAACAATACTACGCAGAACCTTGTTCTGGAATACTTGAACGGCTTTAGCATTTGTTTTCTTCGTACACCCCCACAGCTGTATTCCATAAGTCCAAACAGGTTTGAGTAATTGCTTATAAATTAAAAGTTTATTGTGTAGATCTCCTACCAAGCAGCCAATTCATTTTCTTGAATTTAATATTTAATCCCCTTATTTTCTTCTTGACATGCTCTTTCCAATGAAGTTTTGCGTCAAGCGTCATCCCAAGGTATTTTGCTGTATTAACAGGAGCTAATGAGTGACCATTTAGTTCAATATTGGTTGGGTTTATCTTTCTATTGGTAAAGTTTATGTAGTTTGATTTAGATTCATTTAATTTTAATCTCCATTTCCTTATCCAGATACTGACTTTATCAATAGATTTTTGAATTTTCAGTTTTGCTTCCTCTACATTATCCCCAACGGCCAAAATTGCAGTATCATCTGCAAAAGTAGCAATTACTGTATCGGAATCTTGAGGTATGTCTCTTGTATATAACAGAAACAAAATAGGTCCTAATACGCTTCCTTGAGGAACTCCTGCAGCTATATCCTTTATTCTAGAATATTCACCATCACATTTGACCCTTCCCTAAAAATTTGTAATTGAAAATCATTTTCATAATGCCAGATATGGTTACTTAAAATAAAATACCACAAAAAAACAAAAAACAATGCTCTTCCAAATAAAATAAATATTAAATAATCACATTACGCAAATGTTACCCTGACGGGATGGAAGCGATTTTTTAAAAATAATTTCAAAATTAACTTGACCGCCGTCAAATTTATTTTCGTACTTTCGATTGAATTTAAAAACTGAAAATGCTAATTTATGCCTATTTTAACGCCGATTACAATGGTGAGATAAGATTTTTTTCGACAAATGTAAGATAAAAAAGTTAACCTGTTTTTGAGATTCAAAGTAACCTCCATTTTAAAACTTTTGAAGGTTTTTTTCGGAATTGCAGATACAGAAATCGATTATTTTTTCAAAATCTGAATTATATCGGCCAAAATTGTGAACGTTAGAGTGTTAAAACACACACACACACACACACACACACACACACACACACACACACACACACACACACACACACACACACACACACACACACACACACACACACACACGTGTATGTATGTATTTTTTTTTTTTTTTTTTTTTTGTTGTTATTTTAAGGCGAAAATCATATTGAGGCTATTATCGCCTCCCTAAATATAAGTGTGAGTATAAAGTGTTAAAGTCGTAAGTGTGTGTGTTAAGACTCGGGTACCACGAGGAACGTCTAAATCCCCTCAATAGGTGCAGCTAGTCAAAATAAAATTTTGGTATAAAAATCGACTTTCCCAATGGCTTGTTCAAACTTTGTTACGCTTCAAATAATCAAAACGGAAACCATCTTGAATATTAAAAAAAATCATCAATTTGTATAATATACTTTTTTGAAATTATGATATCACCGTCGTAATCAGTGTTAAAAACTGCGTAAATACACATTTTACACTATACAATTCAATTGAAAAAACGAAAATGTATTTTGGTACTGCTAAACAGGGCTCGTAGTTTCAATGTAGTTTAAAAACCTAAAATGTACATTAATGCAAATGTTAACGCTGATTAGACGTCCAAAAACGTTTTCAAAAAATGTAAAATCAAATATTATTGTGACACTACTTTCGAGGTTCGTTTCACTTCGTCAACGAAACAGTTGCGTGACGCGATTATTTTCAATTTACTCTTGAACCATAGATTTATTTCTTTTAAGAATCGATTTAACTAAAAAATTCCATATTCCGCTATAGCCTCAACCGATACACGCGCACGCACTCACAAATAGATTTACAAATATTTTTTTGGGAGGGAGATTTGAAAATGAATAAATACACCAAAATCAATTTTCCGAGTGATACGTTTTGTGCGCCTTCTTTTATTCCTGAGACTCTCAGTCACTGTACCTTCTCTAGTCCTAGCCTCTTCATGACGTCCAGGAGTTGGAGAGGATTCAAGGTAGGTAGATTCTAATTGGTAACTTCCAAAAATAGTGTCTTTCCTCATAGCAATCACCTACAATCTACCAGCAGGTGATAGGGAGTTTCCTCTTCCCTCCCGCAGTATCTGTAAATTGGATCTTTTACCAAACCAAAATTACGAAGATGTCTCTTAAGAGTGCCATGTCCCGTAAGGAAGCCCGTCAGAAGTCTTAGCTTATTTTTACTAAGGCCGGTACAGATCTTTGCTTTGCTCCTGTCAAAGTTCTCGAAGATCTTTGTGGCCTGCCTTAAATCACGTTTATCTTTTCAGAGCTTAGATCTTCTAGGCTTCATCTGGAAATAGCTGTCTTCAAGTCCGCTAAACGATTCTGGTTCTATAAGTTAGCATCTCCCTTCATTGCCAGCTTATCTGCTTTCAAATTCCCGTCTATCCCAGCGTGTTCTGGTGCAACCTTGTTCTGGCACAACCGATTCAGCTTTTGCAGGCATTGCCAGACCATTGCTGAACTGATAGTTGGAGAACTCAGTGCTTAAGTGGCTGTTTGACTATCTGACATACTAGCGATATTTTCCCCATTGTATGTTCTATTTATTTGTACACATCTGTCAATAGCATACACTTCTTCTAAAACGATTCTGGGATGTTTTCCCAGAACAATGTTTTGGTAAAATACTGTACAAATTTGAGCATATCCTGACGAGACAATTTCGAGATTTCAGGCAGATTTCCCGTTTTTATCGATAACCCCCCCCACCCCCGACTGGGATTTTCAGATAAAATATCAACATACGAGAAAGTTTGTGTAATATTTCTACACCTTACATTTGCCTGTCTAGTCTACAATCAAAACTTTTGGAAATACAGCATTGTTTGAAGATTTGTGTTTTCTTTAAATACTTGTAACTGTATTTGAGTGAAGTTTTAAAAAAATCTTTAGAACAGTTTTTAAATAATATTTTCAGGTAATTTTATTGCAAAATGGGCTATCTGAATGGCCATCATTGTAAGATCCAGAGCCTGGACTTTGAAATGAGCTCCTATCGTGACTTTTTTAGTTTGAAGCAAGGGTTCATTTTGTATTTTCAACGGAATTTGACAATGTAAAATGCTAATTTATGAAGATTTTAATACTGATTGTGATGATGAAATAGGGTTTTAGAAATAAGGTAAAATTAAGAAAATATTTTAGGGATTTTGCTTCCGTCACTCCAGCGAGACAACTGTGGCACGATTATTTTGGTGTTGAGGCAGCCAACGCTAAATTTTGAGTTTTAAAAAACGATATAATTATCACGAGAATAATAAATTTGACATAATAAATTCGAGCAGAATTTGTTGGGTTGACAAAAATACAAAACAACAACGAACAAACACAAAATTTATTGTTTGTTTTACAGG